>CM059447.1:12013501-12501001 GCA_030390025.1 Squalus acanthias | reverse complement strand
GCAACAGTCAGCTCCAGGAATAAAGGCACAGCTCCCTTCTCTGATCTTAGCCACAGCAGTATACCTGGGTTCTGTTTCAGCACTACCAGATCGGCAAGTAAGACCATCGTGATCTCCTAATTCTTAGTTCTTCCCCACGGACACCTTCTACAAGTCCCATTCCCTCTTTTTCTACCCTGGACTACCACCTTCCATGCCACTCTACTCTATTGAAGAGTATCATGATGGTATCACGACATCCGAGGCTATCTTACACAGCTGTGGCTGCTGACACCCGTGTGCCAATCATGAACAGAAGCAGAGTGTGAGTGCAGCAAAGTTTATACTACAACCAGAATTCCTGGTATCTTGAAGCATCGCAATATGTCTGGACCAATTGGAGGCAGTCTTAGAGTAAACTCCTGTTTTCTTCTCTCCCCCCCCCACTCGCTAGGGTCACCAGAAATTCTCATTGTTAATTTCAAATCCCTCCATAGCCTCGCCCCTCCAGCCCTACAACCCTCCGAGAATTCTGCCTTTCTCCACTTCTGGCCTCTTGTGTATCCCCGACTTCCTTCGCCCCACCATTGGTGGCCGTGCCTTCAGCTCTAGGTCCGAAGCTCTGGAATCCCCTCCCTAAACCTCCGCTTCTCTCTCCTAAAACCGACCTCTTTGACCCAGCTTTTGGTCACCTGTCCGAATGCCGCCTCCTTTGGCTCGGTGTCAATCATTTTGTCCAATCAAGCTGTGAAGCCTTAGGATGTTGTACTACGTTAAAGAACATGAGAACATGAGAAATAGGAGCCGGAGTAGGCTGCATGGCCCCTCGAGCCTGCTCTGCCATTCAAAAAGATCAAGGCTGAACTTTTACATCAACTCCACTATCCCGCCCTATCCCCAGATCCCTCGTTTCCCTTAGTGTCCAAAAATGTATCGATCTCTGTCTTGAGTATACTCAACAACTGAGCATCCACAGCCTTCTGGGGTAGAGAATTCCAAAGATTCACAATCCTCTGAGTGAAGACATTTCTCCCTATCTCAGTCCTGAATGGCCAACTCCTTATCCTGAGACTGTGACCCCTCGTTCTGCACTCTCCAGCCAGGGGAAACAGCCTCTCCGCATCTATCCTGTCAAGCCCTTTAAGAATTTTATACATTTCAACGAAATCACATCTCACGAAATTCCAGCGAATACAGGCCCATTCTACTCAATGGTGCGATATAAATGAAAGTTGTTTCTGTCTTGCAAGATCATTCAGTGCTGAAAGTTGGTGGTGATCAGCTCGTTTTACCTTGTTAGTGCTATTCCAGGTGCTTAACTGACTCTTAATTGCAGCTTGGAGCTGCTTTAGAGGATTTTGTACTGCTCCTTTCTCACTGTGTAGCAGAAACTTCCAGATTTTAGCCCACGGATTGAAAACCAGTGTGGGAGATAACTCACAAAAATATTTACTTTAATTTGCCCACAATTCATATGCAGACTGGAATCTCCGGGCTTATGTTTCATCCTGGGTCCTCTCTTCTCCCGACCGCTCTGTCTCCCTGTTCTTGGCCTGCACTCCTCCACACTGCTTTGTTTTCCTACTCGGAGTGCTCTCTGCTCCTGACTGTAATAGGTTCCTAAACCTTAAACAGACATGCCAACATTCTCCTTCCGCCCTGGCCCCACAATATCTTGTTGCTTTTCCTCCCGGCCTGACCATCTCCCCACATTCCTAGGCAGCCTGTGTCTGACTTGCTCTCTATTCCCAGCTCATTGTAATTAATTATTTGATTTTTTTTGTTGCTATTTTTAATCCTGTATTGCTTTGAAGACTAAATGCCTTTATGGGAGAACGTACGGCCACTGACACACCTGTGGCTGTCCTTGATTAAAATACTGGCAACTGAATTAAGCTGCTTCAGCTGTCATCTGCTCTCCATCCTTGCTAAGTCTAGAATCTATATGTCAGACAGTAATTTTGACAGGAACTGTGCCAAAAATTGTACAAAGCACTCCCAAGTCCAATTTGAGCATTAGGCAGTATTGAGAAGAAGACTTTATTTTGAAGTGGTCTTCTTCCCCAGCTCGGACACCCTGTGTAGCTTGAGGTTACTTGCTCCAGATTGCTTTAGCAAATAAGGGGCATTTATCATGAGTGCACACTTGTTTGACACCGGTTGTATGATCCGAGCTTGCCTTCGCTGTTGCTAGGCAATTATGTATTCCTTTCCAAAAGGACATTTTCACCTTCGATCAGAGCTGACAGATAAAATAACGTTTGGTTGAGATGAAAGCCAGCATTTTATTATCAATACCGAGAACTGCAGAAGTCATTTGATGCTTCAGATCAAAATCTTTTTTTTTAAATCACAGAATATATCCACTGCAGGAAAAATGCAGATGTGTTATATTTTAATTCTTTAACCTCGACATTGATCTAAGCAGGAACAAAAACGATTAAATTATTTTCCACCCTGAATCTGTAAGATTCGTTCTTAATAGCTATCTGCTAGATGATTAAATTAGAATGAGTAGACCCTTGAGATCGATTTCAGTTAAAAGCCAGCTTTGAAAACGGTGCAGTTGATGGTATTCATATAACAAATGGCATTTGTTGTTGGAAATTCACTTCAGCACATTGTTCTTGTTTTCTCAGACAGTAAAAAGTCTGAATGTTCCTGCCTAAAGTTAATGGTTATTTTGTTGTATACACTGAGTAAAATAAGTGTTTTTAAATGCACTGCTGATTCTCACAACGGAGGATTTCAGTGTGCGTCGGAGTGTTCAGGAGGATCTTATTATCGCAGATATAACCTTCATTGAGCTGCTAGGTCAGGTATATTCTTAGAAATATGCAAAAGATTTTTGGTTTGATGCCCCTTTTTTTTTAAAGGCCAGATTTTCGGACCTTCTCAAATGATTCACGTGCACTTGGATGTGGGTTTCCTGTAAAAAGAAGCCAAGCATGTCCGTGTAATGGTGGCTGCACAAGGAACACAAAACTGTTCTTAACCTGGTTGTAAGAGGATGTGATAACGGCAGTGGTTAGTGAGGATACCATTATGTTGGAGTATTTACAAGCAGCGTTTTTTTAAATTTGCAAGTGAAAGCAAATAAGCTTTTAAAAATGGGTGAAACCGAATCAAAGCACTGTGGATGCTGGAAACCTGAACTAAAAACAGAAAAGGCTGGAAAACGCGCAGCAGGGCGGGCAGCGTCTCTGGAGAGAGAGAGAGAGAGAGAGAGACAGAATCAACGTTTCAGGTCGATGAGCTCTGACGAAATGTCATCGACCTGAAACGTTAACTCAGTTTCTCTCTTCCCCACAGTTGCTGCTGGACGTGCTGAGGGTTTTCCAGCATTTTCCGTTTTTGTTTTTTAAAATGGGCACGTGGACTTGTCGGGAAGAAGGATTTCTAAATTGTGAGGAAGTCCTTTATGGAGCAAAAGGCAGGTTCACTTAAGCCATTCGCAATTAAAGATGCCTTTTGGCATTGCTTAGTGTGGTTCTTGTGACGTTACTGTAACCGTGCAAAGGTGTCTTGGGCTGTGTCAAGTGGTTCCTCAATGGTAGTGTGATCATTAATAAATTCAGGGAAAAAAGATCGCCTCGCATCAAACATTCTTCTATTTATTTATTTGACAGTTACATATCCCCTCCCCCCACCGCCCCCCCAAGCTCTCTGTTTTTCAAACACCGGCCTTTTGTGTGTCCACCATTACCCCCCCCCCTCCCCCCCACTCCACCAGGATATAGAGGCACTGGAGAGGGTGCAGAGAAGGTTTACAAGGATGACACCAGAAATGTGAGGTTATACCTATCAGGAAAGGATGAACAGGCTGGGTCTCTCTTCTGTTGAAAAAAGAGGGGGGCCTAATAGAGGTCTTTAAAATTATGGAAGGTTTTGATAGAGTGGATACAGAGAGAATGTTTCCACTTGTGGTGAAGAGCATAATTAGAGGCCATCATAGAATCATAGAAAGTTACAGCACGGAAGGAGGCCATTTCGGTCCATCATGTCTGCGCCGGCCAGCAAAGAGCTATCCAGCCTAATCCCACTTCCCAGCTCTTGGTCCGTAGCCCTGCAGGTTAGAGCATCCCAAGTGCACATCCAAGTACTTTTTAAATGTGTTTAGGGGTTCTGCCTCTACCACCCTTTCAGGCAGCGAGTTCCAGACCCCCACATCCCTCTGGGTGAAGACATTTCCCCTCAAATCCCCTCTAAACCCTCCACCAATTACTTTAAATCTGTGCCCCCTGGTTTTTGACCCCTCTACTAAGGGCAATAGGCCCTTTCTATCCACTTTATCTATGCCCCTCATAATTTTATATACCTCAATAAGGTCTCCCCTCAGCCTCCTGTTCCAAGGAAAACAGACCCAGCCTATCCAGTCTTTCCTCATAGCTAAGATTCTCTACTCCTGGCAACATCCTTGTAAATCTCCTCTGTACCCTCTCTAGTGCAATCACATCTTTCTTGTAATGTGGTGACCAGAACTGCACGCAGTACTCTAGCTGAGGCCTAACTAGTGTTTTATACAGTTGAAGCATAACCCCCTGCTCTTGTATTCTATGCCACAGCTAATAAAGGCAAGCATTCCGTAAGCCTTCTTAACCACCTTATCTACCTGGCCTGCTACCTTCAGGGATCTGTGGACATGCACTCCAAGGTCCCTTTGTTCCTCTACACTACTCAGTGTCCTACTATTTAATGTGTATTCCCTTTCCTTGTTAGCCCTCCCCAAATGCATTACCTCACACTTCTCGGATTGAATTCCATTTGCCACTGTTCTGCCCACCTGACCAATTTATTGATATCTTCCTGCAGTCTGCAGCTTCCTTCTTCAGTAACAACCACACAACCGATTTTAGTATCATCTGCAAACTTCTTAATCATACCCCCTATATTCAAGTCTAGATCATTGATATATACAACAAAAAGCAAGGGACCTAGTACTGAGCCCTGTGGAACCCCACTGGAAACAGCCTTCCATTCACAAAAACACCCATCAACCATTACCCTCTGCTTCCTGTCTCCGAGCCAGTTTTGAATCCAACTTGACACTTTGCCCTGGATCCCATGGGCTTTTAACTTCGTGACCAGTCTGCCATGTGGAACCTTATCAAAGGCCTTGCTAAAGTCCATATACACTACATCAAATACACTACCCGTCATCTACCCTCCTTGTTACCACCTCAAAAAATTCAATCAAGTTTGTCAGACACGACCTTCCCTTAACAAATCCGTGCTGACAATCCTTGATTAATCCGTGTCTTTCTAAATGAAGATTTATCCTGTCCTTCAGAATTCTTTCCAATAATTTTCCCACCACCGAGGTTAGGCTGACTGGCCTGTAATTACTCGATCTATCCTTTTCTCCCTTTTTAAACAAGGGTACCACATTAGCAGTCCTCCAGTCCTCCGGCACCACACCTGAAGCCAGAGAGGATTGAAAAATGATGGTCAGGGCCTCTGCTATTTCCTCTTTTGCTTTGCTTAACAGCTTGGGATACATTTCATCCGGGCCTGGGGATTTATCCACTTTTAAAGCTGCTAAACCCCTTAATACTTCCTCTCTCACTATGTTTATTTCATCAATATAAGATAGTCACCAAGAAATCCAATAGGGAATTCAGAAGAAACTTCTTTACCCAGAGAGTGGTGAGAATGTGGAACTCACTACCACAGGGAGTGGTTGAAGCGAATAGTATAGATGCATTTAAGGGGGGCTGGACAAGCATATGATGAAGAAGGGAATAGAGGGTTAATGCTGATAGATTTAGATGAGGAAAGACGGGAGGAGGCTCGAGTGGAGCATAAACGCCGGCATGGACTGGTTGGGCCAAATGGCCTGTTTCTGTGCCGTATATCCTTTGGAAGACCTTTCGCCTCACCATTGGCAGCTATCCTGAGGCCCCATGCTTTGGATTTTCCTCCCTAAATCCCTCCACCTCCACCTCCCTCCCTATAACCCACCTCTTGGATTAAGGTTTTGATCACCCCTCCTAATATCTCCTTTTTTGGCTCAGCATCACTTTTTTCCCTTACGTCTCTGAATTTCCTTGGAACGTTTTTCTCTGTTTAAGGCACCATATCAATGCAAGTTGCAAATAATTTTGCCTCAAAATGACCCAGGCTTTGACGTTTCTTTGTGATCTGACCAGGATGGAAAAGATCATCTCTTGATGGGAAAAATTGTCTAAATTGTAAATATAATTTGAGGACAGGATGTCATTGCCCAGCAAGTACATATGAAACACATCTTTCACTTATATGGTATTTCATAAAGTCACCTCCCAAGTGTCGACATTTGTCATGTCACATGGGTAGGACAATACTCTATTTATAAAACTTGTATCGGTTTCCGACAGAAGAAAAGATTAATGAGCATTGTTGTCGCCCTCGAAAATCTATTCAAGTTGATTTGTAATGTCATTCTGCCATTTTGTTGTCATTCCCTGTAGGTTACTTCCACTGGTGATTGCCCACCTGAGCATTCTGAAAAAATAGTTATTCCACATTAGGATAAACTTAGTGATGTTGTAGTCTTGTCTCTGCCCTGCACTCCCTTCAAGTGGGGCTTCCCTGCTGGGTGGATTGGAGCATTTACCCTCAGGAGCCATGTGTATAGACAGATGGTTGATTTCTGGTGGATTGTTTCTGAACCCAGCATTTTGTTTTGACTGCTGAACTCATGCTGTGCATCACGTGACCGCCGCGCATCCATACCCCGCAATACAGCATTATAAACTTTTGTGTTGGTCCTTGCCAATCGGCTGCAGCCCTCTGCCGAATGAAGGCTCTGCTGCCTTCTGTACAAATATCAGCGACATGGACGGCAGCCAGCCTGCCTCAAGCCTGAACTCATCGATTGCCTGTTTGTCTGCAACACAGTTCAGTAACTGTATCACATCGCATTACCTTCTGTCATGCAATATTAAGTCCTCACAGAAAAAATCAATTATGCTGCCTTAATTAAATTAAATGCTAAAATCATTGAAAGTGAATAAGCTAAACACTGGGAGTGATGTGGTTTATGAAAAAGAAACTGCCAGTCCATTAAGTATGTGCAACATACTGGTCCATTCTATGGCTATTACAGCTCGGTAAACCACCAAATCCTGTTCTTTATCTGCTCTTTCATGTGACATACTTATTTCCAGTGACAGGGAGTTAATAGTTCTTATAGAGTCATAGGGCTGGATTTTCAATGACCCGTGGAGTCGGGTTTGGAGGCGTGTGGGGGGGTTAAAATAACGAAAAGTGGCGGCCGGACCTGATCCCGACTCCATTCCGCCTCCACGCAATTTTGACAAAATCGGTCGCGGGGTTCCCGACTCCGTCCCGCCTCCAAGAGGCGGGAGAGGCCATTAAAGCCCTTAACAAGCCCGAAATTGGCTCTGTAATGCCATTTTGAAACGTTTTAGCTAGTTTAACCCTTTTCCGACGTGAAGCACGCCTGATGTGAAACACGCCAGTGAAACCTGGCGGGAGCACAAGTGGATAGCTGACTATCAGCTGCAGGTCCACTATTACAACGGAGATGTGATGAAGGTAGTAGTAGTATTAGGTCTGAAAGTCGCCTCTGATGCTGCTGCATTGAATGTCTTCAGAGACTGCCTGGGAGGACTTGGTTGCAAAAAAAATTCTCATTCTCATTCTCATTCTCATTCTCATTCTCATTCTCATTCTCACTCTCACTCTCACTCTCACTCTCACTCTCATTGCCTCTGCCTCTCTGAGATGCTGCTCATTTTGCATCCAGGTCCTCTCACAGCAAAGGCCAGGCAGTGTCTGAAAGCCTTCAATGCAGCAGCAATGATGACATCATCAGAGGCGACTTTCAGACTGAAACCACTAATTGGTTCATGGGTTCCCACATGCTGGAACTCAATTGCCCAATTAAGTGAAAATTGCATCAATCTCCCACATCCAATTGCAGACGGGTGGATAACACGAAATGCGGATGACACGACCCCAACCCGCCCCAGTATCAAAATCCAGCCCATAGAGTTATACAGCACAGAAAGAGGCCCTTCGGCCCATCGTGTCCGCGCCGGCCATCATGCCCTGTCTATTCTAATCCCATTTTCCAGCACTTGGTCCGTAGCCTTGTATGCTATGGCGTTTCAAGTGCTCATCTAAATGCTGCTTGAATGTTGTGAGGGTTCCTGCCTCTACCACCCTTTCAGGCAGTGAGTTCCAGATTCCAACCACCCTCTGGGTGAAAAAGTTTTTCCCCAAATCCCCTCTAAACCTCCTGCCCCTTACCTTGAAACTATGCCCCCTGGTTATTGACCCCTCTACTAAGGGGAAAAGTTCCTTTCTATCTACCCTATCTATGCCCCTCATAATTTTGTACACCTCAATCCGGTCCCCCCTCAGCCTTCTCTGCTCTAAGGAAAACAACCCCAGCCTGTCCAGTCTCTCTTCATAGCTGAAGCACTCCAGCCCAGGTAACATCCTGGTGAATCTCCTCTGCACCCTCTCCAATGCAATCACATCCTTCCTATAGTGTGGCGACCAGAACTGCACACAGTATTCCAGCTGTGGCCTAACTAGCGTTTTGTACAGCTCCATCATAACCTCCCTGCTCTTGCCTTCATTAGCCGAGGCATAGAATATAAGTATCCCATATGTCTTTTTAACCACCTTATCTACCTGTCCTGCTGCCTTCAGGGATCTATGTACATGCACACCAAGGTCCCTCTGATCCCCTGTCCTTCCTTGGGTCCTACCATCCATTCTTGGAGTCAGTGGAGTCTCACATTCTAATTAGAACGAACTTCCATTTACATAGTGCCTTTCATGACCTCAGGATGCCCCAAAGCACTTTACAGTAAAATGAAATATCTCTGAAGTTTAGTCACTGTTGTAATGCAGGAAATATGGCAGCCAATTTGCACACAGCAAGTTACCACAAACAGCAGTGAAATAAATGACCAGATCATCTGTATTAGGTGTTGGTTGATGGTTAAATTTGGCCAGGAGAAACTCCCTTGCTCCTCTTCGGGATCATTTGTATCTACCTCAGAGGCATAACATCTTATCCGAAAGACGGCACCTCTGACAGTGCAGCACTGCCTCAGTACTGCACTGCAGCACCAACGTAGATTTTGTGCTCAAGTCTCAAGTGGGGCTTGAACCCACTATCTTCTGACTCCAAGGCGAGAGTGCTACCTCTGAGCTAAGGCTGAGCTTCGCATTGTTTTTACAGTGGTGCACGTTCAAATCCAATTTAAAATGACACCATTCACACTAAATGAGAAGTCGCACAACACCAGGTTATAGTCCAACAGTTTTATTTGAAATCAAAAGGGTAATCACTTTACCTGACGAAGGAGCAGCGTTCCGAAAGCTCGTGATTTCAAATAAAACTGTTGGACTATAACCTGGTGTTGTGCGACTTCTCATTTTTGTCCACCCCAGTCCAACACCAGCATCTCCGCATCATGACCATTCACACTGTAATGTAAATGCCTTTTACAGCAATTGCCACAGTGTTTATTTTGAATGAAAGCATAAAGCAAGAGTTCCCCGACCCTGTAACGAACATAGATATTCAGGTGTTACATTAGTGCCTGAGGCTAACTAGTTGGGTTGGTGTTTTCAAAGTTATTTACTACTCGGCAGTGGCATACTCCACCCTGAAGTGAGGTATCAGGTCAGTGGCTCTTCGTTTAATCTGATGTTTTTCTGTTACTGTGGAGCGTGCTCATTCATACTTTATAGCCTCACCATTCATTTATGGAACAGAGGTCCCTCAATGCACTCAATTTCTGTAGAACGTCCAAGCTCACGAGGTTCCCAGTGTATAATGAGAGGAAGATCCTTTTGAATTGTGATTTGGGGCTTTTACACTCAATTTGCCCTCCCCCTACAGACCTGATATTCTATCATTCTCTCCTCCCCCCCCCATCCACTAGCCAATTTGAGGTCAGGTAGCTCGGTTATTTGAAAAGGGGACTCGAGCACTGACGGTCTCGTGCTTGAATCCCAGAAAGTTCACTCAGTCGTTCATTCTGCTGCCATGGATGAAGTAACATGTCAAGGTGTGCAGAGAAACTGGAGGACCGCAGACACTGAACAGTGCTTATCACATTGTTGAGTATCTTCTGGCTGCTTAGCAATGGCAACTGAAGCTGTTTACTGCTTAATGGAGACTGACCTTTGTGAGAAATCTCTCTCTGGCTCTTTTCTCTCGACTCTACAAAACATCCCTTATGTGTCCGGGAAGGTAATAGAGTTGATGGTTGGCTTCTTCCCCGGCCACTGATGGTTCACCACTGGAAGGTCCATGTGAGCAGCCGAATGCCTTTATTTGAAACAAGCCTGAATTGCTGTTTGAGATGTCAGAAAGGAAGGATAAACAGTAGAGAAAGTGGCAGGGTCACAAAATGGCAGTTGGGTACCTGGTAACCAAAAAAAGCAGGAAATAGGACGAAGTTTTTGATCTGACAACATTTCTGAATGATTACAGGAAACAGAGAAATAGGAGAATGTGGGTGTTTTTTTTTAAATTGGTAAATAGGATTATAATCAGGTAAATATAAATATTTTATAATTTCATCTCCGAGTGAGAACCTGTGTGGCTGCTGGCAGAAAGCCCTGTGTGAAGGAGCTCATCAATGTGCCTTTCTTTCAACCTCTCTGTAATTTGCAAGTCAACTCAACCATTTGATTGCGCAGTTTAATATCACGACTCTAATTTGAATATAGTTTTCTGGTTGTCAGCAAATAAAGATGAGAGTTGAAGTGGGAGCTGAGTCTCCATATTAGCTGTCTAATTTGAAACTGTATAGGAGTCTGGATCGTCAGATTACCAACATGTACGGATGAGAGACTCTAGGCAAACAGTTATTTAATGTCCCCTTTAATGGATAAAGGGGAACCAGTGGATGTAGTGTATTTGGATTTCCAGAAGGCATTCGATAAGGTGCCGCATAAAAGGTTACTACACAAGATAAGAGCTCACGGTGTTGGGGGTAATATATTAGACTGGATAGAGGATTGGCTAACTGACAGAAAACAGAGAGTCGGAATAAATGGGTCATTTTCCGGTTGGCAATCAGTAACTAGTGGGGTGCCACAGGGATCAGTGCTGGGGCCTCAACTATTTACAATCTATATTAATGACTTGGACGAAGGGACCGAGTGTACTGTTGCCAAATTTACTGGCGATACAAAGATAGGTGGGAAAGCAAGTTCTGAGGAGTACACAAAGAATCTGCAAAGGGATATAGATAGGTTAAGTGAGTGGGCAAAAATTTGGCAGATGGAGTATAATGTGGGAAAGTGCGAGGTTATCCACTTTGGCAGGAAAAATAAAAAAGCAAATTATTATTTAAATGGAGAGAGATTACAAAATGCTACAGTTCAGAGGGACCTGGGGGTCCTTGTGCATGAAACACAAAAAGTTAGCATGCAGGTACAGCAAGTAATCAAAAAGACAAATGGAATGTTGGCCTTTATTTCAAGGGGGTTGGAGTATAAAAGCAGGGAAGTCCTGCTACAACTGTACAGGGTATTGGTGAGACCACACCTTGAGTACTGCGTACAGTTTTGGTCTCCTTATTTAAGAAAGGATATACAGTACTTGCATTGGAGGCAGTTCAGAGACGATTCACTAGGTTAATTCCAGAGATGAGGGGGTTGACTTATGAAGAAATGTTGAGCAGGCTGGGCCTATACTCATTGGAATTTAGAAGAATGAGAGGATCATCTTATTGAAACATATAAGATACTGAGGGGGCGCGACAAGGTAGATGCAGAGAGGATGTTTCCCCTCGTGGGGAAATCTAGAACTCGGGGGCATAGTCTCAGAATAAAGGGTCGCCCATTTAAAACGGAGATGAGGAGGAATTTCTTCTCTCGAGGGTCGTGAATCTTTGGAATTCGCTACCCCAGAGAGCTGTGGAGGCTGGGTCATTGAATATATTCAAGATGCGGAGATGCCGGTGTTGGACTGGGGTGGAGAAAAATGAGAAGTCACACAACACCAGGTTATAGTCCAACAGTTTTATTTAATATATTCAAGGCGGAGATAGACAGATTTTTGAAAAACAGGGGAATCAAGGGTTATGGGAAACAGGCAGGAAAGTGGAGTTCAGACCAAGATCAGAGCAGCCATGATCTTATTGAATGGTGGAGCTGGCTCGAGGGGCCGAATGGCCTACTCCTGCTCTTATTTCTTATGTTCTTATGTTCTCATGCCGGTCATTTCCTCTGTATTTGCCCCCATTTTCGCTTGCTCTTCCAAAGGGCGCAGACTTGAGCGTATCTAGTGGAAAACTGCTGTAACTGCCCATCAGCAGTTCCGGCTGCACCATATCAAACACTGTAATCCAGCTAAACATTGGGTAGACTGAAGCCATCATATTCGGCCTCCGCCACAACTTTGTACCCTTGTCGCCTATTCCATCCCCGTCCCCGGCCACTGTCCCAGGCTGCTGCATTTGCTGAGCTTCAGACCTCATATCCTCTCCATCATCAACTCCCACTTCTGTAACATCACCCGCCTCTACCTCTGCCTAATTGTCACTGAAACCCTCATCCATGCTTTTGCCACCTTCAAACTCCTTGTTTGGCAACCAGTATCAGTTGTCAGACTTATGGGCTTTTGGGTTGGGATTCCAATACTGCCTAAGGTGCAGGCTGAGGTAAAGGAACACCAGTCAAAATGATACTTCGTTGACTTGGCTTCCAACATTAACCATGGAGTCACGTTGGAGTCGGTGTATTTATTGGTTAGGTATGGCAGTTGTGTTGTGAGTGGCTCTGCTTTTTGCATCAATTGGAGCTAAGAATTTTATTAACATCTCGCTAGTTGATTAATGCTTTGCTTGATTGCTAAAGCCAATGAAAATTGTTGTTGGAGACGCCACGGTTTCCATGGTTTTGCTTTGCCCACCTCCAGAATTCTAGCAAAGAGAGCCTAATCCATTGCTCTATAACATCTATAAAACATTAACTGTAGGAATTTGGTCATCTTAAATCAAGAACCAATCCGCTCCTTGTCCTTGTCCGGATGTCTGTATCCTTTATAACAAGGCATAAGTTATTACTTTGCAAGCTTTGTTAGAGTGACAGTAATTGATTTTCTTTCTTCATTTTTCCAAATTACATGCAATGTAGATTCACAATTGTCCATTACAATGAGGATATTATCAATATTGGCATTTGCTGCTTTGAAAGCAAAGTGTCCAGTTTGATGTGCACTGGTTTTAGAACGTGTAGAAATCTTTCAATTGTCTGAGTCGGTGTGATTTTCCCCCCCTCCCCCCAACCCACTTTACTTCTGAGAACCTTGCCATCAATAACAAATGCAACGTTCGAAATCTCAATAAGCCAGAGTTTGGGAGGTAAAAAGTGGGATTTCATGGGAGTTTCGAAGCATAGAAAATTCTGAGGCTTTGTCACTTCATTAGCACTCCAGGTTAGCTATTTTCATTCCATCCAGTTGTTCATCCCACTGTTGTACACAAAGGTATACTGATACAAAGTGCAACGTTTATCAAGGAGAAGAAATCTAGGTCACTCAAGAATAATGTGTTCACCACTCAGTGCTTTAATTTCCATAAGTTTCTGCTTCTCGTCATAAATCTGCTGTGAAATTACTCTTCCTGTTGCGTATAATTGCATGAAAGGCGACATAAACTTATAGGGGGAAAAATTCAGTATCGCCCCATTTGGGGCGCAATTATCGGCCAGGCGCAAAGATTAGCGCCTGGCGCTAATTATCGCCTCCGACTGCAAACTTGACTTTTATCGCCCCTGGAGGTGATTGGAGAGCTAAATCAGGTGCTACACATCTGTCTTAAGGCGCAAAGGCTGTGGAGCGAGGCGCTACCTCAGAGCGCTGGCGAAGCTCATGTGATGTCAGTCAGCAATGGAACACAGACGCAATGGCGCCGGCCAGTTCTTAAAGGGGAGGGTTGATCTTGCTTTCCATCCACATCCTGCTCATTGCAGCCTTGAATCTCGGCCTGGAGAGACCTGTACATCAAATCTGCTGGAAAGAACAATGGAGAGAACCAGGGAAACAGCTCAGAGTGCAGCCCCCACAGTCTCTTCTAAATCGATACAAGGAAGGGCAAATCAGAATGAACCTGCAAAGTGCTGCTCAGTACCCAAAACTCCTTCACACAGCGTTGAATCTCTCCAGAAGTGTCTCTCTCTCTCTCTCTCTCTCTCTCTCTCTCTCTCTCAGAATGCGTGGTTCAAAAATGTCACCAACAAAAAAAGGCAGGAAGCGGTTGCCTTTAAATAGCGCTCCCCCAGTCCCTTCCTGACTGCAAAACGCTCCCCTCAACCTGTCGTTGCTAGCGGCAGGCGGTAAGGCAGGGGGCGCCACTCAATATTCGCTCCGGGGCGTTGCGCACTCGACTGACGCCATGATCTGCCGGCGCAGGAGATCGTGGCGGTAGTGTTTAGCGCCGCCACAAAATTTCTAGTTAATTTCACCAGAGGCGCAAACATCGCCGCGCCCGGGCGCTAGTTGCTTTGCGCCCCATTAGCACCCTCTTAAGGTGCTAACGGGAGGCGCAACCAACTGAATTTTTCCCCCATAATGTGCAAAAGAGTGACTATACTTTGGTACCTGTCACATGGCCAGGATTACTCTTTGGGTCAAATGTCATGAAAATTGATGATATTCTTCTTCCTGTGTGCCATTAATCTTCCCAACAGAACTTTGTACAGCAGGTAGCTTGATTACGTTCAACAGTTCTGTCTAACTCCTTTGCCCCTTGAGCCATTTTTCTTCAGTGAATTTTCACTGCCTGCTCATGAATTTTTCCATTTTCCCTGAAACTGTTCAGGAGCATTATTTATGAAATCTCTTTATTGTCCTTTTTCATTACATATAACACTGCTTCTGTTGACCTGCCGTGGCTAGTCTCCTTCAGACATTACATGCCTTTGTCTCTACATGTGTATAAGTTACTTGTATTTTGCTAGGCTTCAAAAACGCTAAAGCTCTCGTAACACGATGGTACCAGTTATGGGATGTTGTATGCACCATCACTCTATTTAATTTGTGGTATTCAATATGCTGAAGATCAATATCATTAAATAAACTGCACTCATTACTCGTGAGCAAACCAGCCTCGGTAATAATAAATATAAATACTTCCTGATTCACACTGTTCTTAATTCAAGGTCACGAATTCCAATTATCTGATAACTCTGATTATTTCTTGCATTGATTTCCTACTTTGCTGTGTTATTTACATCATTGGATAACTCAAACTTTTAAAGTGTGTGGTAACACAATACAGCTTCCTGTGACTCGAACTTTATTGCATCACTTCCTGTGATTAGTCCAGGATAAATACTGGACTGATCAGTTGGATCCTGGAGAGGCATAGAGTAAGACCTCTTTTGTATGTAGCACCTTTTTAGTTGATTAAAGCTTACTTTAAGTTCACCACGCGTAAGGCTCATTCTTACGACAATTTAATCAACTTTGAAAAACTTCGCACTCAAACTTTTTGGACGAACTCGGAACTAAGGATCCAGGGAATCACCCATCATGGAAAACATCCTTAAACCATCGTGTCTTGACTTGGACCCAAACACCCCAGCAGCCGGTAAGGTGTGGAAACACTGGTATCGCACGTTTGACAATTTTCTCGAATATTGCAAGGCTGATGATGACTCAAAGTTGCGGATACTCATCAACTGTGTCACCCCGAATGTATTTCAGTATGTGGAGGAATGGGGCAGTTACAAGGAGGCAATTCGGACGCTTAAAAGACTATATACTAAGACACCAAATGAGGTCTGTGCCAGACATCTACTAGCTACAGCCCAACAAGGGCCGGAGGAATCCATTGATAAATTCCTCCAAGAGCTTCGCAGACTTAGTATGGACTGTAACTTTCAGGCGGCCTCAGCTGAGCTGTACCATGAAGAAATGATCCGTGATGCTTTCATCTGCGGGCTTGCCTCCGCATTTATACGCCAGCGTCTACTGGAAAGTAAGACACTTGAGCTTCAGAGAGCTTATGACATGGCTTGCTCTCTAGATCTGGCAAAAAGAAATGCAGACCTTTATACAGTGCCCAGACCTCGGTCTGCTGCCTTAACTACAGTCAGGCAATTTAAGAGGCCACAGGTGAACTCTATTAGGGAGGACTTTATCCCTGACGATCAATCTGATGACTTCACTGATGAAGAGGATGATGACCCCACTGTGGCAGCCTCTTGGCAATCTAAGAAATGCTTCTTTTGTGGTGATGAGTTTCACCCTCGGAAATTCTGCCCTGCTCGCAATGCGTTTTGCAGTCATTGCAACAAAAAGGGTCATTTTGCAAAGGTTTGCCTATCAAGAGCCTCTACGAGGGCTTATCAAGCTAAGTCCTACCGAACTGCCCCAGTAAGGGCCTATCAAGATGTTCCGGCTAAAATCTATCGTGCTTCCTCTCGGGTTTCCTCTCGAAGAAACACACCTAGAGTTTCAGCCACTCTTTGTGCAACGACACCAATTACAGCTGCTTGTCCTCAGAACCTATTCCATGCAGCTACAAAAGCATCAATTAATGGACATACTTTAGATGCCTTAATTGACTCAGGTAGCACTGATAGTTTCATTAGGGAACAGATTGTTGCAGAGTTAAAGCTACATGTTTTCCCATCGGACCAGGCAATTGCGATGGCTCAGTCATCACTTAATACCAGAATTTCTGGCTTTTGTGTGGTTGAAATAACACTTAATGGTCACAGGTATCCCTCCACCCGGCTTTCGGTGCTCAAGGACTTATGTAGTGATCTTATCTTAGGGCTGGATTTTCAAAAGCAGCATAAGAAGCTCACCATTGAGTTCGGCGGATCCAAACCTGAACTCACTATTTCTAATATACTACCTCGATTACCGTTCTGTGCATTGTCAGCAGCTTCACTGGATGAACCCTCACTGTTTACCAGTATCCCTCCTCGATGCAAACCGATTATAACAAAGTCACGACGTTTCAGTCAGGAAGACCAGTCTTTTATTGCGGCTGAGATTTCTCGGCTTTTAGCAGAGGATATCATCGAGCCTTGTTCGTCGCCATGGCGCGCCCAGGTCGTTATTGTTAAGAACCCTCTACAACCTCACAAGAAACGGCTGTGCATTGACTATTCACAGACCATCAATCAATATACGGACTTGGACGCATACCCATTGCCATGCATCGATGATATGGTTAATAAACTGGCTGAGTACACGGTGTTCTCAACATATGATCTGAAAAGTGCCTATCATCAGGTACCCTTGAAGGTCTCAGACGAGCAGTATACGGCCTTTGAAGCCAATGGACGGCTGTATCAATTTTGTCGCCTCCCCTTTGGGGTCACTAATGGAGTGGCTGTCTTCCAGCGAGCAATGGATGACCTGGTCAAACAGGAAGACTTGAAGGATACGTTTCCTTATCTGGACAATATTACTGTCGCAGGTCGCAATCAGCAGGAACATGACGCCAATCTCCAACGATTTTGGGATGCACTCCAGCACCGTAATTTGACATTAAATGCGGCTAAATCCATTGAGTCACAACCAACCATCAACATCCTTGGCTATTGTGTGGGCAATGGCATCATTAAACCTGACCCTGAAAGGCTTCGCCCACTCCAAGAACTCCCGCCACCTAAGAATCCGGCCTCCTTGCGCCGGGCCCTCGGCCTGTTTGCATACTATGCTAAATGGATTCCTAACTTCTCGGACCGAATCCAACCTCTACTGAAGGCCAGCACATTCCCACTAGACACAGCGGCTGTTGCAGCCTTTAACCTCCTGAAAAAACAGTTGGAGAAAGCGGCTCTTCACTCCATCGATGAGAGTCTTCCTTTTGTTGTTGAGTGTGATGCCTCGGAGGTGGCGATCTCGGCCACTCTGAATCAGGAAGGTCGTCCGGTGGCATTTTTGTCCAGGACTTTTCAAGGGGCTGAGCTACATTATCCTCCAGTCGAGAAAGAAGCTACAGCCATCATAGAGGCAGTACGGAAGTGGAGTCATCTCCTAGCTCGCCAGCACTTTACCTTAATCACGGACCAGCGATCGGTCGCCTTCATGCTCGATAATCGAAAACCGACCAAAATTAAAAATAATAAAATCCAGCTTTGGCGGCTGGAATTGGCCTCTTTTGGTTACACCATCCACTATCGACCTGGCAAGGAGAATGTGGCTCCGGATACCCTCACACGAGCATTCTGCTCCGCCATGGCACCCTCTACGCTCGTAGACATCCATGATGGGTTGTGTCATCCGGGCGTTACTCGCATGCTACACTTCGTGCGGTCCCGAAATCTCCCATTCTCTACCGGGGATGTAAAGAAGATGTGCTCGGACTGCAGAGTCTGTGCGGAATTGAAACCTCAGTTTTTCCGCCCCTCGGGTGGTATACTCATACATGCGACCCAGCCAATGCAACGGCTTAGCATCGATTTTAAGGGGCCGTTGCCCTCTTCAACTCGCAACACTTATCTATTGACCATGGTCGATGAGTATTCCCGTTTTCCGTTTGCCTTTCCCTGCCCCAATATGCTGACGACCACGGTTATCAGCTGCCTTGAGCAGGTATTTGCTTTCTGTGGCATGGCATCCTATGTTCATTCGGATCGGGGCCCTTCTTTTATGTCAGGAGAACTCAAGGCCTATCTCTCGGAACGGGGTATTGCTGCCAGCAAAACGACGCCTTATCATCCGGTCGGGAATGGGCAAGTCGAGCGTTATAACGCTATCATCTGGAATGCGGTACGTCTGGCTTTGAGATCTCGGGGCCTACCCAACCAGCAATGGGAAGCAGTACTTCCAGACGCATTACACTCCACACGGTCCCTCCTTTCGACCGCCACAAATACGACGCCTCATGAACGGTTCTTCCGATTTCAGCGTCGCTCATCCTATGGGATATCTCTCCCGTCGTGGCTGACTGCACCGGGACCAGTGCTACTCCGAAGATATGTCCGGGCGTCTAAGAATGACCCCCTGGTAGATGAGGTTGAGCTCACTGACGTCAACCCTACCTACGCCTATATTCGGTATCCTGACGGTCGGGAATCTACCGTGTCATTGCGGGATCTGGCTCCCTGCCCGCCGAAACATAGAGGGACACAGGGGATGATATTGTACCAGGCACATCTCTGGGCTCGCCAGGTGCCTATCATCACGATCTGGATCTGACGCCGGCTGGTACCTCACTCCATCGTGCCGGGGCAGACTGACTATGAGCCCGTCGGGGCTCGCATGCGCAGCCACGATCCACCCCGTACCGTACGCTCGGAAACGGATCTGCCACAGCCCTGCCCGGCACCCGTTCGGGCACCAGTACACAGTCAGGATCGTCCTGACCCCTCACAGAGCGGGCTGGATCACTCGGACTCTGGTCCACGGCCCGCGGCGGGTAAACGGGCTAGGGGCCCTCTACCGCTACGAGAACCCAAACGGGTGCGGCTCTCCCTTGTCCAGCGGCTACGAAATGGAGGGAGCATCCCGGCCTCCTAATCTTTTGGGGGGGAGAATGTGGTAACACAATACAGCTTCCTGTGACTCGAACTTTATTGCATCACTTCCTGTGATTAGTCCAGGATAAATGCTGGACTGATCAGTTGGATCCTGGAGAGGCATAGAGTAAGACCTCTTTTGTATGTAGCACCTTTTTAGTTGATTAAAGCTTACTTTAAGTTCACCACGCGTAAGGCTCATTCTTACGACAAAGTGCAAAAAAGAACTTCAAATTATCAGTAGCCTATTAAAAGAATAAAGAAACTGGCGGAGATACGAAGGGATAATCAAATCCTGGGGTACTTGTGACCGCATCAAGAAAAGAAAGCAAGACTTGCATTTATATAGCGCCTTCCACGACCACCGGACGTCTCAAAGCGCTTTACAGCCAATGAAGTATTTTTGAAGTGTAGCCGCTGTTGTAATGTGGGAAACGTGGCAGCCAATTTGCGCACAGCAAGCTCCCATAAGCTGCAATGTGATAATGACCAGATAATCTGTTTTAGTGATGTTGGTTGAGGGATAAATATTGGCCAGGACACCGGGGATAGCTCCCCTGCTCTTCTTCGAAATAACGCCATGGGATCTTTCCCGTCCACCTGAGAGTGCAGACAGGGCCTCGGTTTAACGTCTCATCCGAAAGACGGCACCTCCAACAGTGCACCACTCAGTACTTGTTAATTCAATATCTCTATTTTGCTCTCGCATATGTACTGTGACATAAATGAGTTACTTTGTACAGAGAAGAGTGGCCAAAAAGTCCAGTTATTTGTCTAAAAAATGGTCTTAAAAAGGTATTTGACTGGGTGTCAGCGAGGAGAAGAATCACAGCCAGCTGAATCCTGTCCTCATCTGAAATCACACGTAAAAGTTCCCCCGGCCGGTTGTCCCCACTGTCAAAGGGTTGGCTGTCACTGCATCAGGTGAGATCAGTTAACTCAGCACAGACTAGGGTTCAAATCTTAGACTTTCCTGTATGGCTCAGCTAGCCACTGCCTTAACCAGGTGAGCCATTCAGGGAGTGGAACAAAAGTCACTAACAAATTGATCTTGGTGAATTTTATAGCATAGTGACAGCATTGTAATAAATAACTTAAGGAAAGCAAACAGTTCTTTGGATAATAAAGTAGGATATTGAAAGCAGAATTTGAAAAAAACATACAATGGTGGGAATGCACAATCCGTGGCAGAGTGGGTTGCATTGTACTGTATATCTGCATTAATGTGCTGCACCATAAAGGGGCGAGAAATGGAAAGGTCACACTGATATAAACCAGAGTGAAGTTAAAATTGTGACTCATTGTTGTAGAAGTATAAGAGGGAACTTAACATTTGTTTTCATTTGAGCTATTTAAGTTTTGAGACCAATGCAAATCTGAGAATGTATTTGAATAACAGTAAAAAAAAATAATAATTAGGAGCAAACTAGAAGCTAAGCATATCTAAACAGCTATACAGGATATGAAGTTGTCGGTACAAATGGTTTCCAGAGATATGGGGCTGAATTTTGCCGGCGCTCAGAGGGCGGGTTCAGAGGCAGGTCAGCTGTCAAAATAGCAAAGATTGACAGCGGGTAGGGAACCCGCCTGTGAACCCACCTCCACGCGAGTCTCCCAGGTGTCGGGTCTGTCGGCGCTGAACAGACCCAACACCAAGCGGCGGGGGAGGCAATTCACATCATTAAATGGGTTATTAACATCCAATTAACTGTTATTTTATGCCTACATTTCAATTTTACGTGCTCCCCATGGGTTACCCGCTGCTCAGGGAACACGTCAGCTCAGCATGTCGTGAGTGGATTCAGCATTAAATTATCTCATGACCTGACAGCTGCCAGAGTTGTATAAAAGATCCCATGTTACAGCTGTTCACTTTCAAAGCTCAGAAACTGTTGGTTACTGTATTTGGAAGACATATTGAGCTTTCTGCAGCTTGCAAGTGGTTGGAGCCAACTCTCTATCCAGTGCCACCTCATTGGAACAACCTCTCTCACCATTGACAGATCGCTTCTGTCACCTCAACCTCACCTGCCATCTATTCCATCAGCATCGTTGCCCTTGAACATATCTCACCTTGGCCCCAACACCAGCATCACCAGGCACGCCAGCACTAACAGCAACAACACCAGCCTTCTCCGCAATCAACTGATGCTACACAGGGCATCTGCATCCGACCACATTGCTGCCCGGGACGCCAGGGATGGCCTCACCATGGCCTGATTTACTTCACTTGACGCTGCACACCCTGGCTGCCACATGATGCGCCAGGTTGGCACCACCCCACATCAACACCATAAAGCATCCCTACAATGCCCAAGCCATTCCTTTCACACTCATCACCATTGCGGGGGGTGGGGGGTACCCTTATGTCTCACCATTCACTTCATCTCACTAAGCCACTTCCAAAGGTGCACACAAATCTGTCCAAGAATGCAAAGTGCTGAAAATAAAGGTTTCAGTGTTTGACAGCACATTACCAGAAACTTCACAAAAGCATTGGCTAAACCACCCAAGTGCCTACCCTTGTGTGTTGTGAGTTGGTATGCTTGCAGTAGGATGAGGGTGAGTATGAGGAATGGCAAGTAAAATGGGGAAGTGATAATATAGATAGAGAGGGATAGGTGGAGGTGCAAGGTAAGTTGGTGTGAGTAAGGATGTGCAGGAGTAGGGTAGGGAAGGCAGAGTGATGGGGATGTGATGAGTGGCACAGCAGGATGAGGTTGAGTGTGGCTTGGCAGTAATATTTCGTGATCTACTGGGATCATTGAAAGGTTTGCGCCACTGTCGCCTGGTCCTCCTGACGACATCCCTGCTTGTGTTGTCCTCTGCAATGTGCAACCAGGCTGCGTTGATCTGCTGGGGAGGTCTCTTCCGCCCATGGGAAGGAAAGAAAACCGCCCTGCGTGCTGTGACATAAGAACATAAGAAATAGCAGCAGGAATAGGCCACTTGGCCCCTCGACCCTGCTCCACCATTCAATAAGATCATGGCTGATCTTGGGCTCAAAGCCACTTCCCAGCCAGCTCCCCATAACCCTTCACTCCCTTATCTTGCAAAATCTGTCCATCTCCACCTTAAATGTATTTAATACCCAGCCTCCACGGCTCTCTGGGGCAGAGAATTCCACAGATTTACGACCCTCTGAGAGAAGAAATTCCTCCTCATCTCCGTTCTTAAAGGGCGACCCTTTATTCTGAAACTATGCCCCCGAGTTCTAGATTTCCGCATGAGGGGAAACATCCTCTCTGCATCTACCTTGTAAGCATATGGAGGGAGTCATGGGAGAGCCTGGGTGCAGTGCTTGTCAGTGTTTGCAGCACCTCAATGCTGTAGAACACTGACAGCAGAACTGTCAAAATCAATTTGGACATGGCCCCTTTAAGGAAACCGGCTGATGACGTGTCATCAGACCCGCTTCTTCTTAATTGGCCGGGAACCTCGCAGGGCGGGCTTAACCAGCCCTATTCACGGAAAATCACTTGGAGAGTGTGGGCTGCAGTAAGCAGCGGGCTGGGACCGCGACACCGACCCTGGACCCGCCTCGATTGGCGACATCGTGGCCATTAAGTCTGCAATCTAGAAATATGGCAAAGAATTCAAAAATTTAAAAACGAATTTCAAGTATTATTGACTTGAAACAGCCACTTGTTAACACTGAAAACATTAATTTCAGTGTGTTGCTTTGTTTGATTTACAATTACTTTGCATTTAATCAGGATCTTTTCATTATTATGCCTGGTCTCATTACACAGTGTGATAGGAACTAATACAAATTTTGCCGTGTATGAAAACCCAGCTCAAGCCGACGTCCCAATTTAAATATCATTTTCTCTGGCGCTCCTTTGAGATGTGGTAATGCAGCACTTCATTAATTGAGCCTTGTGCACAATTAAGTGGACTAAACAGAACTCGTATCCCTATTGCAAACCATCCTTCAACAACTATATTCTTTTTAACAATGTTATTGAATATTTTGTACATCTTCAAGTATGCAGAAAGACAATTGAAAGAAAAAAGGGAGAGCGCTTCACAAAGAACAGCATGCATTTACAGCAAAAGCTGCATAATGCAGATGCTGCTGATCTCGTGAACAGTCAGTGTATTCTCTACTAATGTAGCAAATGTCTCCTTACTTAAGGACTGAATGTGGGCCAATGGTGGGGTGAACGGAGGGTCGGATGGATGTACAGAGGGTCAGAGTCAGAGCATTTGGGAGGGAAATAGGGCTGGAAGAGATTGCCAAGAGGGTCCAGGCCATCTCTCTGCATCTACCTTGTAAGCACGTGGAGGGAGTCATGGGAGAGCCTGGGTGCAGCCGTGCACCTCTGTGCAGTGCTTGCCAGTGTTTGCAGCACCTCAATGGGAACTTCAGACAAGGACAAGGCTTTTTTTACATTTAATGTGTTGGAGGTGGAGAAACGATGTCGGTCAGTGAGGAGAGAGGCGACAGGGCAGTGGCAGGGTATGTGTGGAAAAAGTTGGAGTTGATGGAGGATTGGTGGCCAGCAAGAAAGGCATTGGGCTATTTGAGCCGGGATGCACGTGTAAAAGTTACAGTCTAAGAGGGACTGAGGTAGGAGTGGAGTTGAGCAGTGTTGCGGAGATAGAAGTAAGCAGTCCGCTGATCATAGAATCATAGAAGATAGGAGCAGGAGTAGGCCATTCAGCCCCTCTAGCCTGCTCCGCCATTCAATGCGATCATGGCTGATCATCCAAATTCAGTACCCTGTCCCTGCTTTCTCCCCATATCCCTTGATCCCTTTAGTCTTAAGAAATATATCCAACTCCTTCTTGAATCTACTTAATGAATTGGCCTCTACTGCTTTCTGTGGCAGAGAATTCCACAGGTTCACCACTCTCTGGGTGAAGAAATTCCTCCTCATTCCTGTCCTAAATGGCTTACCCCTTATCCTTAGACTGTGACCCCTGGTTCTGGACTCCCCGACCATCGGGAACATCCTTCCTGCATCTAGTTTGTCCTGTCCTGTCAGAATTTTATAAGTTTCAATGAGATCCCCTCTCATTCTTCTAAACTCCAGCAAGTATAAGCCAAATCGACCCAATCTCTCTTCATACGTCATTCCTGCCATCCCAGGTATCAGCCTTGTGAATCTTTGCTGAACTCCTTCCATGGCAAGAACATCCTTCCTCAGATAAGGCGATCAAAACTGCACACAGTACTCAAGGTGTGGTCTCACCAAGGCCCTGTACAACTGCAGCAAGACATCCTTGTTCCTGTACTCAAACCCTCTCGCTATGAAGGCCAACATACCATTTGCCTTCTTAACCGCCTGCTGCACCTGCATGCTTACCTTCAGCGACTGGTGCACAAGGACACCCAGGTCTCGTTGCACTTCCCCTTCTCCCAATCTATTGCCATTCAGATAATAATCTGTCTTTCTGTTTTTGACACCAAAGTGGATAACCTCGCATTTATCCACGCATTGATCTCAGGGTTGAACAGGACCCCAAGGTTGTAAATGGACTGGTTTAGCTTGAAAGAGTAGCAAGGGAAGGGAAATACATTAGACTTTGTGGTGGGGGCTGAAGATGATGGCTCCATTTTTCCTGATGTTGAACTGCAAGAAATTGTGATTTATCCAAGACTTGAAGTTGGACAAACAGCCTGACTGCACAGAGATTGCCGAGGGGTCAAGATAAGTTGTGGAAAGTTAGAGCTGTGTGTCATCAACATACATGTGAAAGCAGACCCATTGGAGACGATGTCGCTGAGGGGGCAACATGTTGATAAAGAGAAGGAGGGGCCAAGTTAGATCCTTGGGGGAACTACTGAGATTATAATGTGCGGGTGGGGGAGGAAAAGAGAAGGGATTGCTTAAGATGCACTGGTTATACTCAGATAGGTAGGAATAGAACCACGGAAGGGCTAGACATCAGAGGAGAGCATTGGAGGAGATGGTGTGAAGAACCGCATCAAACGATTCAGAAAGAATGTGGAGCAATAATGCAACATGGTCACAGTCACAGAGGATATAACTTGTGACTTTAACTAGGGCTGTTTCATTACTGTAAGCACAGGAGAATGTTGAACACAATGTTTGGAAAGATGGACAGGGAAAGGTCACAACACATTCGAGGATCTTAGAGAGGAACGAAGGTTAGAGATGGTGAGGTACTTGGAGAGGATAGATGGGCTGACGATGAATAAGATTAAGTGCCTTTTCTAAGGGGAAAGTGCCATTGCCCCTTATTCTGTCGTTGAGGAGCTCAACAATAATAAATTGGAGATGGGTAATCTATGTCTCTATCACAGCATCCTTCCCTAAACAGAGACAAGTTGATGTGGGGTGTGTTTCGATGACACATAATGGCATTGTTCACTACACTGAATAACATGACTGCGATTTTAACTAATAATGATTGGAAGAGGTAGCTGATATTGTTGCTAGTAATCCATACGATCTGCATGATTGGGAGAAGTTCTCAGCACCTCAGAAGATATTTTGAGTCAGTAGAGAGTAATTCTCTCTTTATGAAAGACATCACATTAGAGATATTGGGGTGAAATGAATTGGAAAGGAAAATCTGGCAGGGTGTATTGCAGGCAGCAAATCCGCTACCATCCGTTTTGTGCCCTGCTGAAGTTGAAATATAAATTGAATTATTTTTGTTACAGCACCCCCTTGAATCCCTGTTCTGCCTCCTAAAAGTACTGTTAATTTGCCAAAATTAATGTTTGTCTTTCTGAATTTTGAGTGCTTTTCTGTTTGTACATGATTGTTTGCTTATTTAATCTCACCACAGCGTATGAAATAGAAATTCTAGATATGTACCGCTGTGAATAAAGTAGCTGATATTTAGTTAAGCTTAGGTTTGCAATGTTCTCTTCAGTATTGTGCCTTCAGAGCAGTATATGAGCAGCCTGGAATCTTTTGGTTTAAGTCCGCATGAAATGGATGGTTTCACTTCAGGATTTTTTGAATGCATCAGTGCTGAGAGGCTGATTGTCTGCAGTATCGAAAACAGTAGATCATGCTCTACTGTTTCACACAAACTGTTTGCCTGCTGTTAAAATATTGCTGCACTATCATCAACCCATTACGTTTTTGTAAATAAGTTTCTCCCTCGTTCCATCTGATCCACATACAGATGAATCGGCTGCATCAAGTTGCTACTTTGAAGGTACTCTTAAGGACGGGAGTCCGCCTTGTGCCTAAGCAGCTAATTATTTAGACTTGTTTTGTTTTCGGGGGTACGAGGGGAATCCCTTTATTTAAAATGAAGAATATCGCAGATCAACGTGCAGCAGACAAAGATAAAATTGGATTTCTCAAGAGGCCATGAAGACACTGTAGTTTATCACTGTGGACCAGTGCTGAGGAGAAATGACTCTCACTTTCCCACGCCAAGTCTGTCGAATTTCATAAAGGGAATGGAAAAATGAATTCCGGAAACGCCCCCCCAAAAAAGTGACGACTTGTTAAAAATTCTGAGATGGAGGCTTCTCAGGAGTTTAACTGGGCATTCAATTAATTAAAAGCGATCTACACTAGTTTATGAATGATGATCTAAATGTTGATGTGAGATGTTACGATCTTTATAACTCCCAAAATTGAGGACATCTTTTTTTAAGAAAGTTCCTGATGAGAAAAGGGTTCTTGTTTGAGGACCAGGCAGAACGAGCTTAAGCTCTGTGTGGTTTTGGTAGAGCGCTGTTAGCTAACACCAAAGTCTGTACTCGCTGCTGCTAACAGGGGAAAAGAAATGAGAAGCGTGTCTGTCAAGAGATCTTGCACAAATTGCAGGAATGAGGGAGATGACATGGCTCTTGGGCAGCTATTGCCAATAAAATAGGTTCATTACTGACGTGTGTGCATCGTGGAGGTTAGGGTGTGAGGAACGTGCATCTCTCTGTAACCATGGTGATGCATGTTAGCTACCTACGCTTTGTGGCTAATAAATATTTATTGGGTTTCTGGAGAAAGGGGAGACAGGAATTTTAAATGATACCGAGAGCTGTAAGCTGATGTACGCTGTGAAGTCCTCAAATGGTGCTAATCTCCCTATTTTTGATTCCGATTGTAACTATAAGAAATCCCTTACATTTTTGTTTGCCTGTTTAAAATTATTGAACCTCAGCTAGCCAACAACTTAAAAGAATCTCAACAAATGTTACATCACAGCGAAACCGGGTGTTGAATTGATGCGGCCTCTCTGAGGCACACAAGTGCACCAGAGAAGCAGTAGCGCTCTTTTCCCTCCCATATACAATCTACAAACTTTTAAAACTTAAGCCTGGTTCACATAAATTATCCTTCATAATGCTTCATAAATTATGCTTCATAAATTATCCAGTTGTCTTTGCTACACTCGTTGGGCTGGATTTTGCCAGCGCTCAGAGGACGGGTTTGGAGGCAGGTCCACTGTCAAAATAGCAAAGATTGACCGGGTAGGAAACCCGCCTCCACGCGAGTCTCCCAGTTGTTGGGTCTGTCAGCGGAGAACTGACCCGTGACCAAGCGGTGGGGGAGACACTTGAGCTCATTAAATGGCTTGTTAACAGCCAACTTAATGGCATTTTGAGGCTTCCTTCCAATTTTACGTGCTCCCCCACGGGTTACCCGCTGCCTGGGGAACACGCCAGCTCACCCTGACGTGAGTTGAGTCTGCTCTGATGTATCTGATAAGCTGACAGCTGCAGAAGTGGTGTAAAGGATGCCATGTTGCATATGGTCAGTTTCAGAGCGCAGAAACTGTTGGTTACTGCATTTGTAAGACATATAGAGATTTCTTTCGATTGCAAGTGTTTAGAGCCAACTGTATGTCCAGTGCCAACTCATTGGACCAACCTCTCTCTCCATTGACAGATCGCTTCTGTCATCTCACCTGCAGCTGCCATCTATTGCAGCAACATCGGTGCCCTAGAAACGATCTCACCTTGCTCCTCTGATTCCTTCCATGCTCCGCCCCAACACCAACATCACCAGGCACTCCAGCAGCACCAACAACAACACCAACCTTCTCCGCCATCACCTGATGCTGCACAGGACACACGGCATCAGCCCCTGACAGCATTGCTGCCCGGGAGGCCAGCGATGGCATCACCATGGCCAGATTTACTTCACTTGACTCTGTAAATCCTGGCTACCACATGATGCGCCAGGTTGACACCATCCCACACCAGCACTGTGAAGCATCCCTTTAATGTCCAAGCCATTCCATGCACACTCATCACTATAGCGGGGGTGGGGGAGTGAAGTTAAGTCTCAACATTCACTGGAACTCAGTAAGATACTTCTCAAGGTGCGCACAGATCTGCCCAAGAAGGGGCAGTGTTGAAAATATAGATTTCACTGTATGAAAACACATTACCAGAAACTTCACATGGACATTGGCTAAACCTCTCAAGTGCTTACCTTTGTGTGTTATTTGTTGGTATGCTTGCAGTAGGATGAGGGTGAGTGTGAGGGGTGATTAGTGAGATGGGGAAGTGTAATGTAGATAGAGAGGCATGCGTGGAGGTGCATGGTAAGATGGTGTGAGTAAGGATGTGCAGGAGAAGGGTAGGGAAGGCAGAGTGATGGGGATGTGTTGAGTGGCACAGCAGGGTGAGTTTGAGTGTGACTTTGCAGTAACGTTTTGTGATCCACTGAGATAATTGAAAGGTTGGTGCCACTGCAGCCAGGGACTTCTGACGACATCCCTGCTTTTGCCCTCCTGCGCAATGTGCAACCAGGCTGCGTTGGTGTCCTGGGGAGGTCTCTTCTGCCCTTCGAAGGGAAGAGAACCTCCCTGCGTGCTGTGACTCCCTCCATAAGCATATGGAGGGAGTCATTGGAGAGCCTGGGTGCTACCGTCCACCTTTGTGCAGTGCTTGACAGTGTTTGCAGCACCTCAATGCTATCAAACACTGACAGAACAACTGTCAAACTCAAAGTGGCCATGGTCCATTTAAGGAATCCGGCTGATGACGCGTCATCAAATGACCTCATCAGACCCACTTCCTGTTAATTGGCCGGGAAGCCCGCAGGGCGGGCTTAACCAGGCCAATCAAGGGAAAATCCCTTTGACAGAGCGGCTGCAGCCGGGAGCGGGACCGGAACCCGGAAACCAGCTCTCCCGCCACCATCCCGACACTGCTGAGAGAATCCAGCCCTTTGACCTTGGTGGTGCTTCACCCCTATGTTCTTCATTTGTCTTCTCAATTTAAAAAGAAATCTGAACTGAGGCAAAGTTCCGTGCAGTTCGCAGAACATCTGAACTGCCTAATGAAAGAATTCTAATAGGATAATTCATGTAATTGTTGGTTAATCACTATCTTATTGATTTATTTTGGACAATGAGGGGTAAGTAAAATGAAGTAAGGTGGAGGTTAGAATCGATGTGCCTTCCAAAATAGTATACAAGAATCTCCTTTAGTGCTGAATGGTGCCCTCCAGTGTTGCAAGTCCAGTTGTACAAGATCGCGAGATGAACTTGATATGTATTGTACTTGCATATTTTTTTAATTCATTTCTGGGATATGGGCGTCGCTGGCAAGGCCAGCATTTATTTCCCATCTCTAGTTGCCCTTGAGAAGGTAATGGCAGGGCCTTCTTGAATCACTGCAATCCGATTGTTGAAGGTGCTCCCACAATGCTGTTAGGTCGGGAATTCCAGGATTTTGACCCAGCGACGATTAAGGAACACCAATATATCCATGAGGTTACAGATTGTGGTGGAACGCAATTCTGTGCTGCTGATGGCACACACCTCATGATGCCCAGTTTTGAGCTGCTAGATCTGTTCTTCAGCTACCCCACTTCGCACAGTGTTAGTGCCACATAACATGATAGAGGGTGTCCTCAGTTTGAATATGGGACTTAGTCACCACAAGGACTGTGCAGTGGTCACTCCTACCCATACCGTCATGGTCAGACACACCTCTGATAGGTAGATTGGTGAGGATGAAGTCAAGTGGGTTATTCCATTGTGTTGATTCCCTTCTTGTATTGATTCTCTCTTCACCTGCCCCAAGTCTGTCCTGACGATGGGACAGGTCATACTCGGGGATGGAGATGGAGGAGTCCGGGACATTGGTTGATAGGTATGATTCTGTGAGTATGACCATGTCAGGCTGTTGCTTTACTAATCTGTAGGATAATTCTCCCAATTTGGCACCAGTCCCCAGATGTTCATGAGGAGGACTTTGCAGGGTCGACTGAGCTGTGTGTGCCTTTGTCGTGTCGTAACTTGATACCTAGGTCGCAGCCGAGTGGTCCGTCTGGTTTTATTCTTCATATTCTTTGTAGCCATGTTGAACACTGAAGGGCCCCCTGATGTGAGGAAGCATTTTGTAGCAATTACACTCCTAGGGTCTCCTCATAGTGAATGTTATATCCAGAGAGAATGTTCCAAAAAGTCTGACATAAAAGCAGGCATCACATTGCCACATCAACTGAAGGTTTAACGGACATAACAGAACCCACGTCGGGAACTGAACTATAAGTGGGCTACAGACCCAGAGCTCCCTTTGCGTCTTGCTAAGGATATACAAATGAGGGGATAGCTTACTGCTGAGAAGTTGAGATTCTGCACCAGCGCGTCTGTATTTAGTAAAATGCTAGAAACTATTGTGCAGTTCAAAGTTCCTGCGAATGATTCACTACAGCCCTGGTTATTGTGTTCCAGCAAAATAAAACAAAAGAATGTGGTAAATTCTAATTATTTTGTAATCTTCACCACAAAGCAGTGCTAAAACCCTTGACACGAGAAGCCTCTGACTCTGACTCTGATTCGGTGGGTTATTCTGCGTCACTGAACACCAGGATATAGATTCCTGTCGAGCTGCTCTGCTGGCTTCTTATTTAATGAGTTGTTTATTCCTTTGTTGTTTCTTTGTGTTGTTGCAGTTAGAATTGCTGGTACAATCCCACTTCATTAATAATGGTATTTTCAAAGGACAATATTTTCACTTTGGGTATTTCTGACATCTGGTTCAGATATCTTATCAAACATTTTTTTTCTTCCTTCATTTCGGTACCTCCTAAATATTTGGAAAACTCATTATGCTGCACTGGGTTGGATATTTTTGAACTGACTTTTACATTAAGAAATTCCCAATAACTAGTCTTCATCTTCGGTGCGAGCTAATGCCTAACCTTTTCTGCCCAATAACTTGATGATTCTTAATTCTTTTTCCTCATTTTAAGTCAACCTTGTTGAATAAATGTTTTTTCTCCAATAACACAATTAGACAAAGTGATTAACTACTTAAAGGCTAATGCACTATAAAAACCCCTGATTAGTCCCAATAACTGCGATGCCCCCAAGGAAAAGACCTTGAAGTGCACCTGCCACGGTAAGAACTACAGTTTATTGGAATAATGCCCATTAACCAGGTAGAATTGTTTTATAAAAAAGGCCAACCCAGCTCGCTCCTTATCTGTTTGTGCATGTTCTAAATTGGGGAGAAAAAAACTTCAGTACCCTCAATCCAATTATCAACACCACAACACCATACTGTCCCCAATTTGCCACCCGTACCATTATTGTAGTTTGACATTGCTGCAGAGTGGAGACGAGCATCGGGAACAATTATGTCACACAAGGGCATGAGAGGCCATTCTGGGTGTTGCTCTTGACTTAAGAGTAAGGTTGCTAACCTTCAAGATTGTCCTGGCATCTCCAGGAATTTAAGATTAATCTCCTGGACACTGCTGCTTCACTTCCTTGGAACATTTTTGTTTATTAGTTATAAAAATATTGGGGATGGGCGGAAGGAGGCTGTTTGACTGGCCGGGGCAGTTGGAGATGGGAGGTCATGTGATGAAGCCTCCACGATTACATCCAATCAGAGTTTACAACCCTAGGTAAGAGTCAATTGGTATCACCTGGGCAATGTAGCAGAATCTCTTTTTTTGCTCTGTTATACTTGGTGAGGTTTTAAAGGTGAGCTACTGAACTGTCCCCTGAAGTGATGAAATTCCCTCTTAGATGGGAGTTAATTCTTTGAATCTTTTTTCTTTTTCATTCACGTAAGATCTGAAAAAGTGACTTGCACCCCGACTGATTTTACTCTCCATTGAAGTCAATAGAGAGAAACAACAACAGAAAACGCTGGGAAAACTCAGCAGGCCAGGCAACATCCGTAAACATCCGTGGAGAGAGAAACAGAGTTAACGTTTCAGGTCGAAACCCTTCGTCAGAACTGAGAAAAAAGCAGTACCATCTCGTCTTGCCTTGAGCATCTCTTAATGTCTCTACTTACCATAGTTATTCCTCCCCCCCCAGCCTCCCCCTTGCTTTTTTATCTGTTTCATTTCCTGCTTTTTTCTCAGTTCTGACGAAGGGTTTCGACCTGAAACGTTAACTCTGTTTCTCTCTCCACGGATGCTGCCTGGCCTGCTGAGTTTTTCCAGCGTTTTCTGTTGTTGTTTCAATTTTCCAGCATCCGCAGTATTTTGCTATCGTCAATAGAGAGAAATATTGGGCAGGGACGTAAAGCCGGCCTTCCACCCGATCCTGAGGTTTTCCTGCCCAGTGAGGTCGGTTAAAATTACCCTCAATGTGTTTTAACACAGTACCTGAGAACTAGATGAGATATTAAAGTCTGGCTAGATGCTTGCTCCAATCCTCTTAAGTATAATTCTCTAACAGTCCACTAGAAGGCACATGAGAGTGACCTGGGGTACAACTAGTTTTTTGATTGCCACCGCCACCGCCCCCCCCCCCCCCGGTCCCTTTTGAGGAAGTGCCCAGCCGTTCTTTTCTTTGAGTGCGCAAGATGAGGAATTTGGCTTCTGGAGAATTTCGGTTTGTGAGCCCATCTTTTGCTACTTCATGGCGTTGTGTATTTGTGTCCCCGTGCCCTGTGCTGCCGCCTGGTGGCTTTTAGAATTACAATGTCAATGAAAGGAGCTGCTGACTTGTGCTTTGCATGTGTGCTTCCTCGGAGCATTCGCATGGCCCGCAGTGAATTATTATTTAAAGTAGTGCAACTTCTAACGGCCAGTCCCATTGGACTCCGCGCTCCTCCAGGATCAGGTAAAGGGATTGATGTACTAAGTTGGTCACTGCTGTGTGGAAGTCAGGGGGAGACCACATAAAGATCACATTGAGCAGCCTGCAGTTCCTCAGCTTGCTCAATTAGAAGTTGAATGTAACTTGGGGACAGATGGCAATCCATGACTTCAAATTATTTTTTTTAAATAACCCGTTTAATTTTGCAAACTTATTTCACTATTTCAAAATAGTTGTTATGTTGCTCATGGTGCTCAAAGCTGTGTAATATTTACAAAATTGTACTGTGTACAAATGTATAAAATGTTCCTATTTTTGTGGCGATATCTAATATGATATTTAAGATCTCTTGTTTGATATACAAAATATCCCCAAGTCACTTTCAACTGCACTTTCAAACTCCCAACAGTCCAGCCTTTGGTTCTCCCTTCGACATGATACTTCTGCAGCTGTTGATCTGTTCAAGAAGCCTTTACCTCCACCTATGATGTCTTTGTCCCCAGAAATAACCCTTACCCTGTGCCATCCTGCTTGTTCCCCTGCTATGGCTCCCATTATGCCTCACTCGAGTCCAATGGCAGCAGATTGAGTGTGTCTGGCACACAACTGGTTTAATCACCCATCGACAGATCTGGCTGCACCATATCAAGCGCTATTGGGAAACTTCATTGATGAAAAAAAATCAACTGTCTGAAGGAGTTGATGCTCAAACCGTGCGGAAGGGACTGCGCCACATTGCAAACTTGATCAGCTTTGCTCCTGTCGACATTGCTTTGTCTATTCCCTACATTTTGGAGTTGTTTCAGTGGTAACGAGCCCTTCACCGAATAGACTACCAGAATCCTAAGGGATGACATTGTGGGGATCGACAACTCTAATCAGTTTGCTCATAAGAGAAGCCCTTGCTAAAAAGCTGCAGGATGACAGCGTGAAGTGTTACTTCTTGCTTGTTGATGAGTCAGAGCAGAGGTTGGATGTGCTGGGTGATTTTAATTAATAATAGTACGATGCAAAGAAGAAATGAAAATGCTTCATGAAGGAGAAATTATTCCACATGATTAAAGGCCTAAAAATAAACTGTCTGCAAATGGAGGTCAGATGCTGGCAGAAAACAGCTCCGTCTGTGTCAAATGCATTTGCGTTGAAGAGCATACCACAATGAATAGCTGAATAAAGTGCATGTTATTTGCATAGACAGCATTCAACATTGGACTTTCCACAGATAGCTGTCAGTGAGCATTTGGATTTGAGCTTTCCATTTAAGTGGGTATTTACAGATCTTTACTCTTCTCTGTGACTTCTGCAATCCTACAGATAAAGTTAATGATTCACGAGACTTCTTGTGATCTTTTTGTCTTTCCGTTTACATCAAATTTGACGATTTTTGGGGTGCCTACAAAGTACTCTGAAGTGCTGACTTTTTCCACACAGCAATCTGCCGTGTAAATTGCACATGGTTTAATGAGCTGAAAACCCTTACCTCTGAGCTGTTCACTGTACATGTTGTGGAATGTGAGCGTATTTCAGTGAGTGCAAACTCTATGAAGGTGAAACCATTTTTTTTTTTTAAACCGCCCTTTTTAAAAAGAACAATGTGGGCCCATCCCCAATTCTATAATCCATTTGCCAGAAAGAGGGGCTCTTGGCAACTGCTCGCTGCCTCCTTCCATTGCTGCTCTATAACAGCCATGATGCGGAGATGCCGGTGTTGGACTGGGGTGGACAAAAGTGAGAAGTCGCACAACACCAGGTTATAGTCCAACAGCTTTATTTGAAATCACAATCTTTCGGAGCGCTGCTCCTTCGTTAGGTGAAGTGAAGAAATGCATATGGGCACAGCATATATAGTCAGAGAACACGAGGTGTGATAAAGGGCAGTTAGAAAGATTAACTGTAGTCGTCTGGCATTGTTCTCTGACTATATATGCTGTGCCCATATGCATTTCTTCACTTCACCTGACGAAGGAGCAGCCGCTCCGAAAGCTTGTGATTTCAAATAAACCTGTTGGACTATAACCTGGTGTTGTGCGACTTCTCGCTCTATAACAAGTCGCTGTTTGAAAATGGTTCAGAGTGACCCACTCTTCTGATTTCTTTGCCGGATTATCATTCTGTGGCTCTCCTCATTTTAGTTTCTCTATTTTAGTTCGCTATGTGTATCGCTGCCTCCGCCTCCCCGTTTTCCACGCAGAGCCTTTCTTTCTCTGATGGACAGCATGGCTGAGAGCAGCACCTCACTGTGTAGGCAGTAAGTAGCAGGCACACACCCACTTCCTACAAGTCAGCAGCAAGTAATGTTTTAGAGAGTCTATGCACTTTCATCATTCTATTTCCATTTTGGCTTGGCCTATCCATAGTGACAGGTGTTCAGAAAAGCGCCCAAGTGGTTTGTGCTGACCGGATCATTGGTCTTGATTGTGTGGAGAAACCTATGCAAAGAATGGGACAAAAATACCTTTCGTGAGCAATCTCTCTCTCTCTCGAGAAATGTTCGGGAAGCCTTCCTCTGCATTTATAGGTGTGCATTTACATTGTTGCTACACAATAGCCAGTGGAAATCTTCCCTGATTGCCTGATTTAGATTTTACCTCCGTGCTGATGCAGATATGTTTGCAGCTGTATAAGGTAATGGTGGAGAAAAAAAATTGTTGAACAACAGATGGAACAGACATAAATATTAGTCCCTCTACACTCAAACTTCAGACAGAAAATCTGTTAGATTCTTTTCTAGTATTCAGTGTCAGCTGTGGCTCAGTTGGTAGCACCCTCGCCTCTGAGTCAGAAGGTTGTGGGTTCAAATCCCACTCCAGGGACTTGAGCACATAAAGCTAGGCTGACACTCCAGGGCAGTGCTGAGGGAGTGCTGCACTGTTGGAGGTGCCGTCTTCCGGATAAGATGTTAAACCGAGGCCCCGTCTGCATTACAACAGTGACTCCACTTCAAAAGTACTTCATTGACTGTAAAGTGCTTTGAGACGTCCGGTGGTCATGAAAGGCGCTATATGAATGCAAGTCTTTTTTCTTTTATTAAAATTGCAACTAAAAAGAAGTACTGACCCAAAGAAGGTTCGAACATATATTTGGTCAGGATTGTTCACTTCCCGCTGTTGCATCAAGCCATTACAAACCCTGCAACACTCTGATCTTCAAACAATGAGGGTGAACAGGCGATTCTCCCCTGGAGGACATCACAGCTGAGCTGAATCCTGACCTCAGCCAGGTGCTTTCCAGGAAACTGGACGGCAATCAGGAGCAGGAACCTGGCCAATTTCTTTTGCCCACTCCCAAACATGGGGAGACTGTGGCCAACTTAACACACCTGCTACTGCCTCGGTTGAGATCAAAAAACTCGGAACTGATCAGGGATTGAACCTGGGACCACACTAGGGAGTGCATTTGCCCACCAAGCCACGAGGGGACACTGTGGTGGCCAATATAACTTCGCTATTTTGAGCAAGCAGTGAAACAAATTTGTGTCTGGGACCAGTAGCCCACTAAAATGTAAGAGTGTGTCAATACAACAGATATTTGCCATATTCAGTAGTATTTGACACATTTTTCAAGGGCACTGTTATAAGCTCACAGAAATGGCCATTTTCTCCCACCAAAAACAGTCGAACAAAAAGTTTCTTTACAATCACACATGGTTTCCAAAAACTCACATTTGCAACCAAAGCTGGTGTCTGCTTCTACCTCGCTGTAATTTCTACCTAAGATGTTTAGCCTTTTCTCTCTCAGGATTTAGGCTGAACCTAATGAGCGTTTTTTTAAAAAAAACAAATACGCCTCTGTGAAGCGGCGTGGGACATTTTTCTGTGTTAACGGCGCTATATAAATACAAGTTGTTGTTGAGACTGTGGGGGTGATGTTCCTCAGTGCTTCTCCCACTCACCACTGTAAGTTTGGCAGGGCCGAAGGAAAATACCCATGGACATTCATAGCAACATAGAAACATAGAAGATAGGAGCAGGAGTAGGCCATTCGGCCCCTCGAGCCTGCTCCGCCATTCGATGAGATCATGGCTGATCATCCAAACTCAGTACCCTGTCCCTGCCTGCTCCCCATATCCCTTGATACCTTTAGCTTTAAGAAATATATCTAACTCATTCTTGAATATATTTAATGACTTGGCCTCAACTACCTTCTGTGGTAGAGAATTCCACAGGTTCACCACTCTCTGGGTGAAGAAATTCTTCCTCATTTCTGTCCTAAATGGCTTACCCCTTATCCTTAGATTATGACCCCTGGTTCTGGACTCTCCGACCATCGGGAACATTCTTCCTGCATCTAGTTTGTCCAGACCTGTCAGAATTTTATATGTTTCGATGAGATCCCCTCTCATTCTTCTATACTCCAACGAGTATAAGCCCAATCGACCCAATCTCTCCTCATATGTCATTCCTGCCATCCCAGGTATCAGCCTTGTGAATCTTCGCTGAACTCCCTATATGTCAGAGATATCCATCATTATCCTAATGGAGTTTGAGTGTATTAAACAGATGAGGCATATTTGCATTTTACTTCGTTAAAATATTACATTGATTTGCTATAGTGCATAATGTTCCATTCAAAACCGTAATTCCTTCAGCTGGCAGGGGCGGTATGTACCTGCAGGATTCAGCTCTGAATACAAGGACACAATTTTACATGATTTCTGCCACTCTTGGACACTAATTATTTTAATCATATGTGGCAACCGATAATGGACCTTAATGAAACATTAACAGCTGCAGTCATTGTTATTTTCTTCCCTAATTGGAAATGGACGTTAGAGAAAATTAAATTGCATAATTTTGAATATGTGATTCAGTCGGGAAACAATAGATTTGGACAGATCTCTTAATGCAATGGATAGGATCAATTGACAACAGCAGCCTTTTAGACTTGCATTTAGTTCACAATTATTCCATGTTTGCTGAGTAAGAACTGGCTAGCTCTTTACATCACAAGGAGCACAATGCTTTATTCTTCTTTACTTAAACACTAGACACTCGCTTCAACAGGAGAGAGAAGATGTGTTACAGTAAAAGGAAAAAGATAATTTCATAAATATTTGATAATGAGAAATGTACCCTTTGCTTCATACCTACCCAATATTCATGGGCATAAAGCCAATAGTGGTTCAGCAATGCTCCTCCAAGATTAAACACTATTAAATGGGTCGATGTTTTCTTGTGTTCACAAAATATCGAGGTGTCTCCTCCAATCCATGACAAAGAAGGCTTACGTTCTCAGAATTTTGTCTTCTCTAATGTGTCAGAAGAATTCCATACCATCATGAATCTAATGAAGCACAACAAACTTCATAGATTGAACGACTCGACCCAGTGTACCAAGAAAACTGCTCATGCGTCAGAGAATGAGTCTCCAAATTCATCGGATAAGTTCATCTCCTTACAGTTAGCCAATCCTTGTAAGAGGTAGAAGGTGCTTCTACGATAGCAAAATACTGCGGATGCTGGAAATCCGAAATAACAACAGAAAACGCTGGAAAAACTCAGCAGGCCAGGCAGTCCTGTTTGTGGATCTTGGGAAGGAGGTAGAAGCGGGCTGTGCGGGGTTGGGGAACTCTGAGGTTGGCGGCCGTGGGGGGAAGATCTCCAGAGGAGATGAGGTCAGTGACAGTCTTGGAAACGGTGGCTTGATGTTCGGTAGTGGGGTAATGGTCCAGGTTGGAGGTAGGAGGCGGTGTCAGAGAGTCGGCATTCAGCTTCCGCTAGGTAGAGGTCGGTTCGCCAAACAACAACAGCTTCATCCCCTTACGCCCCCACCTCAATGAATTTCGAGCTCGGCACGATGCTGAGTTCTTTTTTCGTCTCCGTGCCCACTTCTTTGGCCAGGAGTCTTCCCCCCCGCACGACTGACCCTTTCTCCCGCTTTCAGAATTCCTGTTCCACCTGGACCCCTCCCTCTGGCCTCTGACCCTCTCTAGATCTTTTCATTGCAAACTGCCGCCGTGACATCGGCCGTCTCCATTTCTCTGCTCCCCTCACTCACTCCAACCTACCTCCCTCTGAACTTGCAGCACTCCATTCTCTCAGATCCAACCCCGACATGGTCATTAAACCTGCTGACAAGGGTGGTGCTGTTGTTGTTTGGCGAACCGACCTCTACCTAGCGGAAGCTGAACGCCAACTCTCCGACACCTCCTCCTACCTCCACCTGGACCATGACCCCACTACCAAACATCAAGCCACCGTTTCCAAGACTGTCACTGACCTCATCTCCTCTGGAGATCTTCCACCCACGGCCGCCAACCTCAGAGTTCCCCAACCCCGCACAGCCCGCTTCTACCTCCTTCCCAAGATCCACAAACAGGACTGCCCTGGTAGACCCATCGTTTCAGCCTGTTCTTGCCCCACGGAACTTATCTCTTCCTATCTCGACTCTATTTTTTCTCCCCTTGTCCAGTCTCTTTCCACCTACATCCGCGACTCTTCCGACGCCCTCCGCCACTTTAACAGTTTCCAGTTTCCCGGCCCCAACCGCCTCCTTTTCACTATGGACATACAATCCCTCTACACCTCCATCCCCCACCAGGAAGGCCTGAGGGCGCTCCGCTTCTTCCTTGAACAGAGGCCCAACCAGTCCCCATCCACCACCACTCTCCTCCGCCTGGCTGAACTTGTTCTCACATTGAACAGCTTCTCCTTTGACTCCACTCATTTCCTCCAATCAAAGGTGTTGCTATGGGTACCCGCATGGGTCCAAGCTATGCCTGCCTTTTCGTGGGATATGTGGAACACTCTTTGCTCCAGTCCTTCTTGGGTCCTCTCCCTCACCTCTTTTTCCGGTACATTGATGACTGTATCGGTGCCGTCTCCTGCTCTCGCCCTGAACAAGAAAATTTCATTCACTATGCTTCCAATTTCCACCCTTCCCTCACCTTCACGTGGTCCATCTCCGACTCTTCCCTTCCCTTCCTCGACTTCTCTGTCTCCATCTCTGGGGATAGGTTATTGACAAACATTCACTACAAGCCCACTGACTCCCACAGCTACCTGGACTACACTTCCTCCCACCCCGCCTCCTGTAAGGACTCTATTCCATTCTCCCAGTTTCTCTGTCTCCACCGCATCTGCTCTGACGATGCCACCTTCCATACCAGTGCTTCTGACATGTCTTCCTTTTTCCTCAACCGAGGATTCCCCTCTACCGTGGTTGACACGGCCCTCGACCGTGTCTGTTCTGTCTCCCGCACTTCTGCCCTCACCCCGCCCCTCCCTCCCAGAACCACGATAGAGTTCCCCTTGTCCTCACCTTTCACCCCACCAGCCTCCACATTCAACGGATCATTTCCGCCACCTCCAGCGTGATCCCACCACCAAACGCATTTTCCCCTGACCTCCCCTTTCAGCATTCCGCAGGGACCGCTCCCTCCGCAACACCCTAGTCCACTCCTCCACCACCCCCAGCACCCCTTTCCCTTCGCCCGGCACCTTCCCGTGCAAATGCAGGAGATACAACACATGCCCTTATACCTCCCCCCTTCCCACTGTCCAGGGCCCCAAACACCCCTTCCAGGTGAAACAGCGATTTACTTGTACTTCCTGCAATTTAGTATACTGTATTTGCTGCTCACGATGTGGTCTCCTCTACATTGGGGAGACCAAACGCAGATTGGGTGACCGCTTTGCGGAACACCTCATTTCAGTCCGTAAGGGGGACCCCGAGCTCCCGGTGGCCTGTCACTTTAATTCTCCGCTCCACTCCCACTCTGACCTCACCGTACTCGGCCTCTTGCATTGTTCCACGGAAGCTCAGCGTAAGCTCGAGGAACAGCACCTCATCTTTCGATTAGGCACTCTACAGCCTTCTGGACTCAACATAGAGTTCAACAATTTCAGATCATAACCCCGGCCCCCATCACATATATACATATTTTTATTTTATTTTTTTATCCACCCTTTTGTTTGGCCTTTTTTTTCTTCCCTCCCAGAAGCTGGCAGCTGTCCTTCATTCTGCCAGCGCATTTCACACTTTATCTAGAGCCATCCTTTGTTCCTCAACCTGTCATTACCACCTCCTCTTGCCTTGAATGTCTCTTAATCTCTCCTGCTTTCTATCCCACCACTGACCTTCCCTTTTGTTCTTTCATCCCCTCCCCCTTTTCCCAGCATTATACTTGCTTTAAAATCTATTTCATTTCCTGCTTTTTTTCCAGTTCTGACGAAAGGTCTTCGACCTGAAGCGTTAACTCTGTTTCTCTCTCCACGGATGCTGCCTGGCCTGCTGAGTATCTCCAGCGTTTTCTGTTGTTATTTTAGAAGGTGCTTCTCTTTGGGCTAAATTCAGCACCTAGAGTCTTCATTGTACCAGTCTGTCCATCTACATCTTCAGGGATTCCTGTGTCCTTGTATCTGTTGAGAGAGGAGAGCAAGAATGTGGTGATTTATGTTATCCTAGTGTTCACAAATCAAGTTGTTAACCTGGTCATAATCCCAGGAGATGAACTTCAAGGAAGCCTGGCACTAGATGGGGACAATTTGACATCTGCTCTGGATGACCAAATTCTGTCCAAAATTTGTCTAAAAAGGTGTCGGCCTTGGCTCAGTGATAGCACTCTCGCCTCTGAGTCAGAAGGTTGTGGGTTCAGGCCCCACTTCAGACACTTGAGCACATTATCAAGGCTGACACTTGATTGCAGTACCGAGGGAATGCTGCAGGTGCTGTCTTTCGGATGAGACATTAAATGAAGGTCCAGTCTGCCGTCTCAGGTGGACGTAAAATATCCCATGGCACTATTCATTGAAGAGCAGGGCAGTTCTCCCGATCTCCTGGCCAGCATTTATCCCTTAACCAAAACCTAAAACAGATAATCTGGTCATTTATTTCATTGGTGTTTGTGGGACCTTGCTGTGTGCAATTGGCTGCCACGTTTCCCTATATTATGACAGTGACTACATTTCAAAAGTACTTCATTGACTGTCCTGAGGTTGTGAAAGGTGCGATGTAAATGCGTTCTTTCTTTGTTCTTTTAAAATTCGTCTGTTTATAAGTGTCCCTAATAGGTCAGTAACAGATCAAATAATTTACTATTTATGGCATATACATATATATATTTTGAAATACAGCTTTTGATCAACCTTTGAACAAAGATAACAAAGCTAAGCACAGTTGAGGGAGGTCATTTAGCCCATCAAACACATCATTCCATAGAAAACTACCATCCCCTTGTTACAGCATGTAGTTCTCTCAAATGACTCCAGAATGTTTTACCTCCGCTACCCTACCCAAGTGACTATAGCAGCTATTGATCACTCTTTATGTAAAAAGTGCTTTTTGATATCAGTCTTGAATTTGTCTTTTACCATTTGGTACCTATGTCTCTTTGTCTTGCAGTCATGGTTTAATGTTAATTAGTGCTCAGGATCAACCTTTGCTATTTCACTTCATATCACCGTGAAAACAGCCAGTCAAAACCAGATGTCAGTAATCATCTTCATCCCAGGACTCATTAATCCATGACATTGATGATAAACATGGAAGACATAGCATGTGCCATGATGAATAATTCACGAAGAGCGTTATCATTTTCAAGACCAGGATGACAAATCTGAATCTTCCAGGTGTTAAAACCTGCCTTGTTGTCCAAGCTTTTGGCCAGCTGTCCGAACATCTCCTGATGTGTCAAATTTTGTTTGATAACACTCCTGTAAAGTGCCTTGGGGGTGTTTCATTATGTTAACGGTGCAATATAAATGCATATTGTTGTATGTGAAGTTGACAGTTGACCTCTTTTTATCTGACAGGTCAGATGTCAAGTTCAGATCATATATCTTCAGCGAATAAATGCAACTGGCTCTCCTGCAAAATTACAATGTTAATGGTTTGCTGAGGAATCACATGACTGTACAGGAAACTAGATTATTTTGCTGGGGGTTAAATCTGTCTAAAGAGAGGTTTGTAACACTGTTATTTTGACTTTTTCTTCTATTTTAGATGTAAGTAAAAATATAATTGGAAAAAAAAATTAAGAAAACTTGCCTTGATCAACAACTAAATAATCAAATTTAAAATGGGGGCCTAAAACAATAAAGTACCTGATTCTAAAGTGGTAGTGTTGACAATATTAAGGAGAGATAATATGATGAGTAAAATTAATTAAGTAAAATTAATTTTTTTTAAAACCATTACGGGCTTAGCAAATTTATCCAGTGAGTAACTGAGCATATAAACCAGGACAGTCCTAGCTTCGATCCCTATCTGTGCTGAGTTAGCTCATGCCAACTGGCCTCAGTACCCATGAGTTAGGGAGGGTAAACCAGCCTGGGTTCCCACTCCCAGTCGCTATCTAGCATTAGCTGCTGGCAGTGTGCATGTGCGGACAGGAGGTGAAGAAGGGATCAAGCTTGGCCATGATGTTCCCACAGTTACCCAAACTAACGCTTACTTGTTGGTACTCAAACATGAATAATGGCTACTTGGCCGAGACATGAGTCTGCCTGGTGCTCACAGAGTGAATGATTCAGGAGGGGAAGGGAGGGGAGATAATGAATGAGTCAAGAGAAAAAATGCACAGGCTGTGCAAACGGGTCTGGAAATCAAAGACGTTTAAGATTTTTAAATTATAGTATCTATCTCTTTTAATGTGTATTTTCTAGTGTTAATTTTGGTCATGCGAGGCAATAATTATTTTAATAGACATCAGACAGAGGGAGGCGTTCCTGTCTGCCTGGGCTAAATTCAAACTCTGTTACAGTGGTGAAGAGGTAGTGTTCCAAGTGACTGCACCACCCAGTCTCCTGAGAAAAGGAAATTAATACGTTGAATTACACACACTTGGGGAAATCAGCAGCAGTACATTGGAAAATGAGGCAGAAATAAGATGCTGGGATAGCCTGTTGCTAAGAAATAAAGGTCAGCTGTCTTTTGGCTTCACCACTCTAGCCTATTAGACAAGGTTATTGATTTCTGTGTGGTAAGAAGCATTCAACTCTTCTTTGCCCTTAACAGCTACCATCACTACAAACTAATCGTGACAGCTCATTGGTTTCCTTTGTGTAAATGTAATCTGTCACTTTCCATATATCATCAAAAGCTTCAGACACAGTGCTCATTGTAAAGCAAAAAATAGCCAGATAATCACCACAATCTAAACCTCATCACTGTAGCTTGGTATAAATCACAGTTCCCTCTCATTGAAAGAATTCTTGACTTCAAAGATTGGTTCAGTGAAAGGCTGCACTTTGTGATGGGGACAGAATCATTCATATATGGCAAACATTGGGCTTAATGCTTTCTGTTCCCTATCCATGTCAGAAAGCTGTACCACCTGAAGAGTTCGACCTTTCTCCTTCAGGTATTTTATGTGCATTGGACGTCACAGGTTCCACTTTCCACATCGATAGCCTTGTTCAGGTCGTAGGAAAGCAATATTCCTGCACTGGCTGTCTATGTTTGCATTGCGGAGACCAGTTTCTTTAACCCTATAGCAGAACCATAGACCCACATTGCAGCCATCAGGACAAAGGAGCCGGAATTAGCAATGTAAACACAGACATGTCACTCTCTGCGATCTGAACTACAGAAGTGCCAAATATAACAGTGCCTTGGAAGCACAACAGGACCAGATTTGGTTGTGCTCAGAGTGGCTAAGGTTCACTGGCTGCACTATTCTCAAAACACATTTTGTCACAGAAAATGAATGGCATCCGGAATATTCGAACGATTCAGGAACACTGATGTTAAAATGGTGCAATTTGGAGATCTTTTTTCTTCTATTTAAAATGCGCAATGAAAATACTTTATTGGGAGATTATAATGCAGAATTGATTTTACTTACACCCCCTCAAAATAACTGAAGGTTGTCACAAGACATTAGTTATAAATAATTATTTTGTGCATACAGATCGGAGGGAGAAATGTATGATTTTACTTCGCATAATCGAATGCTCTTCTATAAACGAATCACATTACTGTGTGCTACAGAAAGGATTATGCTTGTGGAGCAGACAATACATTTATCCCTCTGCTCTCAAATAATTGGCTTTGTGGAATATTAACCATTGTTACTTTAAAGATCCAGTTCCGTCTATTTATTATATATCATTTATGTAAGTGAGAAAGTAGATGAGATCAAGTTTTGCTGTACATCTATCAGGTTCTATCTAGTGGTGCACCCATTATGTTTGCCATCCTTTTGGTAAACATTGAATCTGCTGCTGTTTGCTGTCTCATTTTGAACTTGCTTCTCAGCAGTGTGATCTTCATAGCAACAGGCCCTAATGTGCAGGAGTGATTTATCAACTGGTGACAGAACCCATATAGGGCTGGAGCGGGTGATACAGAGCATAACATTTTGTTGCTCCCGATGTCACTTTTGGCTCCAGGTAAACACACTGTGACGGTATGTGGGCCCACTTGGCAGGCGAAATGAATGCAGCCAACTTTACGTAATCCGTTGAAAGTAGAAGGAGCCTCCAAGTAATGGACAACTTGAACTTGGAGAAATCTTAACAGCAAGAGGAAACGGCACCAGATCACGGCAAATTGAGAACAGGGTTTTTTTTGCGACAAGGCTATTTAAGAGCAAACAGATTGAGGACTGAAACTACTTCCTGTATGATAACAAGTCGTTTGTGATGCACATCAGAGAGAAAAAACAAATTTCTAAATTTGTGCAAAAGTTGATGTCTTTTTTTTTTAATACTCTTTTCCTAATTGCATTTAATGAAGAAGAATCTTTCTGTGTTGAACATAAATGTCCCAGAGCACCTCTGTCTACCAGCGATGGAACATCAGAGGCCCGTTTAACATCTCGTGCTGCTGGAGTCAGCCCAGCCCAGACTTGTTCATTGTACAGGTCTGCACTCTACAGCATTGCACAGATGTGATTGATCCTTTGTAAGATTCTGACCACAAAGAGTCTGCTGGTACTGAAGAAAACTTCTCTGTGCTGGGAATGTAAGAGCTGCTGCAGCTGCTTCTTAACATTCTGTATATCAATCAATGAAATACCACTGACCAACTTCACAAACATCCCTACCTATGGCACGCCATCCCTTGGAATATAATGAGATTTTTTAGGAACAGGAAAACGTCGAACAGGTCAATGCCATTTTCAGACAACAACCATCCACCCACCTACTTTCTCATCATGTCCCACATTCTCTTCTCTCTCAAATAACACATCTAACTGTCTCTTGAGCTCATTTGCATTGTCCACTTTAGTGACTTTCCCTACCAACTTATTGCACAACTCTATTAACCTTTTGGGTGAAATAGCACCTCCTGACCTCCCCTCTCACTCTTAACTTGCTCATTTTCACCTTGCGCCTGCTTGTGTTTGAACCCTTTACCACAGTTTACGACTTGCCTGGATCAAATTTGTGAATTGCTTCATAATCCTGAAACATTCAATTCAATCACCTCATGAGCAGAAGTTTGCTGGAAGTCTGTCCCGAGTATGCAGAACTTGAAAGACATTGAAGCTGGCATTCAGCCACAGGAAGGTCTGGGGCTTGCCACTGGCTCTATAGCAGGTCTGTTGTGCAATCAGCAACCATCTCGGTCAGTTATGGTTTCTTCTGGCTGGCCCCTGATGTCCACCCACCTAAATCACAATGGGAAATTCAAAGAGCTTGCCAACGCTCATTGCTAGGAATAATAAGTGGAACCACACACCATTGAAGAGTCAGTGCCTTCTGGCAGGAAACAGGGAGGGGACAAAACTGGCCAGATTAAAACAGTTTTTTAAAAAATGACAGGAAAGCTCGGGTAAGTTGCATTAAATCTGCTGTTTGCCATGTTTTCGGTTAGTTGGTTCGGTTAGCCATTGTGCATCGTGAGAGGAGCTACTCATTTAGTACAATGGAATTGATGAGACCCACAAAAAGATTGGTTTTACCTCTTCTGACTGAGTTGAATATACAGCATTAATTGTTGCAAACGGTTTAGATTCATCAATTTAGTGCCAGTTTGTGACCATGAATGAGAAAAAGGGTATTTCCCCTCCTCCTTTGTCATTTTCACATCGACTTTCACGTGTTTGCGATGGAAGGGCTGTAACTTGTGTGTAATCTTCTCTGTCCCATGTTTTGTGAGGATCTCTTTTATATCACTCATTTTGTAATTGAAGTACATGAATTCTGTACAATACATCTTTCATGGTTTTTTCAAAGCAAGTTACTTTGGGAAGCAGGCCACTTTGGGGAAAACTAAAAATAAAGGTGGTTTAAAACTGGAAAAGTAACTTTTGTGCTTACGAAACGCAGCATTGCATCTGAAGGATCATCGGAGAAACCAGATTTAGGGCTATATTTTCCTCTGTGTCTAAAGCAACGGAAACATTCTTTCACAATAAGCTTCCCAAACTTAGTAAAATAATCTTTCTTTAACTTTACATGCAGTGTATATATCATCCAGCTGGCTTGTTGGGACTGAGGTGTTTTCAGAGCCCGCACAAGCTGACAGGAGCTCAACATTTAAAACAATGCAAGCCATGCAATGGTTCTGGCTTTGATGAAACAAAAAGGAAGTGATTTTTTTCCCCCAGTGCTCACTGCCATCTTTGTTTCATTATTTTAAAATGAAAAATTCCAGATGAAAGTCACCTGTCGTCCTTATTTATATTAAATTGTTGGGAGATCAAAGCGAAGGTTCTCTGCGGAGTCTGTGAAAGCGAGTGAGCTGGAGAGCTACTCTGTAATTACAGTAAATGTGTTCTTTTTTCCTTCTCCCTCTAAATTTAGACGCTTTATGTGGGAAGCATTGTCAGCCTCAAACTGCAAGCAAGTGGCTGCACTAAGGTGGGCGGCAAAAAAAAAAAGAGAAAAATGAATTACGTCACACATTGACATTCGAAGCAAGATATGCCACCCATATCCCACGTTGCTTTTAAGAGAAAAGACATTAATGGTTTTCGCATAACCCAGCAGGAAGAAACTGCTGCAGGGAAGATTAATCCATCAATTTAGTGACAGGAATTCTGGAAATATTTGAATAATGACAGAAGCAGTAGCCAAATAATAAATTCATTTATGTGTACTTTGTGAAAGCAGTATCATTGAAACACAGGTCCTGATGCTCTGAAGCAATATACATTGCCCTTGAGAGGACATTATTTCCATCACATTATAAGGGTGTGTATTTTTGTTTGCTATCTTAAATCGGCACCTGTGAATCTTTTGAGTAGAACACTGAAAGGTTCAGCGCTTGTAAGAAATGGCATGTTTATTGTGGCTTCTGCAGTGTTTTCTCAATCAGCGTATTCATGTTTGAGGCGAATGGAAAAGCAAAATGCAGCACAGTTTCTGGTTCTTTTTAATGTGTGCAGCTGCATAAAGAAGAGAGGCTGGTCCCTGGCCAATATTTATCCCTCGACCAACATCACAAAAGTAGATTATCGGGTCTTGTTATCTCATTGCTGTTTGTGGGACCTTGCTGTGCGCAAATTGGCTGCCGTGTTTCCCTGTGTTGCAACAGTGACTACCCACTTCAAAAATAGTTCATTGGCCGTAAAGCGCTTGGGACGTTGTGAAAGGCCCTATATAAATACATGCCCTCTCCTTTAAATGCATTTAGCTTGGTTGTTAATGCAGTTACAGGATCAGATAAATATTTGGATAATTCTATTTAGTTCTGGATCACAGCCAACACCCTAAAAAACTGCAGATGTTTTAAATAAGCACAACTGAAGGTTTTACAGTGCGCTAAAGTGTTTGTTTTTTTTATGGTGTCAATGTTGAATCATGAGGGTAGCTTTCTGTTGCAGGAACTACATTTAAGCTGTCAAAGGGCATTATACAATTGCCATGTTTACTGTACTCTAAGGGTGTTTGATTTGTATCTTTATTCAGACAGATGGAATGGCTGTATTGTGAAGTCGTCATCCTCCAAATTGACCTGAAACCAACTCGGGGCTCATCCTGAGGCTTCAACCAAATCAGAATTGTGTGCAAAGAAAGACACACATGCCAACCCGTTAGCATTACACTCTGACTGTTTTGGGGTCTGTTCAACATACTGGTGTTTGCTGACAAAAAAAATCAGCACAGCTGGGCTCTCCCTCTCTCCCCAGTCCCCTCCTCTTGATTCCAGTGGCTAAAGCAGGTCTCGCTTTCCTCTCAACACTAATGGCCAGGATTGCCATCACTGTCGGCGGAAACTCTCAAGACAGAGGTAGCAGCCCTGGCCATGAGCACTGGGAGTGAGCAAGAGTAGAGTGGGATCTGTCCAACGCATTAGCCACTGGGGAAATGGATGGCAAAGGGTGCGGAGCAGAAAGAATGGCAGTAAACGAGTGGGAAGAGAAAAAAATGGCAAGGGAGGGGAGGGTGGAATAGATCGCATGAGGATCGGCAACAGAATGGATGACCGTGAGGGGGACAGAATGGATGGCAGAAAGAAGGGGGGAACAATGGATGGCAGTGGGAAGTGGATGGGGAGAATGGATGGCTATAAAGGGGAAGATGGATAGATGGCAGAGAGGGGAGGGAGAAGAATGAATGGGGAGAGGCAGAAATTGTGGCATTGAGAGAGGAGTATGAGAATGAATGGCAGTGGGAAGATAGAGGAAGAACAATAGATGCAATGAGCAAGGGAAGAATGAATTTTAGTAGAAGGAAGAGGAGAATGAACTTCAATTACATGTTGTGCTAGCTTCAGTCCCTATCTTCCAGAAGAGACTTACACCACTTAGTTCTCTAATTTTATATTGCATAAAAACCCTGCAATGTTTTCATTACTCCAGTCCAGATTGCATCACCTATACCACAATGACACCATTACCCCTGCACAAAACTGCTGCGATGGCTCATAGATGACATGATGTACACTGTTTGCTTTCATCTCTTTCTTGCCAGCAGATAAATCGATGGGTCTTTTTAATTTGTGGGTTTCTGACATCTCGAGCTGCACATCCCTGTGCCCATCCTCGCTCATCTTTCAGCCCACGACAGCTCATTGTTTCCTCAATGTTTCCAAGAGTTTTTGCTTCCACTAGCCAGAATTCTTTTTAGAAGATGACACCTCCTTTCAAGACTGAAAAGCCCACGCTTTTCCACTCTCCTCATGGCTGCCTCTAGCCCGGGATGTCTCAAATGAGCAAAACTGGACACAATATTCAAAGTGTCGTCTGACCAGAGCACTAAACAGTTTAAGCGTAGAATCATACAGCAGAGAAGGAGGCCCATCGTGCCTGTGCCCGCTCTTTGAAAGAGCTATCCAATTAGTCCCACTCCCTTGCTCGTTCCTCATAGCCCTGCAAATTTTTCCTTTTCAAGTGCATATCCAATTTCCTTTTGAAAGTTACTATTGAATCTGTTTCTACCACCCTTTCAGGAAATGCATTCCAGATCATCATAACTCGCTGCATGTAAAAAGAAAAGAAGAAATTCTCCTCCACTCCCCTTTGGTTCTTTTGCCAATTATCTTAAATCTGAGTTACCTGGTTACTGACCCTCCTGCCAGTGGAAACAGTTTCTCCTTATTTACTCTATCCAAACAGAGCATGATTTCCTCTGATTTATACTCTCTTGTTTTGGCTACATAGTTCAATGTTTTATTTGCTTGCAGCTGCACTGTGTTTGAACACGTTGACTGACATCAACGCTGCGAAGACTCCCAGGTCTCTTCAGCTTCATCCATTGCTATTTTAACATGATTTGTGAAGTATTTTTGAGCCACACGAACTATCAATTCAAGGAGAGGGTGGCAATGTCAAAGTGTGGGCTGGCGCAAGAGCTGGCTATTTACTGGAGAAATCCAGGCTTCCAGAGGAAGCTTCTATCCCCTTGTAGTTAATGTGTTAAAACTGAATAATAACAAATGGGAAAGTGTGTACTTCTTCCAGGGTTGAGTGTACCAATGATTGTTTTCACACCTAGCATAAACAGTTATCTGAACTCCTTAAAAAAAAAGTACATCTCAACTCATGACCAACAGATGGGGTTTACCATCTATTGGTAACGAGCTGCAATGTTCCGTTTCTTTCTGCTGAATAAGCATTTTACATTAAAGTCACCCTAAATATGACCCTCTTGGGGCTTAATTTCCTTTTGACTTTAGGAGATCTGGTTAGGAGGGTCATCACTTCCCACATCATTGTTCAAAATAAAGACTAGGTGGACAGAAGCGTTCACTCAGTAAGCCTCATCCCACCATAAGTTGTATAGGGCCCACAGAGTAAGGGATATATTGGACCAGACTGGAGTTAAGGGAACACTAAATTTCATAAAAGCCGGTGTTAGGATGAGTAATGATGGCATGTGAGATGCTTCTTGTGTAAATGAGTCCAATGTTGTGGCTGGCAGAGTTTATAGTATGTAAATTTACTCAGGATTACAGCATGAGAGAGATTTCCGGCCGTATTCATTTCAATAGCAATCCCTATCTCTTAATTGCAGTCTCCAGTCATGACTGTGATTAATGGGGGGAGATGATGTGTATTTAAAGTGCAATGTTAGCTGTGGAATGACAGCATCCACAATTTTTACTGAATGCCATTAGCAATGGCCATGCACATACCATGTACAGGTGAGATCTTCCGACAGTACTTTTGATCAATATACAACAGCCTGTTCCCCAGATTTTACTCTTGTATCAATTGAAGATCAAGATGGCATACATACTTATTACTATTCAGTAACAGCGGATGACTATCTGCGCTCAGGAATTGAGCCGAGGAAGCTGATTGAAGGACGCAACTTGCAGACTAATTCTTCAGAATGACATGCCTGTGTGTTCTGTTCCACAGCAAGATAATTAGATCTGTGACTGTGCAGAGCAGTTGAATGGAATTGCTTGCCCCGTAATAGCTTGCAGTGAGCCAGTCTGCTTTATTATCTAGAGTGCGGGCTGTATTAAATTCTGATCACAATTTCTATTCCTTGGCGTTTGCAGTTTTCAGAATTCACTTGAGGCTCAGCTGCTTTTTCCACTACTGTTAAACACCTTGAGAAGGTGACTGACAACTGGCTCGCGTGTCAGGAGAGAAGATGTCCTCAGTGGACCTGACTGTCCAAGTTTGAATGTACGTACAGCGTATATAAAGGGTGCTAGCAATGTACAGCAGGTCCACTGATATCTAAGGGTGGAGCTCAGCTTTGATGCAGGCTCCCAACTGAAACATTAGCCTATTTTTTTTCTTTCAGACTCTGGTTGACTTGCTGTGTATTTCTACTAATTGCGGTATTCTTTTTAATTTTGTCATCATGATTTCCGTATCTCGGTTTCAATTAATCAGATGGCTTTTATTTTTAAAAAGTATGGGTGAATAATAAGAAAAAGGCTGCACCCATCTTTGATGGTCTGAAAGACCCTGGATTACTCTTGAAATATCTGGCTATTTGAGTCGTAAATGGTCAGGAAACTCGGTGAAGCCGGTGAACATGGCAGCTGCCGATCCACTTAATCCTGTGTGAGCATCTGTTGTCAATTAGTCATCTGATGCAACTTTATTATGGAGCAGCAACCTCCCGGTCCAGAGTGCAGCTTTAATGCTGCACCACAGCAAGGTAATTAGATCGCAGCCTGTGGAGAGTTTGGAGCTGATAAATGCAATTATTTCTCCCATGATATGTGCGGTAGGTCAGATACTTTTAGTATCTTCCTTTCACGAAATTGTGACGCACGCTTGTGCCTGAAGATGTGCCCTCTGTGCCCACGCACTGGGTTCAGACGCCTGATTGCTGCTGTGAATTACACGTGACCAATTTACTGCGTCTAATGAATTCAGTCACTATCAGCTGGCAATGAATGGAATCTGCTCCAGTTGTGAAACTCAATATATGACTCCGGGACTAAGTTGCATTCCTTGCCTGTTTATGGCTTTTTCTTTGACCTGATCCTTGAATATGACTTGATGGTTGATATTATACTTCTTGTCTTCTGCTCTTACAACGCATTTACTTTTTTGGGCAATTTTCTCAACTCTTTTGGGATGTGCTTAACTTGGTGCACTATTTGTTGCTTTCATGGAATGAGCAGTTTGGTCTTTTTTTGCAGTATATGGTTCAATCCAGTTTGCAGTTGCAGTTTTTGGTAACTTGTACCTCGAGGTAGATATTCACAGTATTGTAGCCTGATAGTCACAGGCTGCCAAACATGAGTCAGTTCAGTCATTCCCAAAATGCACTTAATCCCCTTTGGCTTGCTGAAGAAATTTATCATTTCCAAAAGAGTATAAATATTTTATTTGAGGTCCAATTTGTTTTTACAACTTTAAGGTATCAAGATCTGAGTGTCTACTCTTACATGCCATCTGAGTCTTCAAAGGATACATGAACCAAAATAAAATACATCATAAACTTAAGTTACATGGGGGGGGGGGATTTCTACCATGTCAGATACTGAGAGTTTGGAAACATTCTGTGGCTCTGTACAGTGCACCAATTGAACTACTAAAACCAGCAACATCATGCCAATCATTGGCACCTTTGACAATGCATCGCTCCCTCGATGCTACATGGGAATATCAGTCCAGATCATGCCCTGAAGTCCTGGAGTGGAGCTTTGAACCCACAACCTTGTGAATAAATTGTACAATGCTAACAATTAAAGCCAAACTAATTGAGGGGTTCACATGATTGCTCTCTGGACCAATGGATACCTACAAGTGATTACAAGGACGGAATCTAATTGAGGGATTTTGATGGTTTATATCTGGAACAATGGATACCCGTAAGTGGTTACAAGTCTGGATGCCAATCGTGGGGTTCAGAGAACAGAATTGACAGTGGCGTTAGAAAAATATGCCTTTACACAGAAGGTAGTTAGGACATGGAATTCTCTGCCACAAACCATTGCTGAAGCAGAGTCCATAAATTCTCCTAAAAAGGAACTAGTTGCTTAAAAAAGAGGAATATTGAAGGTTATATGGGGAGTGAACTAGAGCAGGATTAGACGAAGTGTTTGTGTGGAGAACAATACTTGTGCTGTCAAAATGGGCTTAGTGGCCTGTAGCTATGCTATAACATTCTATGATTTATCTAATTTCACGTCATACTTTTCCATAAATAAAAAGAAAAAATATTGGAAATGCCCAGCAGGTCTGTCGGCATCTGAAAAATGTTTTGAGTGTGGATCCTTAGAGTTGGAATCTGGATGATTGATGAGCCCCTTTATAGCACTGAACAAAAACAACAGGCAAATGTCAAGAGTCAGATCTCCAAAATTTGCATTTTTTTCATTTTATCTCTAATTTTTTTTTTAGAAAGTTGGAAGAATCTTTCAGTAAAAGAGTTGAAAGGGCACAGTTCTTTATCAAAATGCGTTTAGGCAATGTTTTTACTTGGGATGTGTACTGTGTGTAACTGCAGTGTGAAAACATTTTGCATTCCTTGCACGTGATAGCAGGGGAAAAAAGTGACTTGTTGCTGTATTCGCTCCCCAGGGATGAAAGTCACTGCATTCATACACCTTAGTAACTGTTCATTATATCTGGGCTGCGTAATCCAATGTATAGAAAATACATTCTCACAGAACCATTGAATGGTTAATAACTTCTGCACACAAAGATTTCAGTTGTTTGTTGGGATACATGGTACAGACTTTATTTCACAAAATACTTATAGAAGAGGAAGCCTTTTGGTCCATCCTGATGCATCCATCCACAGAGAGATACTGCCGCTCCCCCATCATTGTAGCATCCAGTTGATTACCGGGTTGTTGCCTCCACTACTCTGGAAGCTTATTCAACATATTAATTGCACTTTTATGTGAAGAAGTGTTTCCTGTGCCTGCCCTAAAAGGACCCTTCTCGAGTTTGAACCCATGTGCCCTAGTTCAACTTTCGCAGTTCAATTTAAAGTAATATTCCAGGTTGACTTTTTCTATACCCGTAACAATCTTTTATACCTCTATAGGATCAGCTCACACATGCCTACTTTATAAGCTGAGAGGCTCAAATTTCTCCGATCTTACTTGTAACTCATACACTGGGCACTAGCCTTGTGGCTCTTCTCTACACTGCCTCCAGCACTTGAATGTCTATCTTGTTTCTTGGTGACCAGAACTGAAGGTGCAGTCTGATTAGAGAACTGCAACATTTGATCATTACCTCCTCTGACTTGTATTCTGCTGTTTTGATTATGTAGTTCAACATCCTATTGGCTCTGCATTGCTTGAGCATGTTTATCTTCACGCCTGCTGAGATTCCTCGGTCTGTTTCAGTTTAATCCTTAGTTATTTCAACACCTTTCATGGAGCACGCATGTCATAGAATCATATCGAAGGCCATTTGGCCCACCGTGCCTGTGCTGGCTCTTTGAAAGAGCTATCCACTTAGTCCCACTCCCCTGCTCTTTCCCCATAGACCTGCACACTTTTCCTTTTCAAATATATATCCAATTCCCTTTTGAAAGTTACTATTGAATCTGCTTCCACCACCCTTTCAGGCAGTGCATTCCAGATCATTACTACTCAATGCGTAAAAAAATTCTCCTCATCTCCCCTCTGGTTCTTTTGGCAATCATCTTAAATCTGTGTCCTTTGGTTACTGACCCTCCTGCCATTTTAAACAGTTTCTCCTTATTTACTCTATCAAAACCCCTCATAATTTCGAACACCTCTATTAAATCTCCCCTTAACCTTCTCTGCTCGAAAGAGAACAATCCCAGCTTCTCTAGTCTCTCCACGTAACTGAAGTCCCTCATCCCTGGTATTACGCCATCGTTTTTTTTTCCTCTATGTAGCACTTTGCAATTGTTTCCATTAATTTTCAGCTGCCATTATTTTGCCCACTTACATATCTTATCCCACTCATTCTGTAATTTCTGAGCTGTGCTTCTGATTCCACTGGCTTGGTATCATCTGCCTTGACCTGCTTTGCATTGAACTTCTGAGTCCAGGTCGACTCTGTAAATTAGAAACAGCAATGGTCCCAGTACTGAGCCCTGAGCCCTGAGCCCTTCCACTCAGTACTATTCCCCGCCCCCCCCCCTCCACTCTGTGACGTAACTCCATTAAGGAGTATTTGTTTTTTCCTAACCTTCAAACCGATTCTTGAATTAGCGGTTTTACATTGGACGCGAAGTGCGTCTTATCCTGCGGTCCTGAGAGTGCGGGCCTTGATTGCTCATTTTTCAGTGGCCCTTAGCTTAATGACAGCAGCAATGTCTAGGCTGTTGCTGTTACCCATAGTGATGCCTAGAGGGGTAGTGAGAGGTTTAACTTCAGGTGGAAAATTTGAATCTAAATGAGGAAGTCGGTGTCTATTCAACATGAGAACTCTGCGCTGACACCGTTCATATTTTTTAATGATCACAGGCAAATTTATTTTCACAAATGCATTGCATTCCTGACACTTTGTCACATTTCACAAAGCTTGTTGCTGAAAAATCTGCAGTCTTGCTGAAGCCAAACATTGAAGGACACAGTGCGTACTCTCGCGTATTCGGTCTAATTTTCGGGCCGTTCTATTTGATTTGTATGAGTTATGCTGACCCAGGAAGCCAGATATTTAGGCCATGCTCATCTGACCAACATGCGCTTCCTGAAATGCAGATGTCTGGAGGGGAATGCCAGGAAATTCAATGAAACAAACCTGAGGCAATGCAAATGAATGCTGGTGTGATCCTTATACGGAGAGAGACGGAGCGAGCAAGCACATGACATCTGACCGTGCCAGATCCACAGTGCCAGTTTGGAGATCTTTTGCATTACTGATGGAGATCCAGCGCTAGTTTAATGGCCCTGCACTTCCAGGTGAATTGTTCCCTGTTGCCTGTATCCTAACTCTCGCCAAGTCCCATTCACCCATCACCCCTGTGCTCGCTGACCTACTTTGGTTCGATTTTAAAATTCTCATCCTTGTTTTCAAATCCCTCCATGGCCTTGCCCCTCCCTATCCCTGGCCTTGACCCTCCCTATCTCTGTAACCTCCTCCAGCCCTAGAACCCTCCGCGATCCCTGCGCTCCTCCACTTCTGGCCTCTTGAGCATCCCCGATATTCATCGCTCCATCAGTGGCGGCCGTGCCTTCAGCTGCCTAGGCCCTAAGCTGTGGAATTCCCTCCCTAAACCTCTCTGCATCTCTATCTCTCTCTCTCCTCCTTTTATGACCTTCCTTAAAACCTACCTCTTTGACCAAGCTTTTGGTCACCTGTCCTAATATATCTTCTTAGGTGGCTTAGTGTCAAATTGTGTTTGCTAACGCTCCTGTGAAGCGCCTTGGGACATTTTGCTGCATTAAAGGTGCTCTATAAATACAAGGTGTTGTTGAATCGTTGAAAAGTGCCCAGGAAAGAACACCTTCTCAGGGTTGGATGAATGAGATTGACTGAGTCCTCCACTTCTTGTCATACCGTTATGTCAGAAATTGAGCCATATTTTGAATAAGTTATGCCACTCGTGGTGCAGTATAGCACTTGCAATATATCCAAGTAACTAACTATTGACCTGTACTAGGTATCAGGCTTGACCACCCCTGGAGTTAGGGTCTCCACAGAATGGCAATTTGCAGTGAAGCAAATGTAATGCCAATACAGGAGTGTGAATTTGCAACGCCTCTGTCACCTCCGCTTCAATATTTAATATTTATTAGCGCAGTCTTCAAGCTTTGGAAGTACAGTGGGAACAGTTCATGAATAAAATGGAAACATCTACTCACATTTTTCAGAATATTTGACAGATCAGTCGAAATTTTGAGAGCGTTGCCTGTAATTGGGTTACGTGGCTTGTAGGTCGGAGCAAACAAATGATCAGTACTGCTGCTTGAGGCAGTTTTCATCCTCCCTTCAGTCGGCTTCTCGCCATCAGTTGGCCTCCAGGTCAGCGCATGCTATGGACTTAATCACCATTGGCACTTGAAAAGCTAACTTCTGCATCTCAACCTGCCACCTATTGGCCTGTACTAGGTATCAGGTTGAGATGAAAGGCATTGGTTCTTCTGAAGAGGTATCATGAGCAAAGAACTGATAAATCTCATTCCATCTTGCCAAAGGAATTTATGAGCTGACCTGGAAACATGGTGATCCAGTTGAAAGGTCAGTACTGTAATAGTTAGATGATCACACAATGTATATTTTGATTTCTCATTCAAAAATGCTGTGCAAATACTTGTTCCACAAAGGCTAATCTGGCCTTACGTTTCAGGCCATTTTGATGTGAAATAATATTTCAAGCTGTACAGTTGAAATATTATTTGTAACCCTCTTCATGGCACGTTCATATTGCAGAATCACTTTCTGAAGCAGTACTGCAAAATCAATGTCTTATCTTGCCTCCCTGGATAATGCAGGGACAGGCTGTGTGTGTCTATTAGCAAGCAAAGCAATAGAGCAAATAGCCTCAAACAATAATTGAGTGAAAGGCATGATGAATTTGTGGCCGGAATTCTTCAAGTTTCTGATCTTGGCGTCCTTCCAGAGGAGGTATTCAGCTACAACTATGCACTTCCTCAGAAGAAGGAAGTAACATTCCCTTCACTCCACTCCCCTAGAAAAAAAAAACTTGCAGTGTGCAGGAGAACACAGTCCCCTTGTTGAGTCCGAGACTTTACGGTCTCAGGCCATAACTTAGCACCTGCCACATCTTGGCGACTGACGACCTGATGGGGAGCCTTGTGTGTAACATATTCATTCCAAAATCAGTAAAGTCCACACCATACTTAACACTTTTATTCAGCAACTCAGTTAAATATTTTTCCCTGTCGAGAGTGGTAAAACAAGGCAGTACCAGGAAAAGGTTTTTCTTGAAAGTTCATGCTGAGGTTGACTGTCCGATGAGCCACGGTATAGCCATGTCCTTAAATCAGAGACCGGGGAGTTCTGGGGGGGCCAGTAATTGACCAGAATGTTCTGGCCCTGCTTGTACGTTTTGTTCTTATTACAATGTAGAAGCTTGCTGCTTTGTTGAAATGCTTTTTTTAAAGAGCAGTCCTGCATGTTATTTTTTTATGTGCTACAAAAATGTACATCAGAATAAATATAAATCACGGGGAGAAATGGTCTATATGTAAATCACTGGGTGCTGTTCGGTACATAGCTCAGATGTACCTCAGGAATGGTACATGTTTGTCTGTGGTGTAGGTTTTTTTGTACCTATGCATTTTCTATACGCAGACCCACATTGGGGGTAGACTGTGTTACAGCTGTTGCATGCTCCATATTTATGGCACAAAGACCCAACGGTGTTCTTAAAGAGTACCTCTCCACACTGTATTAACATATATAAAGAAAAAGAACACGCGCATTTATGTAGCGCCTTTCGCGACCTCAGGACGTCCCAAAGCGCTTTACAGCCAGTGAAGTACTTTTTTGAAGTGTAGCAATGGAAGGAAAAGGCAAAATGTGCTCTCTGTGCGAGTGAGTACTGGATGGTCAAAGCAAAAAGGTCGTCTTTTGTTAACTGGCTGGTGCTCATTTTTCAGTCCCACATGCCTCGAAGCACCTGACAGGTTCCCTGACTATTTGTTCACTTCAGGTTTTTGAAAGGCAATTGAACGCACAAAAAGTGCCTTGATTGTGCCTTTGGCTGGTTGGCTCTCCAGCCTCAGCGATGAGGCTCACCCTCCATTCATTCCGTGGGGGGAAACAAAATTCATTTATAGTGCCTCTCTTGTCTATTTGTACAGCTGCAGCTCTTCTCTCTCTCTGTAGACTCTAATGTCTGGAAAACATTTGCAACAACAAATATGAACAGCCCGCAGAGACTGCTTCTGAAATGGACACAGTCTGGCAGACCTGATGTAGGGGTGGTGTGAGTCACCACTCTTTCATGCGTTTCCTTTCTGTGTACTTCCACAGTTGGTGCTGTCAAAATGTGTATGTGAAGGAAGCATTACAATTGAGGCAGACGTCGCATTAATTAAGCATCTCCTGGATTATTGTTGAAATATGGAAGGTTTTGAGATGTTGCATCCATTGGTGCAGGTCAACATTATATTTTCATTTTTATAACAATCAAGGGTTTTTCTAAGCCTTTGTCTAAAGTATGTAAACTTTATTGCCCATCCCTAATTGCTCTTGAGAAGGTGATGTTGAGCTGCCTTCTTGAACCGCTGCAGTCCGTGTGGTGAAGGTACTCCCACAGTGCTGTTAGGGAGGGAGTTCCAGGATTTTGACCCAGCGACGATGAAGGAACGGCGATATATCTCCAAGCCAGGATGGTGTGTGACTTGGAGGGGAACCTGGAGGTGGTAGTGTTCTCATGCGCCTGCCGCCCTTGTCCTTCTAGGTGGAAGAGGTCGCGGGTTTGGGAGGTGCTGCCGAAGAAGCCTTGGCGAGTTGCTGCAGTGCATCCTGTAGATGGTACACACTGCAGCCACGGTACGCCGGTGGTGGAGGGAGTGGCATAAGAAATGATCAGTGTGCATTGTATTTGAGAGAGCAACAGCGTTCATCCCCTCTGAAGACACATTTTCAACGGGATTTTCCTCAACGGCAAATACTACCAGTCATGCACTAGAATTGTTCTTACACCTGCTGGTGTTATACCACTAATAACCCATCCAATTTTCCTCAGTGAACTTTAATTCATGCTGACTTCTGTAGAGTATCGACCCATTGGGGGAAGGGAAGGTGGAAAATCCAATATTGATGCAGCAGCTGAACGAGTCGAGACAGCTATTTTGTGTCTGTAACCAGGTGGCTCACTGCAGTGTCTGTGGCTGGTGCTTTTTCAGGGGACCGAGACCACAAATTTCAAGGCTCTTCAGTTGAGGTGATACTATCTGTAATCCAGAAAAGGCGAACCCAGCTTTTCAGCTCCAGGGGAAGCAGCTCCATGAAGTAACATCTCACTCCCACGAAGCAATGCTTTCCGAAACCTGTGTTGCATTCCATACTCTCTCTACTTTCTTCAGGTGGAAAATAAAAGGCAGCACTACCTCAATCTCCCAAGGCTCCTGTTGCCATCATTAGGCAACCACCTTGGAACCTACTGCCACAGTAGAAGAAGCGCAAAGCCATGGCAGAAAGAGCACACACGAATCGGCACTAACGGGAGCCAGGGTGGTCTTAAACAGTAGGGGGGGGGTGAAATTCCAGTAGTGCCCCGCCTCCTGCTTGGGGCACTACCACTGAATTTACGGCGCAGGGGCGCTAAAAGTAGCGTCCCGGCGAAGTTAGCGCCCCAAAGGGGGCGCCACCCAATTTCTCCCCCTAGGAAACTTGTCAGATTTGTTGTCACCGAGTTGTTTTTGTCACTGACTGGGTTTGTGCAGAATGATTTGGAACAAGGTGGTGGAATGCCTGTGCAAAAAAAAAAAGCTTGGTGGTACCGCAGGAGAGCTCCGTGTTGGCGTGTGACTTGAGTTTGTTGCCAAAAGGGGACCATGACGGACTCTCGTCAGCTGTAGATCTCCCTTATGAGCTGTGCCCGCTGCGTCTGGCAGCGGGCACAGCTCAGTTATTGCTTTGTGAGGAAGGCGCAGCTCTCTGAATAATTGCCGAGGATCACGGTAAAGTAGCCTCCCTGCGTCTGCAGAGTGGGAGGTGTGGATACTAGCGGGCAGGGGCTGGAGGCCACCAACAGTGCCTGTTCGGCCTGGTACCTATGAGCAACTTCTGTCCACATATACATTGTGTAAAAAGTATTTGGATTTTTCCCATTTTCTCTCAGGATTTCACAATAAACAGTACTGATGAGTACTAGGATGACCAAACTGCAACTTTTCAGGTAGTCTGCACCTGTTCTGCTTCCTAATGCAACAATTATTCCTCAGCAACAGGGCAGAGAAGTACGGAGAGTGTCTATGTCGCAGATATGCTGATCACCACCTGTGCCTAATTGGTCACACACATATGTATGAGAAGGCAGTCAGGAAAAAGCAGTAATGTGACACTCCCCTGGTGCTAAAAACAAGGCACTTTCATAGAAACATAGAAAAATAGGAGCAGGAGTAGGCCACTCGGCCCTTCGAGCCTGCTCCGCCATTCAATATGATCATGGCTGATCCTAAATGGTAATGAGGGGGCAACTATAAGTTGAGCGCTAGCGCAGCTTGTAGCATTAACAGTAGTGGAAAATTCCATTGGGCGTAGGCTCCGAACCACAGACTGGGAGGACATAGGCTGGATCCCCCCACTCCACTCTGGTCCTGGTCTGAGCCATACCAGGAAGGAAGACACTGGAGCTACTGGGGGCGGGGGCAATCGGGTGGGTGAAGTTCTGCTTCGAAATCTCACATCTCCCCTGCAGGTGAAAAGGGTACATTGGCGGCGGTCTCGGAGCAGGATGTGAACCTGTCGTCTAATCGACAGAAGCACAAGTCTAGTCCCACCAAAGAAATACGGGGGTAGCTCCCCCCGATGGCTGTTTTTCATTTCTGCACCTCTCTCTTCCCCCCAAAACTATCCTGTAGGTGCAATACACCATTTAAAACATATTGGCCCAAAAATTCGTGAGTGAGCCTTCGTGCGAGGGTAAGGCCTCCCCGCGATCTCTCACTGCGCGCTGGCTTTTTCAGTCTGAGCTCGCACGAACTTGATGTTCTGGACAGCAGCTGTGCAGGGCTTCCGTATCCCACAGGCGTAGTTAATTCGTGCGAGCTGTGGGATCACGTGACTCAGTTAGAGCCAATGGCAGCACACCATCTTTCATTCATAGCTTTCACATAAGTGCTGTGAAAGCTATGAATACTATACCCCCCCCAAAAGAACAGCTAAACCTCAATTAAATTTAAAAAAAACCATCACATTAATAAAATAAGTATCGTTAAATAAATTAACCATTTTAAACAAAAAATTAAATTTTTGAAAAAATTTAAAATCTTTTAAAAAGTTATAAAAATAAACTTACCTGTCTTTAAAGTCTCTAAAAAAGATATACCTGTTAAAAAAAATTCAAAATAATACTTAATTAACTACTTACCTTGTTAAAAGAGGGTCTTACGCCTCCTTTCTTTATGTCTAAAATGTTCCATGCTTACCTGCGCGTCCAAAGCACTAAGTGCACTGCGTGCGCGCAGCCTGTAGCGCGCACGCGGTTCACCTAGGAACCGCCCCCTTTTGAATTCACCAAGTGCCGGTTTTCAGCACATGCGCAGTGCATGCAGAAAACCGGCAATTGGAGACAGAATACGCGAGAGTACACAGTGCGTACTCTCGCGTAGCGGCACTAATTTTTGGGCCATTATCAGTTCTCATGGAAGTAGTTAGGATTTGGAATGCACTGCCTGATGGGGTGGTGGACACAGATTCAATCGTAGCCTTCAAAAGGGAATTGGATAAATACTTGAAAGAGAAAAATTTGCAGGGATACGGGGAAGAGCCGGGGAGTGGGACTAACTGGATCGCTCTTCGTAAGAGCTGGCGCAGACCCGATGGGCCCAATGGCCTCCTTCTGTGCTGTACTATTCTATGAATCTATAAGTGTTGCCAGATTATGGATGTAATGTTAAAAGTTTTCTGTTCACTAGGACATTAAACATTTCAAGCGGAGGCTGTTTTCCAATATTTAAGACTTCTTTGCCAGATTATTTTTTCCTTTTATTTTGCCTTTTTCTCTCTTTTCCCCAGCAACACAGAGATTGATACTTCTGGGCAGCTTACATCTGTGAATAAAGTTGGCAGGCAGTTGAGACCTTTGGAATACATCAGTAGCCTTAATAAGCAACCAATATTAAAGAAAAATCAATACGCTGGGGGTAGTACTTTAATGTGCAGTACTCTTAACTCATCCTCTGTGTGTCAAATTCTGTTTGAGGAGCGCCTTGTGATGTTTTATGATAAAGAAAAAAAAGAAAGACTTGCATTTATATAGCGCCTTTTGTGACATCTGACCCTCTTTGCCAACCCCTTCTTCCTCATTTCCAATGTAATGTGCTAGGAGCTTATGGGCTTTATCTCCAAGTCTGTGAATATCCATGCAGCTGCCTCAGCCACCACCTCCCCTGTCCCTGAACTTCATGAACCCTCCTTCACCCCTGTCCGGAACTGTTATCATTCTGTAGCTTCTCCTCTAAATCCCATCCAGCCATCGACACTCACCTCCCGTTCCCTCAATACACTCCCGACACTGAAGGGATAATTACTAGTCCTAACCCTTTTTGGGCTACCCCGGATCGGGCGTATTCCCCAGACGTTCACCTTCAACTAAAGTTAGAGGTAGCCGAACTCGGCTATAAGACGCTTAATTGGGTCTAAAGGTCAGACTATCTCTCACTAAAGGAAAGGAACGACTTGAAGATGTTACCGTCCTCCGGATAGCACTTTTAATAAGTTTAACTAGACTGCAACCTTCCGGATATTATGAGGGTCCGGAAAACTCCCCCAGAATTCTGCAACTCCTCACCAAAGAGTGTACAGAGATTGAGTTCGCGAGTTTGATACAGAAGTACTATGTGAGACAATTCTAAAAATATATAGATTTATTAAAGAACCGACATGCAGTTAACAGTTGGTGAGTCAATCGCAACTTTAACAGTTCAAAATACAAATAGCTTACAATTCTTCTCGGAGATCCTTATTCTCAAATCTTAACTTCGTTACATTTTTACATTTCTACTTATTCTTAATCCAGAATATCCACCAAAATCAAATACCTTTGATTACCCGAGACTCAAAGAGTTGAAAACTTACAGAGCTTGTCTCTGAAGTTGAGAATCGCTTGCCCCTTCCAGCGAATTCTGTTTTCCCATTTGAAAATCCTATCTTTTATACTCTTTCTCAGTGGTATATCCTTTGAAGTTTTCTGCTGATGTAAGCTAATTATCTCTAGTCATCTTTCTGTTGACTTCTTTCTACTCTTACTGTCAGTTCAGCTGTTAGCTTGCAGACTTGTGTCTGCTGTGTAGGTATTCAAAACTTATCATAAAAAATGGTTATAACTGATGTATCTATTTGATGCCATTCTTACAAAGGTCTTCTTTTGAATTCTTAAATCACCTCAGCTGGTTGTAAGCCAGACTTCGCGTTCTCCTACCTGTTCCAAGTTCAATACAAAAACCATGTGATTGCTTGGTGCATCTATTGATGTCATATTTACAAAGTCTTTTGTTTGTATCTTTTACAACATGTAAATTTAAACCCACTTCAACTGAGTACAATAGCAAAATACTGCGGATGCTGAAAATCTGAAATAACAACAGAAAATGCTGGAAATACTCAGCAGGCCAGGCAGCATCCGTGGAGAGAGAAACAGAGTTAACGTTTCAGGTCTGGGACCCTTCATCAGAACTGGAAAAAGCTGGAGATGCAACAGATATTAAGCAGGTGCAGAGACAGGGGGGGGGTTTTAGGAGGGGAGGAAGGAGTTGAAAGAACTCCTTCCTCCCCTCCTAACCCCCCCCCCCCCTGTCTCTGCACCTGCTTAATATCTGTTACACCTCCAGCTTTTTCCAGTTCTGATGAAGGGTCCCAGACCTGAAACGTTAACTCTGTTTCTCTCTCCACGGATGCTGCCTGGCCTGCTGAGTATTTCCAGCATTTTCTGTTGTTATTTCAACTGAGTACATGATTGTTTTCCTAGCTACTTCAATTGGTTGTATTACAGACTTATGTCTCCTGTTTTTCATTTGATGTCATATTTATGAAGGCATATTATTCTTTAATGTTCTGTGTTTCTGTTCGAAGTGTTAGTTTTATGACACCTTAAACTGGGGATTCCATTGTGTTCTTCCGAAAGCTCAGACTTTCTGGAAGCTCCAATCTGCTGCTTCAATGAGGCTTTTGTTTCAGTGTCAACAACTGATCTTTATCTCAAAAGCCTGTAAGGTGTTTACAGCTTTGTGTTAACAACTCATCTTATCTCAGAAGCCTGTATTTACAGCTTTAGCTTGTTAAGGCTCCAGATTTTCAAACCCAGTTTGTCATGTTTTAATAATCAAAATTCTTTCATAGGATGGTGTATTTTTCTGAAATATGGCTATTCCTTTACCACGCAACTCCTGATCTTTCCTTGTCCCCGTGCTCACTGATGTAGTTAATGGAGTTAATGGCTCCCTCTGAACAGGCATTGTTTCCTCCCTGACAAAATTGTTGTCATCACGCCCCACCTCAAAAAAACCTGTTCTTGACACCTCTATCCTCGCCCACTACCGGCCTATCTCTAGCCTCGCTTTCTTCTCCAAGGCCCCTAAATGCATTGTCGCTGCCCAGTTTGTTTTATTTATATATATATATATATATATATGGTTGTTGTTAATGCTGGCAGGGGTTGAAACATTTCTGGATGCTTTCCCTTTCCCAAAATGAAATGTTGCAACTCACAAGGGACCACAAACATCAGAATCTTGGTTCATTTATGGGATTGGTTGGTTTACCAATAATTCACATTAAACCTAAGCATCAAGTTGACCTTTGTCTGGCTACACTTCACGACCAAGGTATTGCTGTTTCTTTTCTACTGAATGACGCTATTGTGCAGCTTTTTAAGAGTTGGTCACATTACTGATGGATATAATCTGCAAGCATCAATATTTATTCACTGATCAGATAAAGACAGAGCTAACAGTAAAAAAAAAATTGGAATTAACGTTTATCACAGGTGGCCACTAGATACAGAAGACCCTGAAATTAACACATTGGAGTGAGGTTATCAATAAATCAGTGGCTGATTCGATGGACATTGAGACAAATTCTGGGGAAGGTGGGAACTGTAAAGATGGAGGAGCTTTTCCTAAACTGAATTGGTACCACTGTCCTCACAGAAAAGGTCAGTAGAGTAGTCGGAGAAAATTTGAACTGGTACGATTGAGGGGTAGAGTTAAGGATACATGTAGTGAAGGGGAAACGCAGTAACAAAAAATAGAAAGGAGAAATATACAGAGATGCCTTTTCAGGAGGGTCTTGGAGAGGGAGGTGGAGCGGCAGAGGGGCTTAGGGAGGGAATTCCAGAGCATGGAGCCTCGACAGCTGGAGACGTGGCCTCCAAAGGTGCTGCAAAGATTTGGGGGATCCATAAGAGGTAATATTTGTTGCCTGTTTAATGTAGAGCGCTTGATAATAGGTAAAAACAATGTAAGAAAAACATTGCCAATGGCTGCATCATCTGTTCCCATTTTCATTACCATCTTAAAATTAGTAAGCTGTTAAAGAAGTTCTGAAAAGAGTAATAGCGGCAGCGACATCATTCCCAATACCAGATAAGGTTCCTCTCCATCTTTTGCATGTTGGAGTGATTCAAGCAGCAGAAAAAAACCCCATAGCTGTGACATTCGGGAGATTTTTAGCCACCGCGTGATGTGATGGTGTAGACTATGGGCCATGTTCAAAGTCTGTCATGAAGGCCACATAAAAGATAGCAACAGGGTTCCCAGACAAATACTGATATCATTGGTTAAATCTATTTAGGAGGTAGTAGCGTCACCAAAATCTTTTGAGGATAGAGTTTATTCTCTACATTGATAAATTCTCTTTTCAAACCATGTTTATCAAAGCTGGTGGACGAGTTTAAAGAGGTCTTGGTTGGGGAGGTCACCGACAGCAAGACCATGATAAGAACATAAGAAATAGGATTAGGAGTAGGCCATTTGGCCCTCGAGCCTGCTCCGCCATTCAATGAGATCATGGCTGATCTGATCTTGGGTTCAGCTCCATTTCCCTGCCCGCTCCCCATAACCCTTCACTCCCTTATTGTTCAAAAATGCACTGTGGTGATGAAAGACACTGTATAAAGGCGAGTTCTTTCTTTCTTAACTGTAATGGAAGGATTTTCCACATAAATATCTTTTTTTTTAAGTAGTTAGTTGGATTGAAAATAAAGCATGTGACACACATAGAAGGTGTTGTATAATTAGTGCTGAAAATGTTGTAAATGTATAATTGGAGTGGAAAGAGTTCATTTAATAGCAGATTACAGCTGCAGTGATTCCGTTAATAAAGCCAGTGGGTGCAGGATAAAATTAGTTTGTCATCTTCATTATCTGTTCACTTGACACAAGCAGGCACTTATCAGCTACTGACTGCAATGCAGTACAAAGGTGACAAAAGTACCGCTATAACATTAAATTGTTAACATTAATAGGTTAACATTTTTAATTGCTCTTTACAAATTTTCTAAGCATAGCAATGAAGCTAAGATAACTTTGCTTCTAATGCTTCCTGTCCAATCAATGCATGAAATATAAATGTTTCATGAAAATATAGTTGTTTAATGAGCCTTACCTCATTGATTTTCAAACTAAACATATTTAGACAATTCAGTCAGAAATTTGCCGGAGGGGTAGTGAGTTTATCTTCGAGCCATTGCAGCTTGGCCGGAGACATGAGCAATTATTGTAGCTACAGGACCAATCCAAAGTAGTGATAGCTATAATTAACAAATATCATAAGATGAGTCATGTACAAGTCCTGCTGGAGTCAGTGCAACCATCCATTGTGGCTGATATGTAATTGTCCTCAACTTGTAACTAGTGTTTGCCGTTTTTAAAAGTTTTTTTATGTGGGGAGCTGTTTTTAAAGCAGCTCGTCTTCAATTTCTATAGACCTGCTGCACAAAAAAAGGGAAAAAAGCATTTACAGCACAGAAAGAGGCCATTCGGCCCAACCTTTTTGAATGCTCCACACGGGCCTCCTCCCACCCTTCTTCATCTCACCCTATCAACACATCCTTCTATTCCTTTCTCCCTCACGTGCTTATCCAGCTTCCCCTTGAATGTATCTATTCTATTCGCCTCAACTACTCCTTGTGGTCGTGAGTTCCACATTCTCACCACTCTCTGGGTAAAGAGTTTTCTCCTGAATTCCCCATTGGATCTATTAATGACTATCTTATATTTAAGGCCCCTAGTTCTGATCTCGCCCACAAGTGGAAACATCTTCTCTACGTCTACCTTATCAAACCCTTTCATAATCCTGAGACATCTTTCAGGTTACCCCTCAGTCTTCTCTTTTTCTAGAGAAAAGAGCCCCAGCCTGTTCAATCTCCTGAGAGATGTAACCTCTTGGGGAAAATAAAAGGATTTAGACAGTCAGATTGTCCTTTCCAGCTTTCATTTTCTCCCTTCGGTTTCTGTGGTTTTCTGATGTCACATGGCACTCCCAGTCGTGAAAGTGGGAAACTGATGCTCTCTCAGTGTTGCTATGTAAGTGAGAGGTGAATAATAACAGCCCTGATTGACTCTTCCTCCAGCTTTCCATTTCTCCTTGGTGAAGCTCAGAGCCGACAGATGACACCTCCCCGCAGCGGCATGGTTGATAGCAGGAACTCCGCACGTGTGTAATCACAGAGCAGAAATGGGAATAAGTGGCGAGCTGTTTCAGAGAGCTGGCATAGGGGTGATGGGCTGAATGGGTTCCTTCTGTTCTGTCCTGATTATCTGATTATTCCAAACATTTATCACTCTTTGAATAAAGAAGTTCTTGATGTTTGGTTTAAGTTTACTTTTGACTAATTTATATTCATCTTTTCTGGTCCTGCTTTGAACTCATTGTCACAGTTTACTTATGATGCGGAGATGCCGGTGTTGGACTGGGGTGGACAAAAGTGAGAAGTCACACAACACCAGGTTATAGTCCAACAGCTTTATTTGAAATCACAAGCTTTCGGAGCGCTGCTCCTTCGTCAGGTGAAGTGACGAAGGAGCAGCGCTCCGAAAGCTTGTGATTTCAAATAAAGCTGTTGGACTATAACCTAGTGTTGTGCGACTTCTCACAGTTTACTTAGTGTGACTCATGATCCAGCAGAACAGGACTTCGTGTTCTCCAGAGAGTATTTGATCAACCATATGCAGATTAATCTCCCTCAGTCCCATTCTTACTTATATTTACAGAGATATTCTCAAAACGAGTTAAACACAGAAGAGTTGTTCACAAGAGTGGTCAGCACGTGGGCAGCATTAGGGGGAGTGTAGGGTTGTTTTGGATGGATGAATTAAAATGGGCCCAACGGCCTTCCTCATCTGTAATTATCTTCTCGAGTGGACTTTCAGGTAGGATAATACGGGCAAAAACCTGGAATCATTTCAGAACTAGTTGGACGCTGCGATGAGGGACAGCAAGATCTTTCTGGATGGATGAGCTGTGTGGAGATAAATCGCCTTCCGATTCGACATTTATTTTGCATTCTTGAGGCACAGTCCAAACCGCTTTTGCTGGAAGTCAGTTATCCATTGCTGTCAGACAGTCGGATTGTCCTTTCCTGCTTTTATTTTCTCCCTGGAGCTGGACAAAACATTTTTGTAACATCTAGTAATGCTCGTTACTTGTTAATTCTCTGTTTGAATTCTCTAGTTGTAGGATCATAGCCGTAACCTGAATAACCCTGTTATGCGCAAGATGTCAGGCTTGGCTAAGTGGTCGCACTGTTGCTTCTGAGTCAGAAGGTCACGAGTTCAAGTCCCACTCCAGAGATATGAGCACATAATCTGGGCCGACACTTCACTGTAGTACCGAGGGCGTGCTGCACTGTCGGAGGTATCATCTTTCAGATGAGACGTTAAACTGACGCCTGCCCTCTCAGGTGGACAAGAAAGCTCCCACAGCACTATTTGAAGAAGGGTATGCAAGTTCTCCTGGTGTCCTGGCCAATATTTTATTCCTCAACCAACCACATTGATGCTTGTGGGACCTTGCTATCCGCAGATTAGCTGCTGCATTTCCCTACCTTACAACAGTGTCTACGCCAAAGAAGCAGGACGTGATAATGAGAAGTGAGTCAGAAGAATAAAAAACAATGGCCCAGAAATTAGGCTCCCTGGCTTCCCGCGGGTGCAAGAATCCCGCGCGCACCTACCTACCGTGCCTGCCATTGACCTCTGGGCCCACGGGGACTTCAGCTCCTGGGCCTCCTGCAGCTGCCTGGCGCGCAGTGCTTGTGTATCCCAGGGGCGTAGTTAGTGCGATGCGTCCCCTGGGATCACGTGGGCCATGGAGAGCCAATGGCAGCAGACCATCTTTCATTCATAGATTTGACAGGAAGACCTGTCAAATCTATGAATTGAAATCGGCCCCAAAACAACACCTAAACTTCAAATAAATTTTTTTTTAAAACCATCACATTTTTAAAATAACTAAGTTAAATAAATTAACTACTTTAAACAAAAATTAAAATTTTTGAAAAAATTAAAATTTTTTAACAATGCTAAAAATAAACTTACCTTTCTTTAAAGTATCTAAAAAAGATAAACCTGTTGAAAAATGTTTTAAATTGTAATTAATTAACCACTTACCTTGTTAAAAACGGGTCCTGCGCCTCCTTTTTAAAAGCGCAGCTTCTTCCATACTTACCTTCCCGGAGAAACCTGAAAAAAAACCTAAGTTCGCTGCGTGCGCGCAGCCTCTCCTGCGCACACGGTTCACCTCTAAACCCCTCCCTTCACGAGACCGGAAGTTCCGGTTTCCTGCGCATGCACAGTGCATGCAGGAAACCGGCACTTCAGGAGGCCTTACGGGTGAGTACACAGCGCGTACTCACCCGGCAGGTGCCGAATTTTTGGCCCAATCTCTTTTTTAATGCAGTGGAGATGAGACCAGCTGGAGCTTGAGTTTTAATATTTTTCTGAACAGGTGTGGTCCCTTCATCAGTGACTGGACTCGAGGAGTTTATGTCACGCTGCCGTCAGGCTCTGTGGTCTGTCAGTGAGTGAACTGTACCTGCTGACAGGTGTTTGTTTTAGGTGCGTATATTGTGCGTGGGAATAGCTTTATTCCTGCAATAATACTGTTTTGTTTCCGCATCACCGTGTGTACAAAGGCTTCAAGCCCAAGGAAACGTTTATTTCTCTGAACCTGTCCGCAGTCTATGGGTTAACACAGAACGATGTCAAGTTGCGTGTTTGGAAAAAAAATATGAAACTAAATGATATTTGTGTTGCCGTCCCATGTAAGTTATTTGCAACTGGAATGCAGCTCCGTTCTTGGGAAAGCTAAATGAGGCGGAGCTTGATAAACAAGGCAGAAATGCCGCATGATGCAATCCAATCCAATCCCTTCACCTTTGGGAATTCTTGCAACCCGAGCTCAGAAAGATGGAATGAAACTCTCCGCACTCCACAGTAGCAATTAAAGGCCCTGAGTAAAATGAGTTTCGGCAGTTTGAAAATTGTCTTTTTTTAATAAAAGAGAGCAAAGAAATAAGTTATACATTATTAAAATACAGTATAGTGACACGTCCTTCAACATTTGACTCGCAATTATTGTTTGAACCTTCCCCTGTAAACAGGTCAGGTCTATTCGGTACCATGTGTGAAGTTGGTGTGTAGCTGAGCCATGCACAATAGCAGGTTGATTCTGGTCTGTGCTGAGTGGACTGATGTCAGCAGCAATAGCGCGAGGGGCATTACATTTGGGCGAGCACCCCTGGGCTGGACTGGAGCCGTACTTCAGCGTGAGTCAGTACCTACGGGCAAGAGAAACAAGTTGTTAAAGTGGGCGAGTGGGCAGAAAACTGAACTGGGTCCCGTGCCATCCTGTTCACTTGGTGACGCGGGCTTTTATACTCTTACACGCCACAGGACTTGCTGTCATCCTTTGTACCAAAGAGATCACACAGGTTAAGGACGAGAGCCACGATTTTACCATTCGATCAAAAAGTACACCAAGAAATTCTATTGGAGTTGATACAAAAGTCGGCAGCAGTGAAAAGGATTGATTTTAGAAGGGCAGGCTTCAATGTTTAAAAGTCAGTTCTGAAACTAGATTAAAGTGTTCACTGTACTTTTGTTACAGATTGGTGATACAGAGTTCTTGCTGTTGCGGGTTAATGCTGAGTTACCTGCTGAGTACCTCTAATACACATCTGTTTCTGTTTCATTTTTTTTACAGATTTACTGCTTTAAAATTTTTCTAATGCAGTGGGTTTTTTTCCCCTTGGTTTTGCAGATCTGAAGTTGTTTACTTCTCAGTTAAAAATAAGTATATTTTTAAAACAGCAGTGGCTTTCATACTGTGCGGTACTGCAGCCTCTGACATAATGCATATCGTTTATAGCTCCCTTGTTAATACGGAATCAGATAAAATAACCTCTTTATAATAAAAACAGAAAATGCTGGAAATACTCAGCAGGTCAGGCAGCATCTGTGGAGAGAGAAACAGAATTAACGTTTCAGGTCGATGACCCTTCGTCAAAACTGGAAAAAGCTGGAGATGGAACAGGTTTTTAAGCAAGTGTAGGGGCAGGGAGAGGCGGGAGGGGAGGAAAGAACAAAAGGGAAGGTCTGTGATAGGATGGAAGGCAGGAGAGATTAAGAGACAAAAGGGATGATGGTGCAGGCAAAAGGAGATGGTCATGGGACAAGTTAAGAAGCAAAAGATGGCTCTAGATGAGGTGTAAGTGGCAGAATGATCGACAGCTGCCATGTGAGAGAGAGAGAAAAACAAGATGGGGCAGAGGTTATGGTCTGAAATTGTTGAACTCGATGTTGAGTCCAGAAGGCTGTAAAGTGCCTAATCGAAAGATGAGGTGCTGTTCCTCGAGCTTACGTTGAGCTTCGTTGGAACAGTGAAAGAGGCCGAGGACCGAGAGGTTAGAGTGGGAGTGGGGCGGAGAATTAAATTGACAGGCGACCGGAAGCTCGGGGTCACCCTTACGGACTGAACGGAGGTGTTCCGCAAAGCGGTCACCCAATCTGCGTTTGGTCTCCCCAATGTAGAGGAGACCGCATTGTGAGCAGCGAATACGCTTCTGTATCTAGTGGCCGCCTTTGATAAAAGTTAATTCCATTTTTTACTGATGTTAGCTCTGTCTTTATTGTGATCAGTGAATAAATATTGATGCTTGCAGATTATATCCATCAGTAACATGACCAACTATTAAAGAGCTGCACAATAGCGTAATTCAGTGGAAAAGAAACAGCAATACCTTGGTCGTGAAGTGCAGCCAGACAAAGGTCAACTTGATGTTTAGGTTTAATGTGAATTATTGGTAAACCAACCAAACCCATAAATGAACCAAGATCCTGATCTTAGTAGTCCCTTGTGAGTTACAACGTTCCATTTTTGGAAAGGGAAAGCATTCAGTGTTCCATCTCCAACTTTTTCCAGTTCTGACGAAGGGTCATCGACCTGAAACGTTGACTCTGTTTCTCTCTCCACAGATGCTGCCTGACCTGCTGAGTATTTCCAGCATTTTCTGTTTTTATTTCAGATTTCCAGCATCCGCAGTATCTTGCTTTTGGAACCTCTTTATAACATGGCTTTTGTGATGACTTCCAACTACCTCACGTCATGCACTTCTGCTATTGGCACTCACACTAATAGAACCACTCGGTAAGATACCAGGAATGAGAATACTGGGGTCAGAGTTCAGCTTTTTCCTCTTGAGAAATAGTTGCCTCAAACATTGTTTTTGGGGTTGATTCCCCTTCCCCAAGCGATGCGAGAGGTTATTGGTTTTGAGTTCACTGTTGTTTGGGAGATCTGATTTACACTGGCCAGGAATTTGCGATGAGAATAACGGTGAGGACAACAGCGCTCACCGTTAGAATGTAGGAAAACTGACAGCAACTTCCGGCGTCTGTACATGCTCAGTTAAACGCGGAAATCCAGAAGTTGCTGTCAGAGATACCCTGTTCCTCCGCAGGGTGCGCTGTTGTAGTCCTCGCCGATAGACTCTGCACTGAAATCACTGCAACTTGCTGTACTTGCCCACTAGTTCGGCACTAAAACCGGCTGACACAGTTAGGACTGGTGCATTCAGGAGTAAGTAAGTTTTTAATGGCGTGATAATTACTGTTGAACAACCTTTGTGGCCCTGAAAAATTAATTTTACAAGCGTGGAGTCTCATTCCCTCAGAAGAAAATTAGTGTTGGAGATTTTTTTTTAAATGTAAATTTTTATTTTACCTTTTCTGTCTCTTTCATCTCTCTACCTTAATCCCATCTGTATTTCCCAAACTTTATTTTGCTTTCTGTATATCATTTAAATCTAATTTATATTTCCTGTTTTATACTTCCTGGTTTAGCCTCTGCGTGGCTCAGTGAGAATTCCTCAATCTGATTGATTGAAGCGCCTTGCTGTTTCTTTCCCTGTTCACAGATCCCCTATAGAGGGTGCCGCGCTGGAAAAGACGCAGGATTAGAGGAAATCGCCGCTGACAAGCCGCAAAAAGTCTGTGGGCAGCTATCAGCGAGGTGAACGGCGAAAGCAGTTCCTTTGCCGCTGAGAACAAAATCCGAGCCAGTGGCTTTTCCGAACCTGATCATGCTCCCTTGTTTTTTTAATTGGATTGAAACCATGTGACATTCTGAAATGATGGCATTCTGTGGCTGCCCTCAGTGGTACTGCACACTTGTAAAATTGAACTTGTGTAAGACCCTCTTGACACAACTGCCTGGGATCTGCAGTTGCATCACATGTAAAAATCCCTATTAACAGACTAACTTGGGCATTGCTGTGACACTAAAGCTGGTGTGTAAATGGACCCTTAATTAAAATCAAAACTGCTGCAATGCTGCAGCTGTCACTGTAGATTTACACTACAGTTTGACTGCACCACCAGTTTGAGAGCAATTGCTGCTAAGGGGGAAGTGCCATTGCAAGACCTATGATATACTGTGGGCTGCAAATCGCACTCTCTCCCACTATCACTTATAATTGCACTTTTAGACACCCAACTGGCTAGTCTTTGGTCACCCATTCGCTACAATCCTTTTGCAGCCATTGATTTGCTCAACTACTCACTCACTTCCACCTTTGATACTTTTTCCCCATCAAAACCTTTACTCACTCCCATCCTGGTTGTTCCCCTTGGTATGGTAGGGTGCTCTATCAGTGGCTGCTGGTATAGGGTGCTCCATCAGTGGCTGCTGGTATAGGGTGCTCCATCAGTGGCTGCTGGGATAGGGTGCTCCATCAGTGGCCGCTGGTATAGGGTGCTCCATCAGTGGCTGCTGGTATAGGGTGCTCCATCAGTGGCTGCTGGGATAGGGTGCTCCATCAGTGGCCGCTGGTATAGGGTGCTCCATCAGTGACTGTTGGTATAGGGTGCTCCATCAGTGGCCGCTGGTATAGGGTGCTCCATCAGTGACTGTTGGTATAGGGTGCTCCATCAGTGACTGTTGGTATCGGGTGCTCCATCAGTGACTGTTGGTATAGGGTGCTCCATCAGTGGCCGCTGGTATAGGGTGCTCCATCAGTGGCTGCTGGTATAGGGTGCTCCATCAGTGGCCGCTGGTATAGGGTGCTCCATCAGTGACTGTTGGTATAGGGTGCTCCATCAGTGGCCGCTGGTATAGGGTGCTCCATCAATGGCTGCTGGTATAGGGTGCTCCATCAGTGACTGTTGGTATAGGGTGCTCCATCAGTGGCTGCTGGTATAGGGTGCTCCATCAGTGACTGCTGGTACGGGGTGCTCCATCAGTGGCCGCTGGTATAGGGTGCTCCATCAGTGACTGTTGGTATAGGGTGCTCCATCAGTGGCCGCTGGTATAGGGTGCTCCATCAATGGCTGCTGGTATAGGGTGCTCCATCAGTGACTGTTGGTATAGGGTGCTCCATCAGTGGCTGCTGGTATAGGGTGCTCCATCAGTGACTGCTGGTACGGGGTGCTCCATCAGTGGCCGCTGGTATAGGGTGCTCCATCAGTGACTGTTGGTATAGGGTGCTCCATCAGTGGCCGCTGGTATAGGGTGCTCCATCAATGGCTGCTGGTATAGGGTGCTCCATCAGTGACTGTTGGTATAGGGTGCTCCATCAGTGGCCGCTGGTATAGGGTGCTCCATCAATGGCTGCTGGTATAGGGTGCTCCATCAGTGACTGTTGGTATAGGGTGCTCCATCAGTGGCTGCTGGTACAGGGTGCTCCATCAGTGGCTCTTGGTGTAGGGTGCTCCATCACTGGCTCTTGGTGTAGGGTGCTCCATCACTGGCTCTTGGTACAGGGTGCTCCATCACTGGCTCTTGGTACAGGGTGCTCCATCACTGGCTCTTGGTGTAGGGTGCTCCATCACTGGCTCTTGGTGTAGGGTGCTCCATCACTGACTCTTGGTGTAGGGCGCTCCATCAATGGCTCTTGGTGTAGGGCGCTCCATCACTGGCTCTTGGTGTAGGGCGCTCCATCACTGACTCTTGGTGTAGGGCGCTCCATCAATGACTCTTGGTGTAGGGCGCTCCATCACTGGCTCTTGGTACAGGGTGCTCCATCACTGACTCTTGGTGTAGGGCGCTCCATCACTGGCTCTTGGTGTAGGGTGCTCCATCACTGGCTCTTGGTGTAGGGCGCTCCATCACTGGCTCTTGGTGTAGGGCGCTCCATCACTGACTCTTGGTGTAGGGCGCTCCATCAGTGGCTCTTGGTGTAGGGTGCTCCATCAATGGCTCTTGGTGTAGGGCGCTCCATCAGTGGCTCTTGGTGTAGGGCGCTCCATCAATGACTCTTGGTGTAGGGCGCTCCATCACTGGCTCTTGGTGTAGGGCGCTCCATCAATGACTCTTGGTGTAGGGCGCTCCATCACTGGCTCTTGGTGTAGGGCGCTCCATCACTGGCTCTTGGTGTAGGGCGCTCCATCAGTGGCTCTTGGTGTAGGGCGCTCCATCAATGACTCTTGGTGTAGGGCGCTCCATCACTGGCTCTTGGTGTAGGGCGCTCCATCACTGGCTCTTGGTGTAGGGCGCTCCATCAATGACTCTTGGTGTAGGGCGCTCCATCACTGGCTCTTGGTGCAGGGCGCTCCATCACTGGCTCTTGGTGTAGGGTGCTCCATCAATGGCTCTTGGTGTAGGGTGCTCCATCAATGGCTCTTGGTGTAGGGCGCTCCATCAATGGCTCTTGGTGCAGGGTGCTCCATCACTGGCTCTTGGTGTAGGGCGCTCCATCACTGGCTCTTGGTGTAGGGCGCTCCATCACTGCCTCTTGGTGTAGGGCGCTCGATCACTGGCTCTTGGTGTAGGGTGCTCCATCACTGGCTCTTGGTGTAGGGCGCTCCATCACTGGCTCTTGGTGTAGGGTGCTCCATCACTGCCTCTTGGTGTAGGGCGCTCCATCAATGACTCTTGGTGTAGGGTGCTCCATCACTGGCTCTTGGTGTAGGGCGCTCCATCACTGGCTCTTGGTGTAGGGTGCTCCATCACTGGCTCTTGGTGCAGGGTGCTCCATCACTGGCTCTTGGTGTAGGGCGCTCCATCACTGGCTCTTGGTGCAGGGCGCTCCATCACTGGCTCTTGGTGTAGGGCGCTCCATCACTGGCTCTTGGTGCAGGGTGCTCCATCAGTGACTGCTAATACAACAGGGTAATTTTTCGATACACAATAAAGAAGGAACGGGTTATGAAGAGTTTTCCAGGCTGTATGGTCTCCTTCAGGTAGAATCTGCGAGGCAAACAAGAGGGAAAGCTCCACATGCCGAGCCTGCCCTTTCCTATTACTGATGTTTGTTTTGTTGTGGTTCTGTTTCAGAGGGTTTAGCAGTGGGAGTTGGATTTGGCGCTATTGGCAAGACTGCATCTGCGACCTTTGAAAGTGCACGGTAAGCCTGGGTTCTGTACATCTTTCACACTCTGAGGTCTTCCTGCCCCTCAAATCTGTCAGTTATGCTGGAGAGTAATTTATTGACTTTTGGTCACGCCTTGTTATGGCAGCTGCCTCACCTCAGGGAAGGGAAAAGCTAATCATGTGGCTTAGCCTTCAAGGTAAGAACAGTGGAAAAAGCAGAAAATTGTTTCTCAGACCTGCTGGCTAAGAGATCGGGAGAGGAAAAGAAGAATGACAAAATGTGGGTTGAAGTGCACAGTATAAGAATTTCACCGCACTGACTGTATGTTCAGGAATACAATAGGAGGTGGATGCAGTGGCAATCCAGAGTGAGAGCTAATTAAAAGCTCACTGCTGTATTTTGTAATATGGTCCTGACATTCTGCATGTTCTGGTGTATAATTTTAACCTCTCCACCATTGGCGGCCGTGCCTTCTGATGCCGAGACCCGAAGCTCTGGAATTCCCTCCCTCAACCTCTCTGCCTCTCTCTCCTCCTTTAAGACGCACCTTCAATCCCATCTCTTTGACCAAGCTTTTGGTCAGCTGTCCTAATCTCCTTATGTGGCTCGGTGTCAGATTTTGTTTGCTATCGCTCCCGTGAAGCGGCTTGGGACGTTTTACTACATTAAAGGCGCTATATAAATACAAGTTGCTGCTGTTGTTGTTATATTGGCCCGAAAATTAAACCTAATACGCGAGAGTACGCACTGTGTACTCTCGCGTATTAGGTCCCGAATTGCCGGTTTCCTGCATGCACTGCGCATGCGCGGGAAACCGGCACTTCGTGAATTGCAAAGGGGGCGGTTCCTAAGTGAACCGCGTGCGCACTACAGGCTGTGCGCACGCAGTGCACTTAGTTTTTTTTTCAGGTTTGAACGCGCAGGTAAGTGGTGAAGATTTTACACATAAAGAAAGCAGGCGTAGGACCCCCTTTTAACAAGGTAAGTAGTTAATTAAGTGTTATTTTAAATTTTTTTCAACAGGTTTATCTTTTTTAGAGACTTTATAACTTTTAAAAAGATTTAAAAAAATTTCAAAAATGTCATTTTTTGTTTAAAATGGTTAATTTATTTAACTATACTTATTTTATTAATGTGATGGCTTTTTTTTTAAATTTAATTGAGGTTTAGCTGTTCTTTTGGGGGTTTGTAGTATTCATAGCTTTGACAGCCCTTGCTGCCAAAATATGAATGAAAGATGGTGTGCTGCCATTGGCTCTAACTGAATCACGTGATCCCAGAGCTTGCATGAACTAATTGCGCCTCTGGGATATGCAAGCACTGCACGGTTGCAACAGGGAGAGGCTCTGAAACTAAAGTTCGTGTGGGCCCCAAGCAAAAAGGTAGGCGCGGAGTGCGATATCGCGGGGAATCCTTACCCCCGCGGGAAACCATCGATGTTTAATTTCTGGGCCAATGTAACGAATGCCCCGTAAGCTGGTATAAAAACGACCCCGATGAAATGAAGCTCCAGTAGTCTTGTAACAAAAAGAGTTTTATACCTGAGAGCCTTTTAGACCCATTGAACTTCAGCCACTGGACATTGTACGAACACCAGCTCTTGTTTTCCATGATGTCTCCGCATGTGTATTGTAAGTTGCCCTCAAAAAATTAGGGAACACAACAAGGACTCGACAGAGCAACTTTTTTTTTGAGAGCATGAATCTTTCTCCTTATCTGGATTATTTTCTACCTTTTTCAATTCCTGAGCTCCCTGAGCCAAAGGTCAACTTGTGCCGAAGAAGTAGGCTGAGGTGTCAACTTAGTCCCGGGCATTTGTTAATCCTGCTCTGCAACCATCTGTCATGCAAGAAGAAGCCGGGGTGTCTGTGCCCTGGATTTCCCCTCTTCCCTTCCCTGTGGGAAAGCATATGGCCTTTGCTTTGCACCTCTGCACTGTGATGTGCCTGAGATCAATAATTCACAGAGTGGCGCATTGAACCCACATCTTAACCTCTGAACGGAGCAGCCAACACACTGCACCACTATGACACCAAACCATTTATTAAACTTCAGTTCAAAGAATAAATAGCAACTTGTGTCTGGCAACTGTTAAATATAAAACCTTCCTAGATCCTGACCTTCAAAACCAACTCAAAATGTTGTTCCTGGATTGAGGTCAGGCCACTCTTTGAACATCTTTTCATACTCTGCAGCTGGGTAGCTTTTATCTTTTCCATGATGTGTAAGAAATGCTGGCTGTGCAGGCAAAAATAAAAACCGCCTGATCCCAGTATATTCAGGGGATGTAAATACTGCTGGACTGTGGCTTTCAAGAACAGCAAGTAAAGAGACACACTTTTCAGCTATCCAATCGCACCGAAAGAAACAGGATTTTTTTTGTTGAAGCTGCAGTGAATAGAGAAATACCATCTTTGAAGCTCACGCTGGAGATGGAGTCCAACATTTTGATGGGATTCTCTTCCAGTGCAGACATTTTTTTCATCAGTTAACACTTTTCAAGAGGAGTGGTATATGTTGCTGCAAAACCTGAAAGTCAGGTGATGTACCATGAACTATGAACTGTCGTGCTGTGGAGAGGCACAACTCATAACACCAAAGTCAGGCCACTGTTCCTCTTTGTAGTGTATTCTAGGTGGAATTGCATCGTTGGTGATCATCTCTTTAACTGGGTGCACAACTTTCCGAGATTTCAGTTGCTAAGCATTATTTTAATGAACCAGACATCAAATGTGTCGGGTAAACAGGGCTGGGCAGCCTCAGAATTTCTGGTTAATCCTCTGCGCTTCAGAGTAGCTGAAATGTCCAGCGCCCAGAAGCCTGGTAGCTTTTATTTTTCTCAATACAGAACCAAATTTGTCTTTTAACAATCAACAGGAGAATGTCTGCTTTTCTCTGTAATCGCCTTCCCAGTACCAACATTGAGAACACACACAAAGCAGGCAATTATGTGTCTTGTATTAAAAAAAAAATGAAATTTGCCCCATAGCAGTTTTTACCTTGGCTCACTCTAATAGAATTCAATTTTCTGTCATTAAATTAAGGCATTTAAGGAGCTTTTGTGTGCTTGGTTCCACAGTTATGTGCAGATGTACTGTATATTCTGGGATCCAGAAAAGCTGCTCTCTGATGCTCTCAACATATTTCCCAGATTTCAGTTCTTGTAAACACTTCAAGACCATTTATGAATCCTTGACAATAAGCATTATTTTGCATCAGAGTGAAATTTGCTTGAGATGAATAAAAGGACATTTATGTCTGGAATGCTTTTAATTTAATCGGCTATAAAGATTGCAGCTGATAGTAACCACAAGTTAGGGACAGCCAAGAATTTACTGAGCTACATTTATTGAAGCCTTCTGTCTAATCCTGTGACCTGAGCTATAGGTTGGCCTCCTGCCTTGATTGGAACAGGAAACCTTTTAAACATTGCAGTACAAAACTGAATGTGGCACTCGCCAGACCTTCTCACTTGGAGTAGGTGACAGTTACGATCTGTGGTACTGTGTCTGCAACCAAAGATGAAATAATCTTTACCATGCTGCAGGAATAAGTAGCATTTCCTTCATTTATAAAGAAAGACTTGCATTTCTATAGCGCCTTTCACGACCACCGGATGCCCCAAAGCCTTTTACAGCCAATGAAGTACTTTTTGAAGTGCAGTCACTGTTGTAATGTGGGAAACGCGGCAGCTAATTTGTGCACAGTAAGCTCCCACAAACAGCAATGTGACAATGACCAGATAATCTGTTTTTGTTATGTTGATTGAGGGATAAATATTGGCCCAGGACACCGGGGATAACTCCCCTGCTCTTCTTCGAAATAGTGCCATGGGATCTTTTACGTCCACCTGAGAGAGCAGACGGGGCCTCGGTTTAATGTCTCATCTGAAAGACGGCACCTCCGACAGTGCAGCACTCCCTCAGCACTGCACTGGAGTGTCAGCCTAGATTCTTGTGCTCAAGTCTCTGGAGTGGGACTTGAACTCACAACCTTCTGACTCAGAGGCGAGTGTGCTACCCACTGAGCCACAGTTGACACTTACTGCAGTTAATTGATGGATGCTACATATTTGAGAGAAAATCTTGTTAATCGAGCAATATGTTGAGGTCTCTCTGTCTCTCCCATAAAATAGCCCTGTGAGTAAACAAAATACATTCAGTAGGCTATCTATTTCAGTACAGCAATTGTAAAATGGAATTTACTGCTGAGGTTTCAGCAACCTTGACTTTCTTCTCAACATCTTCAGCATGGTGATAGATCTGTAGATTACACTGCACCTGAATTATGTTCACCTTACAGCCTTCAATATACCAATCTCAACCTACACATCGGTCAGCTTGTACCACAGGGTTAGGGCACAAAGATGCGCAGCAATGTCATGCAGCTTTAACCTAGTTGTGTATTGTTTCATTCTTCTGTGGGTCGTTTGCTATCAATCAATGACTGAGGAGTTCAGTCGCTAGAAATGCAGTGTGTTCTTGTATTGCGGTGACACATTGCTGCCTTTGTCAATACTGCACTTGGGGAAAGCTGCACCTAATAGAATCAGAAGTGTTGTAAGATTTGATTACACTGTGGGAATTAAACTTCTTGTGTTTAGAGTAGCACTCCGTCATGCATGAATTGATAATTGGCAGTCTAACTGAATAATCAAACCTTTCTCCACAATTTCCTTACATCCTTGATCAGTGATAAATAGATCCCCAAAGGGTTATGCTTGCACCGACCGTGGCATCTGGAGAGTGGTAATAGCCGTTTACAATTGAGGAATCCTCAATATGATCAATTTCCTCTCCATCGGTTGCGACATAACTTTGTCAGACTTTCAACAAGCACTCGATAGGGTTCTTCTATTTAATGAAATATTAAATCACATCGCCATGCTTATAAGAATGTGCAGTAACATCTACTGAGTTATCGATGCAATTAAATTTCAGGCTTTGTTCAGGAAGGTCATAAGGATAGTGAGCAATCAGTGGTGCTCTTCAGAGTTGAGCTTCAGTGATGTTAATACATTATCACGATCCAAGGCCTGAGAAAACATGGGCCTACTGTTACCATTAGATCTAGCATCCAGAATTCAGTACCTCAACAATAACTTGCATTTATATAGCACCTTTAATGTAATAAAACATCCCAGGGCGCTCCACAGGAGCGTTATCAAAAAACAAAATGTGACACCGAGCCATATAAGGAGATGTTCGGGCAGATGACCAAAAGCTTGAGGAAAGAGAAGTAGAGAGGCGGAGAGGTTTAGGGAGGGAATACCAGAGCTTAGGACCCAGGCAGCTGAAAGCACGGCCGTCGATGGTGGAGCGATTAAAATCGGGGATGCTCAAGAGGCCAGAATTGGGGGGAGCGCAGAGATTTCAGGGGGATTATCGGGCTGGAGGAGATTAGAGATAGGGAGAGGCGTTGGAAGATGAACAGTGACAAAGGGAACAGCTTATCTGCTCAGCGGGTGTTGGGTCTGATTCTGGGAGAAAGTCTATAGACGTTTGAGATCAGCTAACCCTGTTCTAACGGGCATTTCCCTGTAAAATTACAAAGGAATGTGGATGCTGTTTCTTTGGAGGATGTGGAACCTGTGAGCAGTGCGTACAGAACATACACCTGCAAAGTTGTTTCTCTTTTTGGCACTGAATGTTAAAGGTAGAGCACATTTCTTAATTCATAGTATTTCTGTTCTCAGATTACAAACTGTTAGTGCGATCTACCACAAGGTTTAACTCGCTATTATTCAACATGCCTGATATCAATCCTCATTAATCTCAGGAGAAGAAATTTCAGCACCTTGCCCCTCTGTCCCCTTCCCCCACCCCTCCCCCGTTTTGTACCTGTTAGTGCAAATATATACACAGACTATTGGAAATTCCAGTGTTTCATTATATTTAGATTTGCAACCAGCTGTCTTTCTGTACAGATACAGTCCTCACCATCTTCACTGTTCTAAGGACTCACTGTCAGTTATAGGGAAATTGCAACTGCCTGCATCTCTGTCAAATAGCTTTAACCTTGAATCTCCCACAAATGTGATCCTCATTGCAACTAGACATTAGATTTTCATCTTCTGTGCTTGCCAGCCTGCAATTTAAAAGGGCACGAGCCTTTTTTGTCGTACCTGTCGGGGTGATACTGAGTTGCCCCAGTGTCACCAGACGGGAGCAGAAACCATTAAGGCAAGTGCCCTCGGGCACCACAAATAGCCAAACAATAAATAACTACATGCAATACAGCGACATTACACACAAGTAATAATTAAATCAGCATGTAATTATGCATGAGGAAAGGCAGCGGGCTGGGACTAATTGGGTGGCTCTTTTGAAGAGCAGCCACAGTGCTTGGCCAAATGGCTTCCTAGTGCTATGAAATTCTGTGGGGCTGAAGTTGGCCAACAGCAATAGTGCAGAACAGGCTGATCGCAAAGTGGCGGTCTGTTTTACGCCGAGCCCAATTTTCTTTTCCATTGAAGTCAAACGGGCACCCAATTCACTACCAACCCGTTTTGAGCTACTGCCGTTGACCAATTTCACCCTTTATGAATCTGTGAAGAGCAAAGAGCAGCACTAACGACCTCAGATCGACAACAGGGGATTAGCTGGAATGAGGAATGGCCAGAGAGCTTAAAATCGCTAGCCCAGGGAGAAAGCGGGGAGAGAACCTTGATAGAAGTACTTAAGGTATAAAATCGTACAGATAAGGTGAACCCAGAATATTACTAAACGATAAGTGAGGTCAGTAGGACAAGAAAGCACAGCTGACAAGTCAATTTAGCACATAGATCAGAGGAACTACCTTGCTGAAAGGGTGATAAATGTTCTACCAGGATAGGTAGAACCAAAGACATTAGAGGCACCAAGATACAGGTTGATGCTAGGCTTTAGGGTATGAGAGAGACGGCTTTCATTGGGCTGAATGGCCGCTTTTTTTCTCTCGCCCTTGACTTTTCCATCGGGTCTTAAATCTATACAAACCACAGCTGTAAATGTGTCCAGTGTTTTTACTGGCTCGACACAATCAGTTTTCATCGCTGCTAACGGGCAATTTCTGTAAGCTAAAGTTAGCTTCCTGTGGAGCTCGTATCTTCCAAGCAAATATTTGGAAACAGTCAGCAGCAGTACTGAGGTGTGCAAATGTGTTGGTAATGCAGCCACCACAGTACAGAAGGAAATCACAAGACTCCTAATCATAATAATACCGCGTGAACAGACAGTCTGTCTTTTTTACACCCCCTCCCCCCGTTTTAAAGTATTTATTGCTGCAGCAACTGGGTCTCTAATCATCAGATATTTCTTTACGGTCATATCGCCAGCTCTGTCTGATTTCCCGTGCAGAAATACCGATCTACGTTCTGCCCAATTTAGACATTAATTTGTACTGATAGCGACTTGAGTCATTTTCTCGTAACGGATGATTAGGTTGATTTGAAAAGAGCATTTTCTCACATAAAAGCTTTGCATTAGCAAGTGTGTTCTCAAACCTGGCAATGAAAATCTGCTATAAAAATTGCCGCAATCTTGCACACCTACCTCTGCCTGTGATTATGCCAACTGAAGTGGTAAGAAAGCAACATATTGATTATACTCGGGTGTGGTGAACTATTATGATTATGTTGCTTCCCTACGCAACTGTTTGTCAAATACGGTTGAATATGGCAACTACCTGTTACATTGTTAAATTATAGGGGGCTACTAGTCCCAGAAACATATTAAAATACATTTGTTTCACTACTTAACTCAAAAAAAAAGCAGCTCGTGGCTTGATGGGCAAATGCACTCCAGCGTGTGGTCCCAGGTTCAATCCCCAATCAGTGCCGAGTTACTTGATCTCAACTGAGGCAGTAGGAGGGGTGTTAAGTTGGCCACAGTCTCCCCATGTTTAGGAGAGGGCAAAAAATAAGCTAGGTCCCTCCTCCTGCTGCCTGAAAGGTAGAGGCAGAAACCCTCATCACATTTAAAAAGTACTTGGATACGCACTTGAAGTGCCGTAACCTACAAGGCTACGGACCAAGAGCTGGAAAGTGGGATTAAGCTGGATAGCTCTTTTTCAGCCGGCACAGACACGATGGGCCGAATGGCCTCCTTATGTGCCGTAAATTTCTGTGGTTCTATTACTGCGATCCAGTTTCCTGGATTCAGCTCAGCTTGTGATGTCCTTAAGGGGAAAATCGCCTGTTCACCCTTATTGTACAGGCTCACCCGTGAAGATTCGAGTGTTGCAGGGTTGTAATGGCTTTACGGAACATCAGAAATGCAAAGATCCTGACCAAACAGATGCTAGAACCGTCGTTGGGTCAGTACTTGTTTTTTTTAAGACTTCAGTTGACCTGGAATACGAGAACAGAATCGAACAGATTTTCTGTCTGAAGTTTGAGTGCAGAGGGACTAACATTTCTGTCTGTTTGATTTGCTGTTATTCTGTCGAACATTTTCTTTTCTTGCACATTACTTTGTACAGCTGCAAACATGTCTGCATCAGCACTGGGGTAAAAATTAAATAAGACAATCGGGGACGATTTCCACTGGCTATTTTGCAGCAAAATTGAAACTGAATACATTTCTCTTCAAATTGTTATACTAGTTAGTTTCCATGAATGAATTGTTAGACCATTGAAAGGCTAATTCTTCCTTTTTGCAAAACACATTTGAATTCACTATCTACTGCAGTGTGCATCATCTTACATTTTCAACGAATATGGTTCCAAGAACATGATTCAGGAAAGCCACACTTGATTTTTCTAAGTGGGAAGCCCGAGATTAGGTGATCGGCGCACTTGCCTTTATGTAAATAAACCACTGTCTGAAGAGAGCACCACTGTGTTTCTTTTCTATGGCTTCATTTTAAGAGACAATACCATTCTCGGGCTTGGACTGTGTACTGCTAAAGATCTGAATGCCATTAGCACTACCTTTTCAATATACTTTAGTGCAGAACCTTCAGTGAATTTACAGATGGTGTTTGCCTTGAACAATGAACTTGCTGTGAGGAGTATTCTTGGGCACAGCAGATTATATAACGGAGACTAAACGGCTGATGGCTCTGTTGCTATGGCACAGCAGTCTGGCCAGATTTGTACTGACAACAGTCTAATGCCAGTATACACATAATACAACGTAAGTGTCCCAGTCCCACAACTGACCTCCTTAACACCATGAGCACAATTCATCCAAACACAGGCCTGGAGTTTCCGCTCGATTGCACTGGGTTTTTTTTGGCGCCGTTCCCCCGATATTGGCGTAACCGGCGCAAAGGACCACGGAATTTTAAGCGCAAATTTCTCGTTTCCGCGATCTTTTGCGCTAGTTTCTAAAAACATAAGAGCTAGAAGCAGGCCCCACCCAAAAACCGGCCACGCCTCCAGATCAAATTAATCACCATTGGGAGTTTCCGCTAATTGCTCTCGTTTGCGGGCCTTCGAGGAGGCTCCAGAAATTAAACCTGAAACTTTGGGCGCAAAATAGGTACGTTTTAAAAGGTTTTGAATTAAATTTACTAAGAAACTGACTACTGTACCTCAATCTAACTCAAATAGTTTTGTATATATTTTTTTAAAGTCTTTTTCAGTAATTTAAAATCGGGTTACTCACAGGCGGTGGATTGGCACTGTGATTTTTAAATGCTTATTTTTTGTGACAAACCCATTTTCAGCTGTATTAATCAAACCTTACCAAGTTACCACTTTTACATATATCAGGGAATATTTTTTAAAGCAAGATTTTTTTTTTTAATTACGTCTGCCCGATTGCGCTGGTCCTTGGCAGATTTTGCTTTCGCCCGATATGCAAATGAGCAGAAACCCGGGGGGGGAAATAAACACTTTTCAAAACAGGCGCAATTTGTGCCGGAATCGCCGATTGCACCCAAAGCGGAAACTCCACCCCACAGTGTTTAAGGTTATCTGTCAGTATTGTAAAGCAAGGCTGCGGAAATGAAAAGAGCTTTGCTTTGTTCATTCCGCTCCATAGACTGTGGATAGGTCAGATCTGGGGAAAACCAGCATCTCATTCAGAAGCATTTTTTGGAGACGGCCATTTGATCCTCTGACAAAATGTTACCGCATCTTCAAGTCACAGCTTATTCCCTCTTTATTACTTGCTGTTGCGTTGTTCTTTTACTATCACGAGGAAGGCTTAATTCTAATAAATTCTGCTTTTACCTTTACAAGCTGGAAATCATACTGGCCAGATGTGGTCCAGCTGGGCCCAGTGACAAAACATAAGACGTGGGAGCAGGAGTAGCTCATTTGGCCCCTCGAGCCTGCTCCGCCATTCAATAAGATCATGGCTGATCTGATCTTGGCCTCAACTCCACTTCCCTGCCCACTCCCCATAACCCTTGACTCCCTTACCTTTCAAATATCTGTCTATCTCCACCTTAAATATATTCAATGACCCAACCTCCACAGCTCTCTGGGGAAGAGAATTCCAAAGATTCACGACCCTCTGAGAGAAGAAATTCCTCCTCATTTCCGATTTAAAAGGGTGCCCCCTTATTCTGAAATTATGCCCCCCAGTTCTAGATTCCCCCACGAGGGGAAACATCCTCTCTGCATCTACCCTGTCAAGCCCCTTCAGAATCTTTTATGTTTCAATAAGATCCCCTCTCATTCTTCTAAACTCCAATGAGTATAGGCCCAACCTGCTCAACCTTTCTTCATAAGACAACCCCTTCATCTCCATGACTCCTTCATGGAATGCACCGCGACACTCCAGAGCCCCAGGTTTTGTAATGGGACTTGATGGGAGCTCAGACAGCATTGTCAACCCACATCCCAGTCTGCAAGAATCATCGTTAGTGATCGATGTGTTAAAACCTTTCAAAATGCAATGCGGGATCTCCCAGGACGAATTGCCCAAACCCGTGATGTCCTTAATTCAAGCCAGCTCACCAGAGTCGTATAACCTGTTTCTTAGCCACCATCAAGAAGGCCTTCCAATTTTTGTCTGGTTTGGCAAACATTGGTTTGGTCAAGGCAAACATTGCACCCATTTCTAAACCGTGGGAACATTCACTGAAAATTCCTATTCTTTAAATGGGAGCTTGCATGAGGGATAGCTCTGCACTTCTAATGTTGCTCTTTGGCAATTCTTTCTATGTGCAATCATCAAAATGCCCAATTCACTGCTAGTTTGCCACATAATTGTTACCATCTGCACTGAGAAATACTTTTTTTCCCTCTTCTCTGCCCAGAAAAAGAAAACTCAGGTTCCCCCCCACCACTCTCTCTCCCTCTCTCTCTCTCCCTCTCTCTCTCACACTCACTCACTTACTTACTTACAGGACAGCATGATGAGCTCCGGCCACTGGTTTCAATCAGCAGAATGATAGGTATTGATTATGGCAGCCATTTGGAAATATTTTTTCCTCATTACTCACGAAAAGGTATTTATCCGTGAAAGATCAATGCTTTAGTTCATGTTTCTTAACTACAAGCCATGTTTTTCGATCATGTGATGTAAGAGTCTAGTTTCACAGAACAATACATTTATTCAAATAATCACTGATAGTTGAGCAGCTTCACTGAAAGACCCATCTGTCTTGAGTGCTTTTAGTGTTTCCCTGAAGGAGGTAGATCACAAATTCAGGTCGCTGTGCATCTTGTACTGTTGCACCCCTGTAACATTGTCCGACTCCACCCCTACCTCAGCTCATCTGCTGCTGAAACCCTCATCCATGCCCTTGTTACCTCGAGACTTGACTATTTCAATGCTCTCCTGGTCGGCCTCCCATCTTCCACCCTCCATAAACTTGAGCTCATAGAAATCTCTGCAACCGTATCCCAACTCGCACCAAGCCCTGTTCACCTATCACCCCTGTGCTCACTGACCTACATTGGCTCCCGGTCCGGCAACGCTTCTTTAAAATTCTCATCCTTGTTTTCAAATCCCTCCAAGGCCTCGCCCTTCCCTATCTCTGTAACCTCCTCCAGCCCTACAACCCTCCGAGATCTCTGCGCTCCTTCAATTCTAGCCTCTTGCACATCCCTGATTTGAATCGCTCCACCATTGGTGGCCGTGCCTTTAGCTGCTTAGTCCCTGAACTCTAGAATTCCCTCCCTAATCCTCTCCGCTTCTCTAACTCTCCTCCTTTAAGACACTTCTTAAAACCTACCTCTTTGACCAAGCTTTTGGTCACCTGTCCCAATATCTCCTTATGTGGCTCGAGGTCAAATTTTGTTTGATAACACTCCTGTGAAGCACCTTGGGACGTTTTACGACATTAAAGAAAGAAGAAAGAAAGAAAGACTTGCATTTATATAGCGCCTTTCAAGTCCACCGGACGTCTCAAAGCACTTTACAGCCAATGAAGTACTTTTGAAGTGGAGTCACTGTTGTATTGCAGGAAACGTGGCAGCCAATTTGCGCACAGCAAGCTCTCACAAACAGCAATGTGATAATGGCCAAATAATCTGTTTTTGTTATGTTGGTTGAGGGATAAATATTGGTCAGGACACCGGGGATAACTCCCCTGCTCTTCTTCGAAATAGTGCCATGGGTTCTTATACGTCCACCTGAGAGAGCAGACGGGGCCACGGTTTAACGTCTCATCTGAAAGACGGCACCTCCGACAGTGCAGCACTCCCTCAGCACTGTACAGGAGTGTCAGCCTAGCTTTATGTGCTCAAGTTCCTGGAGTGGGATTTGAACCCACAACCTTCTGACTTAAGGACGCTATATAAATGCAAGTTGTTCTTGCATACTTGAATAAAAATAGACATGTACAGTACGATGTCATCGTGTACACCTGTATAAAACAGGCATCTCTTCTGAACATAGGCTCTTCAATTGATATGTCAAGTGACAGAGCAGTTGCATTTTTTGACCTTTCGGGTTAGTTTTTGCTGCCTTTTTTTAGTTAATGTGTTGGTATATTTTGCAGTTTACTGCTGTTTTTCCTCCCCCCACCCCCCACTGAATATTTACCATTCAAGGGATTTTCTCCCGAATGGAATTAGCCCCCGCTGGATATGGTGGGTATTCCTCTGGGAATTTTGGTTGCCCTTAGAAAGTTTGAGGATGAGGAGTCGTCGCCGAGCAACAATCCGAGGAGGCACCTGAGGCAGGGTACAGGTGGTGATGTGCCTTCGCCACCATGGCCTCACCAGGGAGACCTTTCTGCAGGATTGGACCCTTAAGCTCTGGAATTCCTTGCCTAAACCTCTCCGCCTCGCTACCTCTCTTTCCTCCTTTAAGACGCTCCTTAAAACCTACCTCTTTGACCAAGCTTTTGGTCACCTGCCCTAATTTATCCTTATGTGGCTCGGTGTCAAATTTTTTGTGTCTCAATACTCCTGTGCAGCGCCTTGGGATGTTTTACTATGTTAAAGGCACTATATAAATACAAGTTGTTGTTGTTAATGTAGCATCTTGCTTTGTAGTTTTGAGATGCTGGAAGTTGAAGGAGCACATGCACATTGAAAGAAGCGCACAACATGTATACCTACCTGGATGTCAGTAAGTCACTACGCATCACGTAGTTAGGTTGCTTCACAATAAATTGAGGTATAATGCCCTTGGAAGATTCGAGTATGCAAAGTTTTACGTTGTATGTTGCATCTTAAAGGTGTGCTCTCCTGAGATGTGAGTGTGCACGTAATAAGGAGAATGGGCTTTAAGTTTATGGGGCGGTGCGGTGGTATGGGTTAGCAGTAAGAGTTGACAGGCTACACTTAATCGCAATCTTGGCCAATAACTTGTAGCTGGTGAGTAATCTTCTGTATCTGCTCCCAGGTCCTGCAGGTAATGTACACTTCATTGAGATCAGTTACCACAAGCTGATCGGAGTGCCACACTGCTGTCCTCTGTGGGGGAGGTGAGCGGCTCCTAAAGTGCCAAACGGGCCAATCCTTCTCACACCACTGCATGCATCTCCATATCTATTTTGCCATCTGACAGACAGCAAGTTGAGCACTGTACAATTCCATCACTTACCCACAGAATCTGATTTGTGACTCCACACCGGAGTTGTCTTTGCTTTGTCTGTGCTTGGCACATCTCCCCTCAAACCGTCCGTCCCCCCCCCCCCCCCCCTGCTTAACAAAGTGTGGCAAATATGTAAAATTAATTTTGAAGCTTCACAAAGGCAAACAAGGGGCTAAATCTTCCTGGAAATCTAACGGCGTGTTAAAGACGCACGCCATTATTAATGTGTAAATCAACCAGCAAGTTCAGGGGATGAAGAGATATGATGTGAGCTGCTAATTGGTCGATTTACACTGCTCCGCTGTTTGCCTTTCACAAGTGGTGTCTTGCCTGTAGCCTCTGTTATTTTTAAGAACTTGCTGGATTTGCACATAAATTGCCCATTAAACTCGCCGCAGAAAGGTGGGTCTCATAATTAATAATTAATAGCGTAATACACTTTTAATGCGTGATAATCGTTAGTCCTATGCCAATCAACCTTGCTGGCCCAGAAAGGGGACAATTTAAACTGTTGAGTCTCATTCCTGCACGTAGTAAATTATTGTTAGAGATTATTTTTTTTTAATTCTTACTTTTCCTTTCTGTCTCCCTCTCTCAATCCAACCTTTCTTTCCTTTTCTTTCTTTCTCTTTCTGTAGCTGAGTTGACTCTAATTCACACACTCTAATTTACCTTCCTTCTCCGTCGTTCTTTTGTTCTCACTCCTTAAAACTCATTGGTTAAGGAGATAGACTGTTGGTCCCACTGTTCACTAAGGTCCCAGATGGCCCTCACCGTGCCGTTATCAAGTCGCATTTCCAGCAAGTTACGGTGCAAAGGTTTTTCAAGCTGAAGGGTGCAGGAAAAGTCGAACTAATGGTGTACGCTGCGAGATGCCCCGCTCCAGCGAGATTTGTCTCAAGGCACAAGTAAGGAGTTTGATGGAATACTCTCCACTTGCCTGGATGAGTGCAGCTGCAACAACACTCAAGAAGCTCGACACCATCCAGGACAAAGTAGCCCTGTTTGATTGGCACCCCATCCACCACCTTAAACATTCACTCCCTCCACCACCGGCGTACCGTGGCTGCAGTGTGTACCATCTATAAGATGCACTGCAGCAACTCGCCAAGGCTTCTTCGGCAGCACCTCCCAAACCTGCGACCTCTTCCACCTAGAAGGACAAGGGCGGCAGGCGCATGGAAACACCACCACCTCCAAGTTCCCCTCCAAGTCACACACCGTCCTGACTTAGAAGTATATCGCCGATCCTTCATCGTCGCTGGGTCAAAATCCTGGAACTCCCTCCCTAACAGCACTGTGGGAGTACCTTCACCACACAGACTGCAGCAGTTCAAGAAGGCGGCTCACCACCACCTTCTCAAGGGCAACCAGGGATGGGCAATAAATGCTGGCCTTGCCAGCGACGCCCACATCCCACAAGCAAATAAAAAAAATTGTCCTCGTGTGCAGCCGCTTACTTTTTAAATGCACACATCCCTTTAATTTGGACCTGCTGGTCAGATTTTCCACATGCCCCATTAGTCTTGCACAAGATCAAGGTGCATGGAATATGAATAATTATTCAAATGAGGTGAACATGGAAAATTAAGGGAAGTCAGCTTACTGCTGGCGAGTTTTGCACCAGCAGCTAAGCAAAACGAAATTGTACTAGTAGCGGAAAATCTCCCCCTTATATTCTCAACCCTCTTAAGCGAGCAGGACTACAGCGGAGCTGTTAATGGAATGCAGTAATAGTTTAAGGAGATGTTTGCCTAATACTGTCATTTGAATTTTTGCATCCTAATTCATCTGTTCAAACTGTGATATTGGCCAGGAAGCGGCATTTAATTGCCTCCAATGCTGTTGTGCACAGCATGGTGTTTCCATTACACAGTGCTGCTGTTCGCAAACCTTTTTTGTGTAGAACAATGGACAGTAGATTAGTTCAGGCCTGCAAGAAAATCAAATAATGACAGAAGGTAATGGAATAAAACGTTATCAGGTGGCTGTAGAAGCAGTGTTGAGAACTCCATCATCGTCCAGGTCAACAGAGCTGAAACTCAATAAAGCTAAATAATTCAGCTGCTGGAATATGAGCGTGTTACCAAAGCAATACAAAGCAGGCCCTTCTGGGAGACTGCTGTTTTCATTTTAACAGAATAACTCCAGCCCCGAAGCAGTAATATTGAAATCCTTTTTTAGCTTTACACATGCAGTGATCTCTGCAACAACCAGAGTCTCGGCCTCATTCACAGATTTGGTAATAGGAACATTCTGTACCCTTAGCATTTGCAGTGCTAAACTGCAGTGAAACCTGCTTGTATGCTAAATTCTCAGTTGTGTGCGAGTTGCGTTCATCTCCCAATTCCATCGCAGTAAAGTGCAGCCAGTTTGTTGGCTATCAGTCTACTTCTAATCAACAAGCTGATTGCTTTTAAATGCTATCATTGAAAGTTCTATCTCATCACAGTTGTCAATAGGAGACTCCTGGTCGTCAAGGATCAAGTTGGGGGAGGGATTGTTCCTCCCACTTGGCTATGATAGATTGGGGAGCTTCATTAAAAGGCATGACAGTGGATAGGCAATGGCTAACATTTAAGGAATGAATGCATGAATTGCAACAGTTATACATTCCTTTCTGGCGCAAAAACACAAAAGGAAAAGCGGCCCAACCATGGCTAACAAAAGAAATTAAGGCTAGTATTAGATCCAAAGAGGAAGAAAAAGTAGCAAGCCTGAGGATTGGGAGCAGTTTAGAGTTCAGCAAAAAAGGACCAAGAGATTGATCAAGAGGGGAAACATAGAGTATGAGAGTAAACTTACAAGGAACATAAAAGCGGATTGTAAAAGCTTTTACAAGTATGTAAAAAGAAAAAGATTAGTGAAGACAAATGTAGGTCCCTTCCAATCAGAAACGGGAGAATTTATAATGGGGAACAAGGAAATGGCAAAGCAATTAAACAAATACTTTGGTTCTGACTTCACGAAAGAGGACACAAATAACTTCCCAGAAATGCTAGGGAACCAAGGGTCTAGTGAGAAGGAGGAATTAAAGGAAATTAGTATTCGTAAAAAAAATAGTGCTGGAGAAATTAATGGGACTGAAAGCCGATAAATTCCCAGGGCCTGATAATCTGCATCCCAGAGTACTAAAAGAGGTAGCCATGGAAATAGTGGATGCATTGGTTGTCATCTTCCAAAATTCTATAGATTATGGAACAGTTCCTGCAGATTGGAGGGTGGCAAATGTAACCCCACTATTTAAAAAAGGAGGGAAAGAGAAAACAGGGAACTGCAGACCGGTTAGCCTAACATCAGTAGTAGGGAAAATGCTAGAGTCTGTTATAAAGGATGTGATAACAGGACACTTAGAAAATATCAACAGGATTAGACAAAGTCAGCATGGATTTATGAAAGGGAAATCATGTTTGACAAACCTCCTGGAGTTTTTTGAGGATGTAACTGGTAGAATAGATAAGGGAGAACCAGTGGATGTGGTGTATTTGGATTTTCAGAAGGCCTTTGATAAAGTCCCACATAAGAGGTTAGTGTGTAAAATTAAAGCACATGGGATTGGGGGTAATATACTGGCACGGATTGAAAATTGGTTAACAGACAGGAAACAGAGAGTAGGAATAAATGGGTCTTTTTCGGGGTGGCAGGTGGTGACTAGTGGGGTACCGCAGGGATCAGTGCTTGGGCTCCAGATATTCACAATATATATCAATGATTTGGATGAGGGAACCAAATGTAATATTTCCAAGTTTGCTGATGACACGAAACTAGAAGGGATTGTGAGTTGTGTGGAGGATGCAAAGAGGCATCAAGGCGAATTAGACAAGTTGAGTGAGTGGGCAAATACATGGCAGATGTGAAGTTATCCACTTCGGTAGGAAAAACAGAAAGGCAGAGTATTATTTAAATAGTGATAGATTGGGAAATGTTGATGTACAGAGGGACCTGGGTGTCCTTGTACACCAGTCACTGAAAGCAAACATGCAGGTGCAGCAAGCAGTTAGGAAGGCAAATGGTATGTTGGCCTTCATTGCAAGAGGATTACAGTACAGGAGCAAGGATGTCTTACTACAGTTATACAGGGCCTTGGTGAGACCACACCTGGAGTACTGTGTGCAGTTTTGGTCTCCTTACCTAAGAAAGGATATACTTGCCATAGAGGGAGTGCAGCGAAGGTTCACCAGACTGATTCCTGGGATGACAGGACTGTCGTATGAGGAGAGATTGGGTCGACTAGGCCTGTATTCACTAGAGTTTAGAAGAATGAGAGGGGATCTCATTGAAACGTATAAAATTCTGACAGGGCTAGACAGACTGGATGCAGGGAGGATGTTTCCCCTGGCCGGGGGTTCTAGAACGGGGGGGTCACAGTCTCAGGATACGGGGTAGGACATTTAGGACTGAGATGAGGAGAAATTTCTTCATTCAGAGGGTGGTGAACCTGTGGAATTCTCTACCACAGAAGGCTGTGGAGGCCAAGTCATGGAATATATTTAAGAAGGAGATAGATGGATTTCTAGACACAAAAGGCATCAAGGGGTATGGGGAGAGAGCGGGAATATGGTATTGAGATAGAGGATCAGCCATGATCATATTGAATGGCGGAGCAGGCTCGAAGGGCCGAATGGCCTACTCCTGCTCCTATTTTTGTATGTTTCTCATACCATTTGTCAAGTCTGATTTTTTTGACTAGTTGCCACTTCTGGAAATTGTTGCTATATTTTCAGTGAAGTTGTACCTGTTTTGCTTTGTTCTGTACTTACTGTTAAGCTGAAACTGTCCGCGGTTTTGTCGTGCTGACTGCAGCTCACCGGGAACTGGGTCAAGTCTGCACGAACTCATTTCACACAGGACTTGTACAGCCAGCGGAGAGGAGACCTCCAGTCGCCAGTGTGGGCTGGAGTCAATGCCAGGTCCAAAAGGTTGGTGCCGACGGAGAAATTGTGCGACTTGCATCTGCATTATTGGCACTGAATGTGCAGGTCGACTCACAGGATTGCAACTGGAGAAAAAGCTGCCACGTGTCATTGAGAAAACTGGACTTAATCAGTCAAAGTAAGTGGGTGGATGAAATGCTCCCAGACCTTTGCTGCTCTTGAGCCAGCTGCTGCAAGACGCACAGCAGAGTATATCAAATTGCAGACTTAACCCAGTTCCTGGTGAGCTGCAGGCAGCTGGTCCATGATGGCTGGAACCTCTTGACCAGACACTTCCCACCCAACCCCCGCAGCCATGTCATCTCCTGGGATAGGCTATCAAAAAAGAGATAAAACCACGGCCAAGAAAAAGAAAGACTTGGGGGGTGATTTTGCCAATGGGGACGTGATGGAGGCGGGACTGCTGCTTGTCGGGTTTTAGTCCCGCCTCCATCGACGTCCGGCCAACCCACGCTATTTTCCCTTGATTGACCTTGTTAAACCTGCCCAGCGGGTTTAGCAGGCCAATTAAGGGAAAGCTGGTGACTGAGAATGTCAGCGTATGACGTTTCATCTGTCAAAAATTTTTGACAGATGATTTGTCATCGTTTGATAGCTTTGAGAAGCTGTCAAACACTGACATTCTCTGTTCTTTGGTGAGTCCTTGTACTCAAGACTCACCAAACCTATTTCCTGAGCAGAAAGCAGATGGCTGTTGCATCGGAGAATGCCGCAACCATTCTGTCATCTCTGCCGTGGAGATGCTGGAGCCTCCAGATCCCCAACGATTGAAGCCTGCAGGAAGAAACAAAGGTAAGGAAACTTTTTCTAACACTTTTCACTCACCTCACATACTTACCTCTCCACACTTGCACCCATCACTCACCTCCACAGCGCACTTTTCGACCCCTCTCACCCCCGCAGACCCACTGCTCGCCTCGCTCACCCTGGCGGGGTTTTCTGACGTCGGGAAGCCCGCACCTCTGTTGGAAAAATGGGGATAATCCTCTTATCTGCCTATTAACTACCTGTTAACAGGTAGTTAAGTGGCTGTAATCCCCTTCCCGCCTCCAGGAGATGAGACTCGGGTCGGGTACCCGCCTCCCGGGAAGCTGGCATGGAGGCAGTTTGGGGCGGGATGGGCACCCGCCCCCAGATTCTGCCATTTTCCTGGCAGACCCGCCTCCCCAGGGCTGGCAAAATCGGCCCTTACATTTATATAGCGCCTTTCACGACCACCGGACATCTCAAAGCGCTTTACAGCCAATGAAGTACTTTCGGAGTGCAGTCACTGTTGTAATGTGGGAAAATATACTCTGGAAAATTCCTCTCCGACCCCCTCGGGCGATCAAAACCAGTCCAGGAGATCACACGGACCACGTGTTCTCTAGAAAGACACTTACCTTCTCTGTGATGTGATCTCTGCCCCTGTCGAGAACCGGTCCAGCTCCCTCTTGCAGACATCCAGAGAGTCAGCACCCATCACACCAGCCGCTATGAGTTGCCCCAGTCAGCAAGTTTTTTTTTCTCTGTCTTACTGATTCAGTCAACAAATCCTGGAACACAGATTCTCTTTGGTCTTCTGCACAGTTTAAAAACCTTTTTTTTTCCCGTTAATTAACATATACAAGCAGTTGCTCACACGACCCTACAGTCAAGAACATTGTCATGTAACTGTCACCGTTAAACTATCTCGAGTCCCACACTAATGCGGCAGACTCTGTGCAGGGATCTAGTGACGTTCCACCCAGCTGCCCGAGCTGCTGGCTACCTACCTAATCTCAGTCACTGAGAAACTCTGTTATCTTTTCTGACTTACAATCTCAGCCTGTACCGGAACCACTACCTCAAGCATTTAACTATTAACGATAAAGAAACTGAATGTAGCTGATCTTGTCCAGACCAAAACAGCCAATGTAAAACCTCACTCCAGTAATGTTATCCGTTTCATGTTCAGGTACAGGGCGTCTGTTATTTATGTGAAATCAAAGTCATTTCATATTGACAGTATGTTCCTTAAGTGGGAGATTCAGTCAAATTATTGTGAAATGGAACACACATTGTTACATTTCAACTGCAGATTCTCCCCATATACACGAGGAACAATGTTCATTTTCCATGCCTACAGTTTGCTTAATCCATGAATTGCTTTTAGCATCCCCTTTTCCACATAGGAAGCCATATAGTGACCCTGTTTGTTCATCCAAATTGTATTTGTTTCTTCCAATGAGGCTGAAGTGAAATAACTGTAGAACCACTTCACTTGGTTCAGTGGTTAGCACCCTCACCTCTGTGTCAGAAGGTTGTGGGTTCAAGTCCCGCTCCAGAGACTTGAGCACACAAAAAAAATCCAGGCTGACACTCCAGGGCAGTGCTGAGGGAGCGCTGCACTGTCGGAGGTGCCGTCTTTCGGATGAGTCATTAAACCGAGGCCCCGTCTGCCCTCTCGTGTGGACGTAAAAGATCCCATGGCACTATTTTGAAGAAGATATGGGGAGTTCTCCCCGGTGTCCTGGCTAACATTTATCCCTCAATCAACAGATTATCTGATCATTATCACATTCCTGTTTGTGGGAGCTTGCTGTGTACAAATTGACTGCCACGTTTCCTACATTACAACTGTGACTACACTTCAGAAAGTACTTCATTGGCTGTAAAGCGCTTTGGGACGTCCTGAGGTTGTGAAAGGCGCTATATAAATGCGAGTTTTTCTTTTTTTTTACCTGCTGAGAAAAACTATTTTTCCTCCTGTAAGTTAGGTTTGTTCGGTGCGCTTCACACAGTCACAGAAATGACTACACAGCATGAAGCTGTTTGGCCCATTGCATCCGCGCTGATCCGAGCTCCGCTTTGGAGCCCCCTCCGCGAATACCATTTGCTGCTCTTCTGCAATGCCCTTCAAAAGCCTTCAAGGCTCTGGTGCGCTTCAAGGCTACAAAGTGGGTGTTGTCATCCTGAGCAGCAGCCAGTCCTGGTGGGATGGGGGTGTGGTGGGAGTTAAAACTTGCAGGTCGGTGTGTCTGACTCGCATTTATAGCTTCAATCTTTTTTTATTGAGATTTTGGGGTTTTAAATTGTTCTGTTTCCCGGTAAATAAAAAATTAACACAGAATGGTCAGAATCTGAGCTTACTGCCTTGTGGAGCTTGCTGCACCATTTTGTTGAATTTTGACCCAACAAAATTAGAAAGTTCACTGATATTTACTTGTTTTTGATTTAGCATTTTAATTGTTTTCCCCCCCAAAATGAGGTTACAAAACATGCCAATTGTAATTTTCTTCAAATATACTGGGGTATTCCAACTTTATATTAGTCCGTGCCAGCTTGCGGTCACTCTGTAAGTAGAAGGCTTTTTACAATAGGGATATGCCAATCGATTGCTCGCACTGGCGAAGCAAATTGTCCCTTCAATCACCACTTCTCTGCTGCCACCTAGTGTACTTACACTGTCAACGACACAGGGCATTTTAAACAACAGGTTGAACAAACCAAGGCATTGGCGAAATTATTGACAAGCTGGCTCCCTTGATGGCTTACCCAGTGAGCAGCTGAGTCACACAGACCAGGAAGCTCCCAAGTCTGTGCTGTTGGCAGATGTCAGCCGGCCACTGCGAGGAGTGCTAGAGTTGGCCTAAATGCTGCCAGGTTTGGACGGTGAGGGGAAAAAGGTCGAGGATTTGCACTCTTGATTACCGTCTCGTGACCTCTGCTAGAAGTGCGCGTGTGTGGATGCCCATCGAACCAATTCTGCCCTTCGCACAGCCCTCTGATCAGCAGCGAGGCGGAGTATGTCTGCAAACTGAGATGGCAGCACAAACTTATGGTCCGTCTCCACCCTGTCCCCAAAAATGGGAAGAAGGCTGCGCGCTCTCTCTCAAGACTCCGCACCTCGTGTCTCGGCGTGTGATAAGACTAACTGTAGCTGGGGGATGCAACCAAGTTAACTTCTGACTTGATTTTTACCTGCCAAATAACAGGAGTGCTACTGCTTACAGAATGACCTAATTGACGGGGCTCACAATCTGCTCACACCTGGATAAGAAAGCTCATCTGTGCCACTCAAAAAGGTTAAATCCGACCAGATCCACAACTCATTTGCCAAGAAATATTTGGTATGGAACTAGATTTGTATATTGAAATTAAATCTTTTGAGTCATGTAACCATACATGTCCTGGCCAAAATTTATCCCTCAATCAACATAATGGCCCGTAATTTCCAATAGGAGGTTTCCTGCGTGCGGATGCCTCCTATCGGGGGAAAAATCTACGCCCTTACCTGAGGGCTCCCGAGGTCCGGCCATTTCCGATCCTGGGCCTCTCCACAGTCGAAATGCACAGGGCCCACGTATCCCAGAGGCGCATGCGGTTCGCAAGCGTCCCTGGGATCACGTGGGCCAGGCGAGCCAATGGGAGAAGGGAATCTCCCTTCATACTTTTGACAGATAGACCTGTCAAAAGTATGAATGGGGATCACTGAAAAAGACATTAAAACTGCTTTTGCCAGGCGTAAGATTTCTAAGGGTTTTCAGTGGATCGAGGTTCTGCAGAAAGCGGAACTATCCGCCCGCAGAGGCACTTCTCCAGGGCAGGCGTCCGATCTGTCAAGAGGATTCTTGACTGATCGGAAATGCCGGTTTTCAGCGCATGCGCTTCGCATGCCTGAAACCGGCATTTCCGATGTCCCTACAGGTGTGTACACAGCGCGTACACACCTGTAGAGATCGGAAAATACGGGCCAATAAAAACAGATTATCTGGTCATTATCACATTATTGTTTGTGGGACCTTGCTGTGCGCAAATTGGCTGCCCTGTTTCCCACATTACAACAGTGACTACACTTCAATAGTACTTCATTGGCTGTAAAGCACTTTGAGACGTCCGTTGGTCGTGAAAGGCGCTATATAAATGCAAGTCTTTTTACATATATTCTACTTCATATACTATGTCTACTTCAGCTGCCTAGGCCACTAAGCTCTGGACTTCCCTCCCTAAACCTGTCCGCCACTCTACCTCTCTTTCCTCCTTTAAGAATCTCCTTAAAAAACTTTTGGCCACCTGTCCTAATATCTACTTATGTGGCTCGGTGTCAAATTTTGTCTGATAATCGCTCCTGTGAAGTGCCTTGGGACGTTTTACTACGTTAAAGGTGCTACATCAATGCACGTTGTCGTTGTTGTACACACCCTGGATAAGCTGAGAACATGCACTATGTGCGTACACCATTCATATAGTTGCAGGATATCCAGCCCACAAAACACCGGTACCGGAGCAGGCACAGACAGAAGTAAACTCCACGATGGGAGTGAATTTTCAGTATTTACCTGATGTATCATGGATCTGTTTGTAGTTTGGTTTGACTTTGATCATCGGTTTGAACATCAGTTCACTATTCAGCAGTCACTGCTGTAAAGTTTGTTCTCAAGGTGATGGTATATGTTGAGATCGGTGACGCTCACATAATTGCCCTTGAGTGAGCAGAGATATTTCAGCTGTGCTTCAGGGACCTTGAACCTGACCCCGCCATTTAGTCCTCCTGGGGCAATGGTCCCCCTTTTCATTCACCTTTTCTTGAGTTGACTATTTCTCTCATTAGCGGAAGGTGACAGACGGGTGGTTCTGTTTAAAAAAATGACAACGCTTGCTCAGAGCTGTGCAGCTGTGTCTCTGTTTGTGAAGTCGTTAGGGGAGGATTTTTGTGAACAATGGAAGACAAAGATAGGATGGAAAAAATGCAGACTACAAGAGGACAAGGGCATGACAGAAAAGTGATGAATGAGAGTCAAAGATATATAAATAAAAGAAAAAAAGACATAAACGAACAAATTATGAGAAAGTCGAATAAAGATACAAAGAATGGGACAAGGAAAACGGAGATGAGAAAGAAAGGTAACTGAGAGATACTTGAAGGGAGACTATTTCCCAGGAGTCGCTGCGAGAGCAAGGAAATCCACGCCCTTCTGATAGTCACTGATTCAGGAGTCACTTGAGGTCATTTTAGAGATCCAACACTATCCACTTAATGAGTCCGATAACTTGGCTGTCCATTCTGTCCAAGCCACACATCTTATTGAAACATATAAGATTCTGAGGGGGTTGGACAGGGTAGATGCTGAGAGGATATTTCCCCTCGTCAGGGAATCTAGAACGAGGTGGCATAGTCTCAGACTAAGGGGTCGTCCATTTAAGACGGAGATGAGGAGGAATTTCTTCTCTGAGGGTCGTGAATCTTTAGAATTCTTTACTCCAGAGTGCTGTGAAAGCTGAGTTATTGAATATATTCAAGGCTGAGATAGACAGATTTTTGAGCAACAGGGGAGTCGAGGGTTATGGGGAGCGGGCAGGGAATTGAGGCCAAAATCGGATCAGCCATGATCACATTAAATGGCGGAGCAGGCTCGAGGGGCCGAATGGTCTGCTCCTGCTCCTATTTCTTATGTTCTTATCTCCCACCTGATGATCACTATTAGGAAAAGTGGAGCTTTGCTGGGAGAAGTGTGATCAATAGCCACGTGTCGTGGTACTTAGTGTCTGAAGCCATTGTAATTTAATTCTAGGGGTGGCAGCCACGCCCCCAACTCTCAAACACGAATATCCCCCAATTGCGCTTATTCGGGAGTCTCTCAACATTGTGACCAGACTTTAAGGCGAGCAGGAAGGGAAGCCATTTTTCTGCTTTTTAAATTTTTTTTAGCGATTTAAAAAAAAAACTTGTCCTCACCGAGACCTGCTCTGTATTTTCCGTTTCCTTGAATGCATTTTTATGGAATAAGTCACACTAAAAATTGAGAAACGTCCCCCGAATGCAGGATCTTAAACATGCTGTGCCTGACGCGCGTGAAGGATGGTTAAATGAGTTGGAACTTAAATTTCAAGACTTTCAGAGACAATATACTGGTTTGGGTTTGACGTTTCCTTGGTTCCGCTGATTTATGCCCACTTTCAGTTCAGGCACATTCTAATAAGATTGCGCGGATACTTGGGTGTAGCTTGACATTGACAAAATGAGGGCAACGTTGGCCGCATTTTCGGCTCTAACTTCCGGGTTGCACCCAAGGAGGAATCTCCCGGCACGTAAAAAAGATAACGAGAGGGCACAGATTTGAGGTGATTGGCAAAAGAACCAGAGGCTGCATGAGGACAAACTTTTTTACGCAACGAGTGGTTAGGATTTGGAATTCACTGCCTGATGGGGTGGTGGATACAGATTCAATAGTAGCTTTCAAAAGGGAATTGGAAAAATACTTGAAGGAGAAAAAATTGCAGGGATATGGGGAAAGAGCGGGGGGAGTGGGACTAACTGGATTGCTCTTCGAAAGAACCGGCGCAGACTCGATGGGGCGAATGGCCTCCTCCTGTGCTGTATTATTCTATGATTCTAAAATTAATCTGTTAAACGCAACATCCCAAGTTAGTTCTTGAGTGAAAGCGCTTTATCCTGCTTTCTGCTGCCCTCTTTTGGCACACAGCAGAATTACCACTACTACTGTTGGAATAATCTTTCCTAAAGTGATTTGCTTCACACCGAATCTAGACTTGACTATTCCAACGCACTCCTGGCTGGCCTCCCACATTCTACCCTATGTAAACTTGAGGTCATCCAAAACTCAGCTGCCCGTGTCCTAACGCGCACCAAGTCCCGTTCACCCATCATCCCTGTGCTCGCTGACCTACATTGGCTCCCGGTTAAGCAGCGCCTCGATTTCAAAATTCTCATCCTTGTTTTCAAATCCCTCCATGGCCTCGCCCCTCCCTATCTCTGCAATCTCCTTCAGCCCCACAAACCCCCCCTCCCTCCCCCCGAGATATCTGTGCTCCTCAAATTCTGCCCTCTTGAGCATCCCTGATTATAATCGCTCAACCTTTGGTGGCCGTGCCTTCTGCTGCCTAGGCCCTAAGTTCTGGAATTCCCTCCCTAAACCTCTCCACCTCTCTTTCCTCCTTTAAGACACTCCTTAAAACCTACCTCTTTGACCAAGCTTTTGGTCACCTGCCCTAATTTATCCTTATGTGGCTCGGTGTCAAATTTGTTGTCTTATAACACTCCTGTGCAGCGCCATGGGACGTTTTACTACATTAAAGGCGCTATATAAATACAAGTTGTTGTTGTTGAATCCACATAAAACCAACTGCTTCTGGAGTATAGGAGGAGGGTTTCAGCTGTGCACTTGAGATTGGTGCATGAGATAATGGGGAACTGGTTTCCAATTTTCTTACACATGGCACATCGAGGAAATCTTCCCCCAAATGACTTTTTAATAAAGAAATTCCACATGTCGGGCCAATCTGCGTTCCTGCACTTTCAGTGGGGAACGTATCGCGGGTGCTCAATGTCTGATGTCCCCCTTCATTTAAAATCAGTGGACAGAAAATCGCAGGCTGTGCGCCAGTAAATGCGCTCCCTCCGAGGATCACTTCCCATTTGGCCTTTTTATATCTGTAATCATGAAATAACCTGTTGGTAGAACTGTGCCGCGGGGACCTGTTTCCTGACAATGCCATGTATCGATAAGCAGCAGCGTTTCCAAGACGTGAGGCACGGCTCAGCAGTCTAACAGTGTTAAACAGCTGCTATTCATTCACATGCCTATTCTTCCTACGCTTAACAACCGCTGCTTAATTCCATTCTTTAGTTTTGGAAATTTGCTTGATTCCACGCACATTACCCAACTCCCCTTTTGAAAAAGTTGCAATTTACCAGGTTCAGTGCTGATTGCTGCTCAAGCTCTCCATACTCCATGCCAGGTAACAGTAAGTTTGTGCCAGTGCTAAGCTCGAGATTCCGCTTAAGGAAAAGATTTGCTTTTTTTTTTCCAAGTGTTGCACACATCAATACCCAGGAAAAGAATAGGCCCTTTGTTGCAGTTCAGTAAAAGAGTTGTCACTTTGAGGAGCAATGCACTCCTTTCTTTCTCCCCGCCGATTAGAAAACTTTCCACTCCCCTCTCTTGCTGTCGTTATAAGGAAGAAAATATTTGAACTGAATAATGGTTTGTGGTAGTCTCGCAGGTTGGCCGGTGACACGCCTGGGGATGATGTATTGCAGTCATGCCTGGCGGAGAGGATCACAGAACAGGTACTGTGTGTTTCTGAAAAAAAATCCCTGTCTGTGAACTCAAACCTGACACAAGCCTGTATCAGTCCGATCGATGGCCCAGAGAGTCCGTTTCACTGATGGCCATTGACGACAGTGACCACCTTGTTAGATTGGGTACAGTGGATTTTTAAACAAGGTTGTTCAAAATCAACCATCCAGGGGCATTGATTTAACCCTTTGCGCACTGAATCTCCTGTGCAACTTTCAAAATATGCAAATAAACATAGAAAAAATAGGAGCAGGAGTAGGCCATTCGGCCCTTCGAGCCTGCTCCGCCATTCACTATAATCATGGCTGATCCTCTATCTCAATACCATATTCCCGCTCTCTCCCCATACCCCTTGATGCCTTTTGTGTCTAGAAATCTATCTATCTCCTTCTTAAATATATTCAGTGACTTGGCCTCCACAGCCTTCTGTGGTAGAGAATTCCACAGGTTCACCACCCTCTGAGTGAAGAAATTTCTCTTCTTCTCAGTCCTAAATGTCCTACCCCGTATCCTGAGACTGTGACCCCTCGTTCTAGACCCCCCCCAGCCAGGGGAAGCATCCTCCCTACATCCAGTCTGTCTAGCCCTGTCAGAATTTTATACGTTTCAATACAAACTGCTTCAATCAGACAACATCTTCAGAACATTTTTTGGCAAGCTTCTTGTATCAAATATTGATTGTCAGTTTGGCTCAAATGGTAGCACTCTTGCCTCTGAGCCAGAAGATTGAGGGTTCAAACCCCACTCCAGAACGTGAGTTCCTAATTGAGGCTGACCCTTCAGTGCAGTACCGACTTTTGGATGTGACATTAAAGCCAGGCCCCGCCTTTTTGTTCAGGTGGACATAAACGATCCCATGGCAATATTCGAAGCAAAAGAACAGGAGGGAGTACCCCTAGTGTCCTGGCCAACATTTATCCCTCAATCAATGCCACCAAAACGGGTTAGCTGGCCATTTGTGGGATCTTGCTGTGCACAGACTGACAGCCGCGTTTTCCTACTAAGCAACAGCAACTGCACTTTGAAAGTAAGTCATGAATTAGTTGCTTTAGAGTAGAGAGGATAACTTTCAAACAAATATTTTTACAACTCAGGAGCCATAATAAACTATACAGCTGTGTTTTAGTGTTGTAAACACTCCAATTCAAGAGACATATTTTTGTGGCAAAAGTGCCATTTATTGTAGCTCCCGCATTTGCACCAAAGCCCTCGAAATGAATAAAAAATAAAATTGACCTTTTTCACTCTCCGAGCCAGTTTTCTCCATTAATCTTCTTCCCATCATTATTCCTAAGTCTCATCGAGGAGAGCAAGCAGACTATTCAACTGATGGCGGGGGTGAGTGGGTGCACAGCCAAGCCCAATACTGACCTTTCTCAATTTTCTCACCGCATCCACTTCCAGCAAGGGGGCTCAATGGATAGTTATCAAAAGCAGGACCCGTAGGCAATTCTCCCCCTCTGTAACTTGTAGGTCGCTGAGGTCAATTGTAGGCATCCCTACTGCCCGCAGCTTACGTCAGCTGACGTAGCACAGGCCAGGAATGGAGCCTGGGTCTGTGCGGTTCAGATACTCATTGGATAAACTCGCTGAGCTATCGGTGGAGCCCAATGGAGGCGACTTTTCAATTAGTGTTGCATTCTAAGTGTTCTCACAGTTGTCATTAATGAATGCAGTTATTGTGAATTTTTTTTGTGTGTGAAAGCCCCGCTCCTCCTCTTAACTATTTGCAAAGCATGCCCTCCCCTCTCATTTGCTCTTCATTGACTTGTTCAAATACAAGACTGAGCGCATTAGCGACGTCACTGTGGTGGAACCATGCCAGTGCCACCATAACCTCTCTGACGGAATCAGCCCCATTCCCTCTCGGGAGAGGATTGAGAATTCCCAACAGCCAATAGATACAGTGAGATAGTCACCCTACCAGTCTAGGCTGGATTTGAACCCATGTCTGAGAAGTGGAAGACCAGTGACACTACCCAGCTCCCAGATTGGAACTTTGAAAGCAAAATTCCAATTCTGGCTTGGCCATCTGGGTGAGATGCTCCTGTTCTTCCTCCTGTTGTGACCGTGGGACATTGGTTGCTGAACCTGAAGAGTTCCTCTGTGCATGAGTGTGCTTTTACCGTTGCAAGGTTTTAGGCAAGAACATAGTAAAAATGGCCAAGTTATATTTGGATTCCTCCCAAGATCAAAATTCTCTGATATTAAGACCTGACTTTAACCTGCATTTATCCAGTACTTTTCCAAATATATCTAAGCAAGTTAGATGCTACTGTTGCTTATTGCTGTTAGATGTGTGTACACACTGACGGCATTATAGCTGTGAGTCCTTAGATGTTCACTTCAATAGAACGGAAGAAGAATCCTTTCCATTTCAAAATGTTAATGACACAATGATCTCACTCTGACTTCAAAGCCACATAGCAGATCAGTCAGTCGCCCTTCTAAATTTCTAGGAGGCAGGATTACTGAGAGATTAAGTTTGCAGACTTTTGTAGAGTGAGAAGTGAATAGCTCTTGGAAAATGCAGTAATAAGATAGCAGTTGCCCAATAGCATAAACTAACACCAATTCACCCCAGGCACTATCTTTAGAAAGAGGTTTTGCTACCACGCGAGTCAAGTGAAGATACAGTCAACTCCGCTTCATTCAAAGTCGCTTAATTCCAATTGTCTGATGGTTTTTAAGCACTAAATTCCCACTTTGCTGTGTAATTGACGTGGTTTAAATGAAACAGCTTGTATAAGGCTGAAATTCCTGGGCCATCAGTGCCATCATCGGACGGATGGAGGTGGAATTTGGGGCAGGACTTGGATACTCTGGGTCTCTGCCCCTTTTCTAGCAGGTTTCCAAATTCCGCTAAAAGTGGGGTGGGCGCTTCGTGTGCCTGCCCCCGTCGATGCATAGGTCACGGAACGAGGCGGGATAACGTCATCCAGTAGAATTTCCATTGGTTTCACCTTATTTGCGCCTACCACAGTGAAGCAGCTGACTTACTTGGAGGGCCTGATCCTGTCGGATGTGGTGCCACTAAAATTAATGAAGGATTGTTTCCCCGACTGCTCTGTGACTGTCATTGGGAAAGCATTAAATTCATAATCCTAACATTTTTTTTAAATGTTATTGATGTTAGTGGCATTCTGTAATACATCCTGAATCACAAATATAGTTGAGTGAGACTCCAGAATGCCTACACTTTGAGCTCCATTATTCAACCCTGGCCAGCTGTTTTCTCACAGGTAATATTTCCAGTGTCCCAGCAGCACAGGAATGATAGTGTTCCAGATGTGTCTGATCATCTCTGTGAATACTTCTTCCTTTTCCCCTTTACTCTCATTCCTAACCAGCCATTTACCAGGTTAAAAAGTAAAATATGACTGACAGATGCTGGAAATGTGAAACAAAACAGAAAAAAGCTGGTAGCGCCCTAGGTCAATCAACATCTGTGGCTAGAACAATCTACAGTTTGGGTGCAGATCCTTCATCGGAACTAAAACAAAAGAGACGCACAGGCATATTAATACAGTCAGAAAAGAGGGGGATAATATAGATATATCTGTTTACATCATATATTATACATACCACACAAATAAATGGAAAGAAGAAGCATTAGTGGAACGATGTAACAGATCATCTCGGTCAAGTACTCGGCAGAAGCAATCAAGAAATGAAAGACAAAGAAACGAAGGCTGCGTGAACAGCTAAGGAATAAGAGGCACCCGTGGGAAAGGTAAGAAAATGGGAGAAATAGAAAACCTGATGTTCAAGTCTGAAGTTAAAGCAGGTTTGAAATGAAATGGAAGGTGCTGGCCAGCAACAGTAATATTAATCCAGAACACTATTTCAAACTAAACCATGACATTAGGACAAAGAGACACAGGTTCAAATTAGCGAAGACAAATTCAGTACTGATGTCAGGCAATTTATCTTTGCACCGAGTGATCAACACATTGATTGGACTTCCAGATAGGGTACAGGATAGTGGAGGTGAAAACCCTGGATTCATTTAAGAAACAGTTACATTCTGTCATAGGGAGGCGGGGTGGGCGGGGGGAATTGTGGAGTCTTTCTGGATGGATGAGCTAAGATGGGCCGAATAACCTTCCTCATCTATATATATCCTGTGATCTTGTTGAAAACAAGTTCAATTTTGCGAGTCTGCCTCTATAACTTCATCAAGTTGAAACAAGCTATCCTAACCTTCTGTTGATCATTAGTAAAGCCACATTTGGAATATTGTGTGTAAGTCTTCAGTTCATAAATGTCTCTTTCAAAGTAGGGGGCCAAAAATTATGCGCAATATTCCAAATGTGGCTTTACTAATGATCAACAGAAGGTTAGGATAGCTTGTTTCAACTTGATGAAGTGCCCTTGAGATTTGGCTTGTTCCTTTTTATTCTCTGGACACGGATGTTCAGGGAAAGATATCAAAAGTGAGCACTGAAAGCTTTTAACTTTGAAGTCCTCAGTGTGGAAGATGGCCAGAGTCCTGTGACCAAAGTCCAACCCCATCGATTAACAGCTCATCTATGTTGTGCCCAGGGTGCCACTCCTCCAGGTTCCAGTGGCAGGTCTGATAGATTTACATCAGAGAGCTTAAAATGTTCAGAAGAGCCTTTACATGAATAGGTAGACTTCCCACATGAATTTCTGAAATGCACTATGAAAAGCCTGAGGGACATTGTAAATTAGTTCCACAAATCAGACCTGCCACAAGTGGCCTTCCCTTACACTGATCAAAGTGCATTTACACTTGACCACTATACATCTAATACCAGTAAAAAATACGGCAGAAGGATTCATTCTTGTACTGGTGCCACTCCGGAATGGAATTTATTTGTCAAACTCACTCCAGCACGAACGTTGTAGTTTAAAAATAAATTCAAAAATCCTGGTAGCATTCTGATCTCTGAGTCAGAAGTTTGTCAATTTGTGTCACCACAATGGATTTGTACAGATTGTAATCCAAGCTGACGCTTGCGCACAGTACTAAGGGAATGCTTTTTTGTCAGGGGTGATGTCTTTCAGGTGAGATGTTAAAATGTTCCACCTGCACGAGTGGGCATAAAAGGTCCCATTGCACTATTTGAAGCGTGGAGATCCCCCCGGTGTCATGTCAACATTCCTCCCTCAAACAATTCCACCAAAAACAGATTATAAGAACATAAGAAATAGGAGCAGGAGTAGGCCATTCGGCGCTTCGAGCCTGCTCCGCCATTCAGTAAGATCATGGCTGGTCTTCTGCCTCAACTCCCTTCGCGCACCATCCCCATATCCCTTGATTCCCTTTGGTATCCAAAAATCTATCGATCTCTGTCTTGAATATACTCAACGACTGAGCCTCCGCAGTCCTCTGGGGTCATTATCCAGTCATTCGTTCGTTACTATGTGTGGAATCTTGCTGTGTTCAAATTGGTTGTCGTGTTTGCCAGCATAATTGTGGCACGCACTTCAAAAAAATAATCCATTGGTTGTGAAATGCTTTGGGACATTCTGATCTGATAAGGTTCTTTTACTTGTTCTGTATTGTTTGTAGCGTTGTCTTGGTGATGTTTCCTGCTTCTTAAGGTGACATCACAGTGAAGTTTGTGTTCTGTTGACACAGCTGTTGCCAAGCTGAATGATGTCACGATGCCGATTGCTGATTGAATCAGCTGTACTGAGTATTACTATGGCAAAACTAACAGCTACAAACCCAACCACTTTATTGACTGCTGTTCTTCTCCACCTTTTTTTTCATCGGCAGGTCTCCTATTTTTTTAATTCAATACATTGGTTAAAATTACCCTTTGTTTTCCATCTTAAACTTTGATTATTTTTTAACTTCCAAAATAGCTTTTGGAGGGAAAATTGGGTATCGCCCATTTTGGGGCGCTAATATCAGCCAGGCGCTAATTATCGCCTCCAACTGCAAAATTTGCCTTTATCACCCCTGGAGGTGATTTGAGCGCTAAATCAGGCGCAAAATCTCTCTCTTAAGGCGCAAACGTCGGGGAGCGAGGCGCTACCTCAGAACACTACCGAAGCTCAGGCGATGTCCATTACCATGGAAGCCAGACAGACTGGCACCGTCTAATTCTTAAAGGGGAGGCGCCATCTTGCTGGCCAGCCACACCTACTCATTGCAACCTTGAGTCTCGGCCTGGAGAGACCTCAAAAGCAATTGTGTTGGAAGCACTAATGGATAGGCCCAGGGAAAGAGCTCGGCACTTAGGAACCTCAAAAGTGGTGCTTAGGACAGCGTAAATCTCTCCAGACGTCTCTCTCCCAGTCAACCTGCGTGTACCAAAAATTTTGCCGACAAGAAAAAGCAGGAAGCGCCTGCCTTTAAATAGCGCTCCCCCAGCGCCTCCCCGACTTGAAAACGTTCCCCTCTACCTGTCGTTCCTAGCGGCAGGCGCTAAGGCAAAGGGCGCGACTCAATATCCGGTCCGGGGCACTACCGGGGCATTGCACGCTCGACTGACGTCACGACCTGCGGGCGCAGGAGATCGTGCCGGTAGTGTTTAGCGCCACCGCAAAACGACTGGTCAATTTCGCAAGCGGTGCTAAAATCGCCGCGCTCGGGCGCTAAGTTCCTAGCGCCCCGTTAGCGCCCCCGGAGGCGCTAACCAACCGAATTGTTCCCCGTTTGTCTTTAAATATAATAATAGTATCTGTCCCAGTGTAACACTGAGCGACTGCGATCGGGAGAGTCCCAAGCTCAACAACAACTTCCATTTACAGAGCAACTTTAATGAAGAAACCATTCCAAGGGACTTTGTGGATGTATTAGCAGTAGAAATGATCAGAAACAAAGTTGAAAAGATAGCTTTTGAGGAGTCTTTTGATGGTGGGAAGAGAAGTAGCGAGGACGAGAGGTTTAGGGGAAAGTTCTAGGGGAGAGAAATCTGTGATTGTCCTTATTTACAGGATTATATTGGAGTAGTTGGAGGATTTGGCCATAGTGACAGAGATTTGGTATAGTTTGCGATGGGTCTGCCAGATCTGGTGATGGACAATCAAGTCAGTTATGCGCCAGGTGCGCTCGAGTCTACAGAACGTAGACTTGAGGAGTGCAGAGGCGAGAACTGTACCAGGGAAATGTTGGAGATGAGAAACTGTGAGTGACTTGATGAGGCTGAGTGTATGAAAGACAGAATCAAGGGAGCCGTTGAGTCGGTCACAGGATTGTGATGGGTGGATGTTTAGGGGAGAGTGTAGTTGGAAATGCGTTGGGAGATGTGGACGGTGAGGAATCGGAGAATGCTCTGTCAACCATCAAGACCTCTGAATTGGCGAGGCCTTGCATGATGGTGCGATCAAGGAGGTGAACCATAGCTGTGGGTGGGTGAGTTTATTTACAGGGTGGGACTGTGTGAGATGAGGATAGTGTAGGGGTCAGAGGAGAGGAGGCAAAGGGAATTTAGATGCAGACTGAAGTCACCCAAGGAAAAGGAATTGCTCAGTGTAAGACTATGAGAGGAGAGTAGGGAAGAGATCATGGTGATAAAATCTCCATGGGGCTTGGGAGGAAGGTTAGATAATGAAGACTTTGAAGGAGGGGTGGAAGAGGGTGTGTTCTTAAACATGCACAAAGTTTCACAAGAGCAGGGGGAGAGGCTGCGTTAGGACTTAGCAATTATAGCCAAGGTGGTTTGGGCGGGGAGTGTGTACATTTCTTGAGACAGTTTTCAGACTGCAAATCGGAGAGGGCTGGTCGTTGGAGACCTGTGCGGAGAGTCAGAATGGGAGGGGAAGGAGACACAGGGAGGAGGTGAGACAGATTAATCCTTGGCAGGCAAGTTGTGTGCTTAGAGAAAGGATGAGGCAGTTGGGCTTGTTGCGACAGGTGCCACAGTGGGTGCAGTAGCGGATGCTTCGGTGTGATCCCTATCTGATCTCAGCTGGCACAGCAGTGGGGTGCTGTCGTTGGACTCAGTGCCACTGGATGCACTTGTCACAATGTTTAATGCATGGATGATAATGCACTGTCTTGAAAAATAACGACCCAACTAAATATACAAAGCCATGCTTTGCTCCACATGTTCTGTTTTTCAGCAAGTTGTTCAGCTGGTGTGATCCTGTGAAAAGTAAATGATGATTCTGACAGTCCGGTAAATGGAAATAGCCCGAAACCCTGCTGCAGTGTCTTAGATGTTGTAATGCTGTGAAATCGTGTTAAGCGCTTTGTCATGGAAAAGCCAGCGATGGGCATCAATTTTAAAACACATCTTTAACAGCAAAACAAATTGGAAGAACACTATCTTTGAATGTTTCATCTGTAATTCAATCAAAAAAGGCAGCTGAAAATGAGCAATCCCAGATTTTTCGTGAAAGTTCCTAATGGCTATCGAGCACATTCACTTTCTCAATGCAGTGATTGAGCACTCTGGCCTCAGTGTGCAGACTAGCCCCACTCCAGATGTGAGTGGAGGAATGATGTGGCCTCTGGATAGTCTCCAGACAGGAAGGTGAAGAAAAGGCCAGCCTTGTCTGTTAATGAGACAATCTTTTAAAAAACCTGCCTCGCGTGGCTGATTAAAGCGAACCAGATGATATTTTAAAAGCACGCACTGAACACGGCTTCTGGCTTCAGCATGTCTTCAGCTGCAGGACAAAGCTCCCCTTTCTCTCGACTCCAACAACGTTCAGCAGTAAAAAGTCCCAAGGAGATTCATAAAATTCCTCAAAATGAATCCTAGAGGTGACAGGATTACAAATTTATGACGTCAATTCATCAATAGTCACATTATTTGAGATTATCTTCCTCAAGCAGCATTTGTCAGTGAATTTGAAAGCCCGCAAGCAAGTTTATTTTATACGGAGCAGCGCTGTCAGGAATTTGCAAGCTACGCTAGCTTGACAAGGAGTTAGTTATAGGCAAGCACATCGTCTGACTGGTAATTCACACTTAATCACAGCACAATGCTACATTATACATCAGTGCTGGACAGCATGAGGAGAATTGCTTTTGTTTTGCTGTGAGCAGCTGTTTTTTTCTTGAGACAACTGCTGTATTGAATAATTGGTTTTATTTAATGCTCTCTTGTGAGCCACAACGAAACATACAGCAGCACGGCAAGGAATAGCCATTCATTTCATCTCTGACCATTTATTTGTGATTTGCATCTATTTTTTGGGGGCTTTCACACTTGCCTCTTGTATCTGACATCAGGTTGAGCTTTATGCATTGGTAGCCACAATTCAAAATGATATTCAAGGAAAATTTGAGTATACACTTGATGTCGAGGCATCAAAAAGACACTCTTGATTCAACTTCCGTTTCATTCACCGGTAAAATGGAGGATTCCATAACCTGGATAAAGGGAGGACATTACTTTCACCTTAAAGTCCGTCACGTTTTTCCTCATTGAGCAGTTCCCTTCTCCTGAATATGTGAGATTGGTCTCTCTCCTATCCTTGCTGCATTCTCCGCCCTTTTTTATTTCCAACCCAGCCAAATCCTGGTGCGGAGAAATGGGATTAGAGTAGATCATTCCAGTTAGCACTAGCACATGTGTTATGGGTTGAATGGCCGCCTTCTCAGTTGTCATTTCTGTGAAATCGTGTCGCATCATTCTTTTCCACATCTGTCTGAATCAATTTCTTAAGGCGCAAGCAAAATGTTCCACATTTTCTTTTGCCTTCCCTTTTGTCCTGAGCAAGTAGCTTTTCAATGCAAAATCCAGTGAAAATGAAAGCCAGCCAGAGTTAAAGATGGGTGGCTGATATCCCACTACTCCACCATGAAGGACAAAGGAAAGAGGAACTCTTTCAGTTGACCCTGTCGGGCACCCACCAGCACAACTTGGGATAAGTGCAGTGGAGGAAAGCCATCTAGACATCCATTGCTTGTTAACGCTCAGAATTAACCCATTCCTATTTAAAATTAAGTGAATACAAATATTGCACAAAGGAACTATATTTTTGAATGTGCAGTGGCTGTCTTGAATCTGCACTTGCCGTAATCCTTGTGCTACTGGATAATAGTTATGAAATGAGACCAGCTGTTACACGCTAACAAATCGCATCACTTTTGGCCTTTGTGTTGAGAAAGAACTAACTTGATTTTTATCGTGCTGTATCACATACTCAGTGTCACAAAGTGCTTTGCAGCCAATTAATTATTTTGAAGTGCAGTCAGTGTTGTTATGTTGGCAAACGTGACAGTCAATTTGCACGCAGCAAGGTTCAAACAAACTGTAAATGAATAAAACTTCTGTAGGCAATACTGAATAGGAAGGTGTGCATCGGTTGTGAGTTTTATCACAAAGGAGGGAGAAAGCCAATCAAAAATCCACAAATTGTTGTACAAGTACACAAAACCGATATCAGGGAAAGCTGCAGACTTAACGGTGAAGAGTGTTAGATGAATAGGCATTGCTTTTCAAAGAATTATGTGAGGTGATGGCAGGAACTGTTTTCAATCAGTGGAACATTGGCAAGACGCACCACCAATATTCCCACAAGAGTAAAATCTAGCCAAAAGACCCAACTCTGAGCCAGAGATAGAACTTGGTCTATGAAATGAGGAGTCAGTCAAACTGAAGGAAAAGCTTGGGTTTGGATAACATCGTAATAGGTACCCTGAAAGACTGAGGCTTCTCTGTATTGAAATGTTGTCTTCACCATGTGATACACAAAACGGTTGGCTCAGGATTAGACATGAGGTATTCAGCCAGTGAGAAAGAGAGGGGCTGTGATGGGTCCTTCTTCTTCTTCTTGGCGTCAACACAGTCATCTCTAAAGAATGGTATTCGCAAAGGGAAGCAGCTTCATGTGGTTTTGGTCAGACAGAGTGGATGAATAGTAGAAGATTACTCATGAAATTAGACCATTTGTAACCCAAGAAGAAAAGTGACCAAGAAGTAAGATATACATATAGTGAAAGATGCTGTAACTGTCTGGTTGAATGGTTATAAGGTGGTGTGTGACAGATGAACAGATTAAATTCAGAGAGGGTTCAAGGCACTGCATGCAAATTAACAACAGTAGCTGCAGTTTTAGGGGGAAGCTAGAGAAGTACATGAGGGGGAAAGGAATAGAAGGGTACATTGAGAGGGTGAGATGAATTAAGGTGGGAAGAAGCTCGTGTGGAGCATAAACACTGGTGTAGAACTGTTGGACCAAATGGCCTGTTTCTGTGCTGTAAATGCTGTGTCATGTAATATGTATGTAATGGTGAAGATGTACACTAAAATCGAGCTATTTCCTGAGACTCGGAGAAGTGTTTATGCTCGAGTTTGTTGTTGTCATTAGATTGTAGGCTTGTTGAAAAACATGCAAAAATAGAAATCTTTAAAAAATATAGCCTTGGGTGGTGCAGTGGGTTTACACACTGCCCTTTCACTTTGGAACCTGGGTTCCATCTCAGCCAGCACTGATGGGTTGAAAATTTCCTCTGTTGGACAGCTGTAAGACAAATGAATTTGTGCGGTTTCAATCCAGTTCCTAGTGGGTGTGGGTCCACTTAACACAGCGATTCGTAGTTTTGTAGGAACTTGCATTAAATTGTCATTTGAATAATTAGTAAAAGTTCCTAGCACAGCTTTGGCCTTGTGCCGATACACACAATCTGGCCACCAGCTCAATTTAAAGGGATGTGCCCATTTAAAGGTTTAGTGGTGCATACAGAGGCGAATATTTTTTTTAATATAATGGTTAAAAATGGATTTTGAATATATGTCCATCTTTACCAAAGGCAGGCGGGGGGTGGGGGGGGGAGGGCGAAAGAGAAGCAGGGGAAAGAAGTGGCAAGCAAAAATTAAATGAAAGGAAATCCAATGTGGAGGTACAAAGAAATGTCTGTGGGCAAGTAGCAGGCAGCATAGTACCTGACCCACTGTTGGTGGCGTGTTGCTGCATGAGATGGCTTAAGGGGGTTGCCCTGTTTGGCACTACGGGGCACTTTCCCAGAGGACAGTACGTCTTGCCTCCCGAGAGATCAACGGTCTGTAAAGTATATGGGTGCTATCTACGACGCTCAGCATTCTTGGGGAAACTTGTGTGAGCCTGGAAAAGTTCTTTGCCTTGTCAAATTGATGTTTCCTTTCCACAGGGAATGTAATGAATGTGTTTGCAAACGAGACCTCTGTTATTTGTTTGATGCACCTGTGAACTTAGTAATTTGGCATCCTTCAACCTACATCACTAAAACCGATTATCGGGTCATTCATCTCATTGCTGTTTGTGGGGCCTTGCTGTGCGCAAGTTGGCTGCCACATTTCCCTGCATTACAAAAGCGACTACATGTCAAATGTACTTCATTGGCTTGGTGAAGCGCTTTGGGATGTCCTGAGGTCATGAAAGGTGTGATATAAATGCAAGTTCTTTCTTTCTTGGTTTTATATCACCAGTGGTGACTTGGAAAGATCCAATGGCACAAAAGTCTAATGCAGTCGTGAGAAGTCGCACAACACCAGGTTATAGTCCAACAGTTTTATTTGAAATCACAAGCTTTCGGAGCGTTGCTCCTTCGACTTCACCTGACGAAGGAGCAGCGCTCCGAAAGCTTGTGATTTCAAATAAAGCTGTTGGACTATAACCTGGTGTTGTGCGACTTCTCACATTTGTCCACCCCAGTCCAACACCGGCATCTCCGCATCAATGCAGTCGTGATCTTCACACCAATGGGAGGAGCTGTCCAGCATTACAAATTGCCTGCAGGCTGGCTTCCAGGAGATGTCATACCAATATAGCAGCCTCTTTTGCAAAGCAGAGGCGCCAAAGACAGAACTCCTCTGACATACCCAAGAAGGTCTTTTCTGTGCCAGTAAATGCAGCTCCTGGGGTAAGGATGGGTTTGTACATAACATACCAGGTATAGTCATACCTGCTTTCCTGTCTCCTCAAGAAGTACTCTTCTTCCTTCAAATCTGGGAGTGCCTCTAGGAAATCCCAAAGGAATTCTTATCCTGTCTGCTTTGGTTACTGCAAGTGAAATAGCATATAGAAGCAAGATAGTTCTAAGAAGTGGCATTGAAAATAAAAATCTTGCAGTGCAAAAAGTTAGGCGTAAGCACCAATGAAAATGCAGTTTAATTCAAGCCAAGAAATTCTTGCTTTCTAGCCAACAATTAAAAAGTCATCCTTACCATTAAGAAGCCAACTGCTGAAGGCCAAGCCATTCACAGACTGCCATTTCATATCGGCAAGTAGCACTATTGGTGAGGAGTTGATGAGAAAGTTGATAAATCTGATGTGCTTATTTAAATCATTTTTGCTGCTTTAATGAGCCTTCTACTGGTTACAAACGCTGTCTGCGAAATCCCAGGGATTTGATTCACGGTAAAATGTGATGCGCTGAGATTCAGGTCGGCAGGTCTGCATGCCCGACTTCCTGGCCCACGCTCACCCCTCGTGATGTCCACCACCCTTGAAAAATGGGGCTTGCATAAACAAGCAGATGAGGAGTGGGATTTCCCCCAAATGCAACTAAAAGTGGTTTCAAAGGGGTCTTTATAAAATGATAAATGGTTTGATGGAGGCTACGTATGCCGACTATTTTGTGTCAGTGGCCTCTTGATCATTTTTTAAAGTGTGCAGTAGTGACTGGATGTCTCTCAGTCATGATTCAGTTGCATGTTTGAACTGAAACGTAACTTTAAGTGTTGTCAAATGTTGTAACTGAAATACGCAGTTTGTGACCTTTCAGGAAGCTGTTCTGGATTTGAGTAATTGGGTTTGAATTCATCGCTAAGATTACTTTTGACAGTGCTGGAGATAGGGTAAGCCAGCTCTAATGTCTGGTGCAAGGAAGATGGCGCAACTTTAGGACTGTTCATTGTGCCGGTGTATTAACTCTTACTGCTAATTAGAGTCCATGAGCAAAAAAAAACTTGTTCTTTGATATTGATAATTTGCCAAAAAAATGTGCTTGGATCAGGGCTGGGATGTTGTTCACTTAGCGTCAGTGTGAAGTAATGGAAGAATCTGCAGGCTGATTAACAACAGTCTGATGGACTCTGTCCATGGCTGTAACCATCTCTTTTCCAGCCGATGGGCTGGTTAGTCGTGCACGGTGGGGGGAGGGTTTTACCGGCTCCCATAAGATGAGGAGGGGCTACCCACAGCCACCGGACGCGAGCAACTCGCTGGATGTCAACCCACAATCCAGTCCCGGAGCTCTGATTCCCCACTGGCAGGAATGTCTGTGGTGCTGTTCGAACCCTCCAATTTCTGACCCAGAGGCTGGAATTCTACTGCTAAACCAAAGGCTCACTCCCAGGGCTGGGATATTGGATGCAAATGGAAAAAGTGGGGGGTCATAGAGTTGTGTGCTCGGGTACATTGTACTGTCTGCTTTAAGACGATTCGGCATTGATAAAGTTCTGTGTGACAAACGTGTGATACTTGCACTGTCAATGCGCTGGAGGCCAGTGATATTGGATGCCCGTATTTTCTGTTGGCCTGACTCGCTGGCTAAGTCTAAAAACTAGAGCTGGATTCCCTCTCTTTCAACCATGCTAGTCATGAGTAGCCTTGATTTGAAATGAGTAGTTGCACAACACCATGTTATAGTCCAACAGCTTTATTTGAAATCACAAGCTTTCGGAGCGGCTGCTCCTTCGTCAGGTGAAGTGAAGAAATACAAATAGGCACAGCATATATAGACAGAGATCAATGCCTATATATCACAGCATATATCTCTGTCTATATATGCTGTGCTTGTGATGCGGAGATGCCGGTGTTGGACTGGGGTGGACAAAATTGAGAGGTCGCACAACACCAGGTTATAGTCCAACAGTTTTATTTTAAATCACAAGCTTTCGGAGTTACAACTCCTTCGTCGGGTGAAGTGAGGAGATACAGAATCGTCAAAGCATATATAGATAGAGAACAATGCATGTGTAACTTACAATTGCAGACGACTAAATTCAATCATCCTGACTGTTTATCTGCCGAGGTGTGATAAAGTTAATCAGGTCAGCCAGGAAGGTACCACATCAAAGACATAGCAAGATATAGGCTATGCCCATTTGTATTTCTTCACTTCACCTGACTAAGGAGCAGCCGCTCCGAAAGCTTGTGATTTCAAATAAAACTGTTGGACTATAACCTGGTGTTGTGCGACTTCTCACTTTTGTCCACCCCAGTCCAACACCGGCATCTCCGCATCTTGATTTGAAATGGCAGCAGGACCAAACTTAAAAAGGTGAGAGCAGTGTGTGGAAGTCGTGGGTCTCCATTTGAAAGTTTCTCCCCCAGACCACGATACAACGTAAAAGTGCCATGTACAGACTGCGGGAGAGACAGATGTCACCTGTTATATACAACTTGCCTGTTACTTGAGGTTCAAAAGCTTTTTCCCTATTTGATTTGGGCTCAAGTAAATTAACATTGTTACTAAGTTTTCATGACAAAATTATTGTGATCTTGGTCACAAAAAAACAGCAGAAATGAGCTGTGTGTCTTTCTGACGCTCGATAGCATGACGGGACCAACTGCAAATGTCAAAGTCTTAGGGGGTCAACGCAAAATCTCTGAGGTGCGGATTATTTTTTGCATTTTGTTTCCGTTCTGTTCGAATAAAATGTTGGTTGGATTTATGTGTAAAATCTGTCAAAACACATTTAGTCCGTATTTGCTGCCGAATAAAACGTGTTATTTGTATATCCACTGGCAAAAGATGCTCTTAGAAAAATGAAGCAAAATTGTTCAGCCAAATGAGTGACTGGCCAGCAGTGCACCTGTTCGGGTTAGGTTCTGAATTGTCACGTATGGGGACAGAGCTTCCTGCACCTGGGTTTATTTGATTGCCTAAGGTGTTAGGAAAATCGAGCCGACTGGACTGCATGCCTGAAAGAGATTGCACCTGTTCTTTCGTTATTTAAATGAATGGGCGGAAACTTGAGGGATTTTCCTGTATTTGCTGCACCCAGGCGATTCAATAGTCCCAGGTGCAGGAACAGGAAAATCTACCCAATTGTTTCACATGATTGTCATTGGAGAATTCGTTTGGCACTGTCCAAGTGAGAGTTTACATTTGCTGTACAGAGTTCATGTATATTGATCTATGGTTACTTAATGGCATGAACAGCACCACCCATTCTTAGCATTCCACACCCTTCTAATGAATGAAGCACTTGTTTTCATGCTTTATTCATCCCTAATTGTACTGGCGTCAAAAAGTTTGTTTTGATTTGGCGGCGTGTAGTCTAAGATCATGTAACTGAGCTGTGTAACCCTTGACTTGTACAGGATGTGAGCAATGTGGCTTAACGCTCCACATTTGCTAGTTATTTGTCACCGATGGGTTTGGAATAAGCTACTACAGGATACGGTAAGTTTCTGCAATAAGACGAAAGGGATTTTATCGGAGGTGAAGGGATGTGTTGTGAGGACGTTCGCCTTTTGTATCTGGGCTTGGATTCAGGCCAAATCTAAGTTCACCACAAATAAAACAGCCAATTATCAGCTTCCCCACTGATGCCATGGCCTGGTTTTTCAAAGTGTTTTACGCTGTATTTAGGTGGGCATATTCCAACTAAACGTGAATCACAGAAATACATAATCCAATGTACTTTTCGCCAGTAATGCCTTAGCAGTGGCGGGCGACAGGAATGTCATTACATTCCTGGAAAGAAGCATTACGAAGGTACCAGAGGGTGCACTTCAAATTTAACGGGCTATAATTAATAGTGCAATCGGTCGCTCTGCGAACTACTGCACTCGGCCCAACAATAATTTAAAAAATAATTATACCGGGAAAAAATATTTTCTCCTGGACCGGCACCGCCTGCCACAGTACTTTGCAACAGATGCCACAGAGTCCCCCACCCCCCCCCCTCGGGGGGAGGGGAATGGTGGGGAGGTGCGGGGGGAGGACTTGGTGGGAATGAAGATATCACCGGATCGGAAAATTCAGTGCGTATTGTTGTACTGAGCCATACAACCACGAAGATCCCAGGTTTGATCCCTGGTCTACGGTTCTGTTAGCTGACCAAGATAGCAGTAGCAATACTACAATTGACCTACGGTGCCCTCTCCCTCCCATATGGGGAGAGGAAAAATCAGCCATGGTTCTCACCCCTGATTGTTGTCCAATGATCCCTGCTAGAAAGTGTGACAGCGTGGACATCAGATGAGGACAGGATCAGACTTGGCTATGATACCTCTATAAACGGCCAGACAAAGTTGCACAACATGGACACGCAGACTTCCTTAGGTTACCACAGTTCTCACGGACCACTGTGGAAATCATCTTCAATTTCATACCAGCTAAATTCTGGGCTCAGAACCTGTGGCATCAGGACGAGATGCTCAGAGAGAGTGGACACCACAGGGACACACTTCCATTTCTCCTTGTTCTCCTGTGGACCTCCTTAGGACATTTTTCTACGTTAGAGACTCTATATAAATACAAGCAGTTTTTATGTATCATCCAACAGCTGGCAACATCAATGGGTTGAATTTGAGAGTGAGGCTACCGGGAGGGAAAGAGTCACATATATATAGAGCTCAGAAGCTTCTGTGTGACTATAAAGGAGGAATACGGCAGCATCTACTCATCCTGTAGCCATTGACTTCATGTTCAGTGATGTCCAGCTAGTGAAATATAGGTCCACGGGACTCTTGCACTTATATCTTTCTGAACAAGAGTAAATTACAAATTTAATGAGACAGCTATCGTCTTTGCAAGGTCTTGAGCACAGGTTTTCACAATGATTCCATCACAAAGGGGAAAGATTTCCTCTGATTCATATACGTCAGTGGGTAGATTTCCTATGTTCTTTACTTTTTAGCCTTCAGTTTCATTGGAACTAGCAATCGGGGAAATCTTTCCGCTATGTTAACAATCTTGCTGACGTGCAATGACCAGGGGAATTGTGCCGACACCAGTGAAGTCTGAATTTTCAGTTAAAAACCAAGAGTAAAAACGGGAAAAAAAAAAGAAACTGACTGTAAATACTCACGCAGCCAACATGATGGACTTTCCATTGAGTTATTGCAGCAGCTGCTTCATCACCACCAGGAAGACAGCCTGACTGAAAACCGCTTCAATTTGCTGACAAACGCTGTAAAATACAAGTTAAAAAAGCCAAATTCCTGTTCATAATTTCAAAGATATGAAGTCACATCTGTGGGAATCTTTTTGTGGTCCAGCTGCCAGAGACAATTACACTGGCAATTAGAAACAGTTTGAGCCTCTGCATTCCTGCAGCATTCGATAATCAGAACAGTTCTGGACAGACGCTGTGTATCATTGACGTTTAATTTCTAACTGAGCTAAAGTCCGCTGAAAAGACAGTGCCGGGTCTGTACCAAAACAACCCACATTACCTCACACCTTTTTTCCTCTTGAATTAAAGTACTTGGCCTAGTTTTGGATAAATTTCAGATTTTGTAATTACTGGCACTTTGAGGTTTCTGTGCTTCTAAGAATGTTGGGTGTTGAGTAAACATTGAGTAAAAATGGAACATTACCAGCCATATGTCTAGCGAGAGTATTAAATAAAGAATCTGCCAGAACGTTTTCTCCTCCTCAACAAAATACAGGATGGAGCGATACCACATTGTATGGTTAATTTGGTGCCAGATTTCTGTTTCATAAATACGATTTTAATTTATATGCTGCCTATGTATCCAACAAAACCTGCACAGACAATAATTTTCGTGCTGGGACCTGGGCAACTTGGTTATATTTTGGAGTTCTGATTAAGCCTATAATGACACTTCAAAGCTTTTGTTATTCTGCTAGAGTATTCAAACTTAACATTTTATCTTCAAAGACTGCATACAGTAGAACTCACGCTCTCAAGTTTTATCTCTGTGTCCGCAATATGCATGTATTGGATTCCTTCCAGCCGTGCTCTTGTCCCAACCAGTTGCTGCTCTGATCCCCACTAACCATTATTTCATTCACCCTGACTGAAATAACAGATGAAGCAATGTTACTTCGATCCTTTTGAAGGCTCAGAGGCCTTGCCTAAAGCTGCTTTTTTTATTGGGTTTAGTGGGATTCTAGGGCCAATGGCTCCCAAAGCACATACCTTGTGAAGCCAGTAGAAACATAGAAAAATAGGAGCAGGAGTAGGCCATTCGGCCCATCGAGCCTGCTCTGCCATTCAATATGATCATGGCTGATCCTCTATCTCAAAATCATATTCCTGCTCTCTCCCCATACCCCTTGATGCCTTTTGTGTCCAGAAATCTATCTATCTCCTTCTTAAATATATTCAGTGACTTGGCCTCCACAGCCTTCTGTGGTAGAGAATTCCACAGGTTCACCACCCTCTGAGTGAAGAAATTTCTCCTCATCTCAGTCCTAAATGTCCTACCCCGTATCCTGAGACTGTGACCCCTCGTTCTAGACCCCACCCCCAGCCAGGGGAAACATCCTCCCTACATCCAGTCTGTCTAACCCTGTCAGAATTTTATACGTTTCAATGAGATCCCCTCTCATTCTTCTAAACTCCAGTGAATACAGGCCTAGTCGACCCTGGTAACCCCACAGTAAACCTGCTGCACTGGCTAGTGGCTGGGAAGACCCCACTCCAGGTCTGCTTCGAGTGTGTCGAGCTGGCAACCCTACTACCCTAGAAATCCAATATAAAAGCAGCAGTGATACCTCTGGATTTGCCTGAAGACGAAGACACTTTGCAATGGCATATTGGTTGAAAAATTTAATCAAACACAGATTATACTAGCACTCAAGCTTAATAGTATGTAAGCAAGGCTCAAAATATATTGCCTCTCCGATGCTTGCACCTGGTAACTATGTGGTCTTGGTCCACTGCCTTCTCGCTAAATCACCAGTTCAGCTACGAATCCAGTGATGTAAATTTAACTGCCTGGAGAATTGCACTGAGAAGTCGACCAACCACCAGCTCCTATCCATGGCCCTCCTTCTGTGAAAGCCATATCCAACATTGTTACTGTAGGGATGAGTACTTACTTACCCAGTTATATATTCAACGTTCAGATGACTTTACGTTTAGACACCCCATTCTTTGGACTCCCAAAAAAGATCCAATAAAATGGAAGTTGATTCCCAGCACAGCAGATGTTGGTCAATGCTTACTATTCATAAAATACATCACAGAATCAAAGAAATTTGCAGCACAGACGGAGACCATTCGGCCCATCTTGTCCGTGCCGGCCGACAAAGAGCTATCCACCCTAATCCCACTTCCCAGCACTTGGTCTGTAGCCTTGTACGTTATGGCACTTCAAGTGCATATCCAGGTACTTTTTAAATGTGATGAGAGTCCCTGCCTCTACCATCCTTTCAGGCAGTGAGTTCCAGACCCCCACCATCCTCTGGGTGAAATTTTTTTTTCCTCAAATCCCCTCTAAACCTCCGACCAATTACTTTAAATCTATGCCCCCTGGTTATTGACCCTTCTGCTAAGGGAAATAGGCCCTTCCTATCAACTCTATCTCGGCCCCTCATAATTTTATACACCTCAATTAGGTCTCCCCTCAGCCTCCTCTGTTCCAAAGAAAACAACCCCAGCCTATCCAGTCTTTCCTCATAGCTAAAATTCCTCAGCCCAGGCAACAGCCTCGTAAATCTCCTCTGCACCCCCTCTAATGCAATCACATCTTTCCTGTAATGTGGTGACCAGAACTGCGTGCAGTATTCTAGCTGCGGCCTAACTAGTGTTTTATACAGTTCAAGCATAACCTCCCTGCTCTTATATTCTATGCCTCGGCTAATAAAGGCAAGTATCCCGTATGCCTTCTTAACCACCTTATCTACCTCTCCTGCCAACTTCAGGGATCTGTGGACATGCACTCCAAGGTCCCTCTGATCTTCTGCACTTCTCAGTATCCTACCATTTATAGTGTATTCCCTTGCCTTGTTGGCCCTCCCCAAATGCATTACCTCACACTTCTCCAGATTGAATTCCATTTGCCACTGTTCTGCCCACCTGACCAGTCCATTGATATCTTCCTGCAGTCTGCAGTTTTCTTCTTCATTATCAACCACATGGCCAATTTTTGTAACATCTGCAAACTTCTTAATCATACTTCCTACATTCAAGTCCAAATCATTGATATATACCACAAAAAGCATCAAAGTGACTTTGAATTTTGTGTTAATGTTTTCTGATGAAGAACAGCACAATACCTCCTTTACTAAATAATTAATGGCCCTTTGAAGAAATTGCAAGAACACTTTGAAAGATAGGTTTTCAGAAGATCATTAATTATTCTCCCATATTATTTAACAAAAACTTACAAAAAAAGGAACCACTTTTTACCTTCCAGGACAGCCCAGCTGAGAGTTGCCTTGTGAATTTGTCAGATAGCTAACCTGTCTGGGACTGATGCCATCTTTTGGTCAAGAGACAGAAATTTATGGGCATAGATTTTGACCTTTGGGCAGCTGAGGGACCCCAAGCTATTTTGAGTCACAGGCATTCCATTAGACCCAGCAAGCTGCTGCCTCCCCTTCTCCCCTCCCCTCCCCCCGAATGGGCGTCCCGCTGCAGCTCCTCAATTGGCCAGCGGAGGCATTACATAGATTACATACAAGATAGGAGCAGGAGTAGGTCATTCGGCCCCTCGAGCCTGCTCCGCCATTCGATGAGATCATGGCTGATCATCCAAACTCAGTACCCTGTACCTGCCTTCTCCCCATATCCCTTGATACCTTTAGCTTTAAGAAATATATCTAACTCATTCTTGAATATATTTAATGACTTGGCCTCAACTACCTTCTGTGGTAGAGAATTCCACAGGTTCACCACTCTCTGGGTGAAGAAATTCTTCCTCATTTCTGTCCTAAATGGCTTACCCCTTATCCTTAGATTATGACCCCTGGTTCTGGACTCTCCGACCATCAGGAACATTCTTCCTGCATCTAGTTTGTCCAGACCTGTCAGAATTTTATATGTTCCGATGCGATCCCCTCTCATTCTTCTATACTCCAGCGAGTATAAGCCCAATCGACCCAATCTCTCCTCATATGTCATTCCTTCAATCCCAGGTATCAGCCTTGTGAATCTTCGCTGAACTCCTTCCATGGCAAGAACATCCTTCCTCAGATAAGGCGACCAAAACTGCACACAGTACTCAAGGTGTGGCCTCACCAAGGCCCTGTACAACTGCAGCAGGACATCCCTGTTCCTATACTCAAACCCTTTCGCTATGAAGGCCAACATACCATTTGCCTTCTTCACCACCTGCATGCTTACCTTCAGCGACTGGTGCACAAGGACACCCAGGTCTCGTTGCACTTCCCCTTCTCCCAATCTATTGCCATTCAAATAATAGTCTGCCTTTCTGTTTTTGACACCAAAGTGGATAACCTCGCATTTATCCACATTATATTGCATCTGCCACGCTTCTGCCCACTCACCCAACCTGTCCAAATCATCCTGGAGTTTCTCGGTATCCTCCTCGCAGCACACACGCCCACCCAGCTTTGTGTCATCTGCAAACTTGGAGATATTACATTTAGTTCCCTTATCTAGATCATTAATGTATATTGTGAATAGCTGGGGTCCAAGGACCGATCCCTGCGGTACCCCACTAGTCACTGCCTGCCACTCAGAAAAAGACCCATTAATTCCTACTCTCTGCTTTCTGTCCGCCAACCAGTTCTCTATCCAAGTCAATACCTTGCCCCCAATCCCATGTGCCTTAACTTTACACGCTAATCTCTTATGCGGGACCTTATCGAAAGCCTTTTGAAAGTCCAACTACACCACATCTACTGGTTCTCCCTTATCTATTTTCCCAGTTACATCCTCAAAAAATTCCAGTAGATTAGTCAAGCATGATTTACCTTTTGTAAATCCATGTTGATTTTGTCCGATCCTGTCACTGTTTCTCAAGTGCTCAGCTATTACATCCTTTATAATGGACTCTAGCATTTTCCCCACTACCAATGTCAGGCTTACTCTGTAATTCCCCGCTTTCTCTCTACCACCCTTTTTGAATAGTGGGGGTAACATTAGCTACCCTCCAATACATGGGTACAGTTCCAGATTCCATCGAATGTTGGAAGATGATCAGCAATGCATCTATTATTTCTAGGGCCACTTCCTTAAGTACCCTAGGATGTAGATTATCAGGCCCTGGGGATTTATCGGCCTTCAATCCCGTCAATTTCCCTAACACCATTTCCCTGCAAATACTGATTTCATTCAGTTCCTCCCTTTCATCAGACCCTATGTTCTCCAACATCTCTGGGAGGTTATTTGTGTCCTCCTTTGTGAAGACAGAACCAAAATATGCATTTAATTGGTCTGCCATTTCTTTGTTCCCCAGCTTGGACGCTGAGCTGGCTGGCAGGTAGGTAGGTCCGGGGCGGGGAGACCAATCGCAGAGGAGCGGGGACATGCTGCAAGGGCGGCCCACACAATTCTTATGGAGCCCCAGAGTTGGGGAACAAAGAAATGGTGTTAGGGAAATTGACGGGATTGAAGGCCGATAAATCCCCAGGGCCTGATAATCTACACCCTAGGGTACTTAAGGAAGTGGCCCTAGAAATAGTAGATGCATTGCTGATCATCTTCCAACATTCGATGGAATCTGGAACTGTACCCATGGATTGGAGGGTAGCTAATGTTACCCCACTATTCAAAAAGGGTGGTAGAGAGAAAGCGGGGAATTACAGACCGGTAAGCCTGACATCGGTAGTGGGGAAAATGCTAGAGTCCATTATAAAGGATGTAATAGCTGAGCACTTGAAAAACATGACAGGATCGGACGAAGTCAACATGGATTTACAATGCTCCAACGGTCCTCACAAAAACGAAATCCAAAACTTGAAGCGGCATGCACTCCGCCCATTTGTCCCTCACAATTGCAGTCGTGGCCCTCTGTTCATCATGGAACCCTGATTTGCCTATTAAAAGGGCCTACTGCTACAAACAGGCTGGTGCTCTGGCCGCCCACCGAGAGGCCCCCTTCCAAGATGGCCGTGGCCGTAGAGCCAGCCTAAATCAGGAGGTAAATGATCAAACGCCATTTTTGGCCTGCTACAACCCCATTTATACCGGGCGGGCTGACGGAAAATCGGTCCCATGATGTTCTGATGCACGTAATGCGCATTGCATTCCTCCATCCCCCAGAGAGTATTTGTGCTGGAGCTTGATGGAACACTCAATGCTATTGCTGCTTTTGTGCAAAATATCTGATAACAAAGCCAAGTCAAATTCTAATGTATCCAAATGAATCTAAATCAGCCAAATATAATTAACTCATATTTCTAATTTCCTGTCTCCACCCGCCCCCCCCGTCCTTATTTACTGTTGTGGTTATCATAATTCAATGCAGTTTCATTGCCAAAATGTAATTTTGATGGGGGGTGTCCGGAGTTGCCAATCTACATTAAAATAATTAACAACATCACATAACCAGTCAGCCAGAACTTAAAGTGGATCCAGCTCCAATAAATACATCATTGCTTTGTTTAGGAAAATGTAACTGGCTTGAGGCAAGCAATCAATGTCATTATTGAATTCCATATGTTGCTCTCTTCAGAGCCCCCCACCCCCTCACTTTCCCAATAAAATCGCAAAATATTAAACCAACTACTGTATGTTGATAATGCAACAATTTTTAAGGAACTTTTAGTCACTATATTAAACAGGGTTTTACCTCATTTGCCCCCACCGCCCCCCTTCAACAAAACCAGTTTCAGCTTGAATGCAGTAGTATTGTTTGGAGCGTGTCCCTTAGCTTTCCATTCTCATTCAGACTTCAATGTTGACATTTTAATTGACGTTTGGCCTCAGAACTTAGTTACTCTGTGTTTAAGGAGATTTATTAGAGGGTCATCCGTTTTCAATCCTACCACATGATTCCACAGTAATTATAACATTGAATGACCAAAAATACCGGGCACAAAATTATGGTCAATTGAACATCCTATTTATTGGCCCGTGAATTTGGAATTCTTTACCAAGCTATGTACAGTTGGCTTCAAATGTAATCAAGTTTCAATCGTTTAAAACAAAATACAGTTGTAATTGTACTTAATCTGCTCTTGTGTCACTGTTTCCAAAATGTAATTTGTGCTGTTATTTCATCATGCTGCATTATTGTTACCTGTTCCATGTCCAAGGTTCTATTGAATTTGAATACACGGGACTTTGCCATTGTTTACTTATTGAAATTGCTCCCAATGTAATAAATTAATGTTTTGTATTGCATTTTGACATGGGGGGAGGAATTTATTCGTGTAGTAAACATCGTGCTTCTTCAAGTAAGGGAAGTCAGCACGAGGGAACGGAACACTTTCTCCATTTTGGCACTTAGGGGGCGATTTTCTCAGCCCCGAGGAGGCGGGTATGGAGGCGGGACTGCCGGGAAAGTGGCAGAATTTGCCCGCCCCCAACCCGCCTCCGTGCCCTCTTGCCTGGTAGTTAACGGGCAGAAAATAAGATTATCCCCATTTTTTGTCCCGAAGTGCGGACTTCCCGACCTGGGGGAACCCCGCCAGGGTGTAGGAGGCGAGCAGGGGGTCTGCGGGGGTCGAGGGGTCTGAAAGTGCGATGTAGAGGTGAGTGATGGGTGCAAGTGTGGAGTGGTAAGTATGTGAGGTGAGTGTAAAGTGTTAGAAAATGTTAACTTACCTTTGTTTCTACCTACAGCCTTCAGCCGCTGTGGAGCCGATGACATTTCTTCTTTCAAAAATTCTTGACAGATGACACATCATACATTGACGTGCTCTGCAACTGGCTTCGCCCTAATTGGCCTGCTAAGCCCGCCTGGCGGGCTTAACAAGGTCAATCAGGGGAAAATCCCGCTGGTTGGCCAGAAGCTGATGGAGGCGGGACTGAAACCCGACGTGGGAGTCCCGCCTCCAAAAGCTTCCCATTCAGAAAATCGCCCCCTTAGGGTCAACATTAAGCACTTTTAGAAATAGCATTGGTTAAAAGCGTTCTTCCTTAGCAACGTGCTTATCCCCAACCTTAAGAGCAATCTGCACTCTACCACCGTGAATTTCTATTTCCCACACCGAATTTACCATATAGCGTCTCAATGAGCTTGTCAAGTTGATGCCAATTTATGTGAAATCACGCAATTGTGCACTGTGGACATTGCACACACTATGGCTGCAGTTGAGACTGCCCAAACTGCAGCCATGATAAAGATGAGATTTCATCCCATCAGTATTGGCTGGATTGAAAGCAAGAGCGAAAGGGCACTACCTCACTCTCACATCTACCATGCCTGGTATGTTTAATTTTCATACACTGTCATTTTATCGAAACATTGTACTCAAGGTAAAAATAGCCATGATGTGGAGATGCCGGTGTTGGACTGGGGTGGACAAATGTGAGAAGTCGCAGAACACCAGGTTATAGTCCAACAGGTTTATTTGAAATCACCAAGCTTTCGGAGCGCTGCTCCTTCGTCAGGTGGAGTGTTCACCTGACGAAGGAGCAGCGCTCCGAAAGCTTGTGATTTCAAACAAACCTGTTGGACTATAACCTGGTGTTGTGTGACTTCTCACAAGGTAAAAATAGACAGTTATGGATAGCCACTATTTTGCTAGGAGCAGAGAGCAAACTGCCATGAGAACGATTTCTCTAGGAACAGGAGTAGGCCATTCAGCCCCTCGAGCCTGTTCCGCCATTCAGTGAGCTCATGGTTGATTTGTATCTTAGCTCCATCTGCCCGCCTTAATTCTGTATCCCTTAATACCCTTACCTGACAAAATTTTATCAATCTCAGTTTTGAAATTTTCAATTGACCCCCAGTCTCAACAGCTTTTTGGGGGAGAGAGTTCCAGATTTCCACTACCCTTCATGTGAAGAAGTGCTTCCTGACATCACCCCTGAATGGCCTAGCTCTAATTTTAAGACTATGCCCCCTTCATTCTGGATTCTCCCACCAGAGGAAATAGTTTCTCTCTATCTACCCGATCAAATCCTATAATCCAGGTAGGCAGACATTTAGTGGTAGGAGGCGTCGGAAGCCGTGGACCTTGGGTTCGAATTCTGGCAATGTTCACTCAGCCTTTCATCCTTACAGAGTCTTGAGGATGTGAAGATCATCAAGAAACTGCAATGACTGCGCAGAGCTTACCACATTATCACCGTATCTGTCCTTGGCCACTCCGAGCAAAAGCATCAGGACTACCATTTCATTGGAGCAAGATAAATCTTTCTCTACATATACCACACGTGTAGTCTAATCAGTCAATCAGTGTACGACTTAAACTGGTAATGAGACTGAGTCAAATTTAGCACTTTAAAAAAAGATTATATCAATGTGATATTGTAACATTTCTGAAATAAAAGAAAATGCAAGTGTTAGAAATTTAAGGTCCCTTCTCAAGTGACATCACTGAGTGACAGTTTGATAGGAGGTGGAGGAATGTGGGCAGCACTATCAATTCAAGATGTCACTGAAGAGAGGCTATGCTCAAAATGTATGCTCACAAAATACCTCTGACGGGTTAAACGATCAGACATAAAAGAGGAGACTGAGGGGGACTGATGAACGTTGAGGTAACCCGAGAACAGTTCGGGTTTTGTGGTCATTCAGTTAAATACATTTCTCTTTGAAACAAAATAAACATCTCAATCGAAGAACTTGTTTCTTTGGAGAGAGAAAAGGAGCCCTTCTTAATCACCAGAGAGTACAAGTGCATTACTGCTAGCTTGGCCTATATTGTTCCTTGTTTATTTTTGCATTGCCTCTCTGTATTTGGAAAATGTGCTCCATGCTGCATTTTAGTCAAATATCAAGGAGTTAATTCGACTGCAAGGTTTTATTTTAGTTTTAATTTGTTTTTCTTCATAACAGTTGTGCATTCATATGTCAAGCGCCTCAGAACTGGCCAGATATTCGCCTAAAGGTTTAACATAAGTCCACAAATACTGAACCACATCAAAGTCATTATAACAAGGAGGCCATTGAAACATTGCGGAAATTTGGACCTGCACTGTGGCTTTGGTGACTTTCATCCAAGGATGTAGTTTGCTATCACCAAATCGTGGTCAGCTTTGAACAAAAGATGTAAGTTATTTGAACAACCTACTTCTCAGTGTAGTAAAATAAATTTGCTTTCATTTGTCCTGGGTTCATTTTACAGATTACCCTTTGAAACTCGGGTGAATTTGTGTTCTGTGGCATGTAGAGTTTAGAATAAAAACACACTTTAAAAGCATCAATAAACGGTGTACCTCGCATGTGTTTAAAGATGTGCCAGGCCAGATGGCAGTTTAGTCTTTGTGAGTCTGCACGCATGTTGGAAACAAGAGACTACGCCCATTAAATGTATATTGTAACTGGAGCTAGTCTGGGAAGAACTCCAAATGAAATTTAAATTCCAACTCAATCTGAATTGGTCTGACTACGGAGGAAATTTGTGAAACCCTGACAGGCATTTTGAGGGAGTCACTAAACACAGGGGAGATTTTGATTATCTGGAAACAGACAAATACAGTTCCCATGTTCAAGTAGAGCTACAGAGCCATACCTGGCAGCTAGACAATTGTCCTCAGTAATCGGAACAACAAATGGAACCAATCACGAGAAGCAAAATCGAAGCGTGGTTGTATGAAAAAAGCTAATAATTAATGGCCATCGCAGCCTCGGAAGGGATTGATCCTTTTTGACCAATGCCAGAGACTTTCTTTGGGTAGGTGACATCCAAAATCAATGGGGTGTAACCCACCTTATTTAGTATGCTTAGCTTTCCAAAAGATCTTGGATAAACTACCGTATGAGAAATCCCTTTTCAAAAGATCAGTGTCTACCATGGACCAAAAGTGAGAAGTCGCACAACACCAGGTTATAGTCCAACAGCTTTATTTGAAATCACAAGCTTTCGGAGCGGCTGCTCCTTCGTCAGGTGAAGTGACCATGGACCAGTCACTGGATAAAGAGAACAAAGTTGTACGGGTAGCTAGATTTCAGTGGAGGTACCTATTGAGTGCTTCTCTGTTTCTCTCTCCACGGATGCTGCCTGGCCTGCTGAGTGTTTCCAGCATTTTCTGTTCTTTGTTTCAGATTCCAGCGTCTGCAGTATTTTTGCTATTGTACACAGTGAGTGGTTTGTCTCAAGGGTCCATGTTGAGACCCCCTCCTGCACCTGGTATACATAAATGAGCTGGAACCGCAGTCTCAATGCAAAGTAGTTAAGGTTGCAAATGACGTACAATTGGGTGGTGCCGTGGGTCAGAGGAGGTAACCGAGCTCTTACAAAGGGAGTTTGATAGTCTTTGTACCAGGGCTGATTAGTGGCAAATGAAATTCAATACGGACAAGTGAAAGGTACGGCGTAAATTAAAAGTACAAATGGAAGGCATATCTATGGGTGGGGATAGAAGTTGCCAAGCGGGTTGTTGAAAGAGATCGAGGGGTGTCAGTTGACTCATTGCTCACAGTGTTTAAGCACAGGAAGGTGGCATTAAACAAAGCAAATAGGATGCTGGGTTGTATTGCCAAATCAGGTGAATTTAAATCCCCAGAAGCTGAAGCTGTACAGTGCTCTGGTCATGCTGCACCCAGAGTACGGCATACATTACTGGTTTTACAACATAAGGGGGCATCCAGGCCTTGGAGGTTTTACAGAGGAGGAAAAGCAAGGTTGTATTCTGGTGTCAGAGCTATGAGGAGCGACCTTTTATATGCTTGGAGTCTTCAGCCTCAATAAAGAGAAATCTCGGAGAAGAATTTATAGAGATATGTAACTCACTTAATGAGTTCAAGAAAGATAGGCCAGGGCAGCAGGATGAGGATACAGACTCCGGGTTAGATCTCAGGAAATAGTTATTTCTACAGAGGATGATCAGCAGCTGGAATGGGTCACCAAGAAAGGTGTTTGAGGCCAGGACATTTGACTCATTTAAGAAGCAGCTCGAGCTCTAATGGCAAGACAGTAGGGTTGGTATTCTGGCAGTTTGCGCATCCTTCATTTGAACCTTTTTTTTAATCTTGTGTTTTGGAGATTTAAATAGAAATTGAAATTCCGGACTAACCTGACCAATTTGTATTTCCCATAAAGAGCCATGGTACTGCAAATGTGCATTTGGATAGGAAACGTACTGCCTTCATTTTAGTTTGTACAATTGGTAGGGGTGCATCGAAAGCTATTTCTGCACCTCTCTTTCTCTGTGGGTTCACAGTGTTAGCTGTTGGAAAAGGGTTACAAGCATGTTATTTTACTTCAAAAATATTTTTACGATCGTACTTTTATAGTTTATGGCTCCAAAAATCTGCAATCTTTGGGGTGGATTTGGGGCACTCTGAAGGCAAGCGGGGATGGACCTGTTTAAGCCAGGTCTTTGCTCTATTCCAGAAATGCTGGGGTTTCTGGGGGTGGGGGTTGGGCAGCTCTTGCACACACACTCTTCCAGCCTGATGTCAGAAATGGAGGCAGGACTGGCGTGGTCACGTCACCCACTGGAATTCATGACAGTCCTGCCTCCAGTCCGCCAACCTGCTATACATCTGCAAGAGGCGGAAGTGGAGCCTCCCAAAGCAGCAAAGGCCAGTTTCCTTACAGCAGTCAAGTCGCAAAGTGACCAATTGCAATCAGGAAAACAGCCTTTCCTGGAAAGAGGCCAGTTTTTAAGATTTCAGCCATCTTCTGCTTGACCGGCCAGGTTTAGACCCAAGCACCTGCCACCCGTGCATATTCCTGCCCTCCCCCAACCTAGCGGCAGCCGCAGCTACACCAATACTCGTAGCGATGCCTGCCCAGTGTATGCTAATTGCTTGACCCTAGGAATTCCAATGAGGTCAGACATGTAAATCCCACTCTGCCACTATTAAGTTTTCCGGCCGATATGACTCCATTTTATCTAATCCATATCATTTCAGAAGTGGCTGCTCATTCAAAGTATTTGTTTCCCTCTGGCTCTGGAAATCAATTCATCTGAGGTATCTGTGTCCTTGGTAGTTTGGGCAAAAGGTAATTTCCTTCTGAGCTTGTTGCTTTCCAGCACTGAAGGAGAACCAGTCCCTCCAATTCCTTCTTCACCCAGAGCAATTAACACTTGGAATGGACGTCCGGTTAGGGTAATGGAGTCAAAAACCTTGGACACATCTAAAAGACTGTTGGGTAATGTAATTTGTTATTTTTGGATGAGTTAAAATGAGCGAAATAGTCTTCCTCATCTGTAATTGTGATCTGCTAAACTTTCCGCATGTTCCATTTTTTCCAAAGTTTAAGATGTGCATTAGGTCGATTTCCAAATCTAATTTCTAAAAAAACAAGCCAAGATGTTGTGCTCAGAGTAATTGGTCAGTGTAATTATTACTCCCAATGTTCTATGCATTTGTACTCTTTCGGATAAGGTCTAACAATTCTTGGACATTTTTTCTGTATTACATGTTGGAACTAGTGTTCTTGATCCAGTATAGAAAGGAACTGATTTCCCCCCCCCCGGCCCCATTGACCTCTGAACATGCTTTTGAAGAGCACCTACTGCGCCAGTGGAAGTTGTTACTTCCTACACTTTCCAGTCCTTTGACCTTCTCGGGATAGCATGCTGAATTAGTACCAGCTTTGGTAGTGCGCCTTTGGTGTGGACTTGCAGCCTTCACGAACTAAATTATCTCTGCCTGCACTCACTGATGAGAAACTATTTCCGCCATACAATGAGAGAAAGAAACCCAGAATGCTTGATATTGTGTAGCACACAGTGCTACCCAGTACCACCCATGTTTAAAATGAACTGAAATTTTCCTGGTTTTGATGAGACTGCAATGCGATATGTGGAAGAACCCCAAGCACATAGCTACCATGTATTGATCATTTTAGCACCTTGCCGCCATTGTGCCTCTAAAAAGGCTTCATTTCAATATTTCAGTGTGTTGATCATATTTTTAAGTGGCACAGCAGTTGAACATATGCACGTGTTGCGGGACTAATTGACTGCTAGAAACAGATGCAAGTGGGGTTGCGAGTAGGAGTGGAGTCCCGAGATTTTTGGGATTGTACTGTTGTGATGTAATTGTTGTCCAGATTTGAAAACCATGAATGCCTCTGGAGATATTTTCATGGAATCTCTTCAAACAGTTGCACAAACATTGGTGACTGACCCATTGTTCAGAGCTCAGTAACCCGGTCGGTCAAAGCTTTAATTTAGGTCAGCTTTCAGCCATTGTTGCATTTTTCGGTGCAATACTTGGAAATGGAGAGGGTTACTGCTTCTAAGATCTACCCTGAAGAGACTGAACTCTTAATAGGTTCGCTGGATTTCAGCATTTGACAGTTAGTTTTGTCAGTACTGCTCTCTTGTGACAGTGAAATAGTTCAGAGTCACATTTGAGACTAACCTGTCTGATGTAATCTTTCCTGTGTAGCAACTGTTACTCAAACCATAACACCTTGTGAGTAACATTGTTCACCTGGACTTTTCTTCTGCTTCAAATATTCATTTTTCTTCTCGTGTTACGATTTAAGCTTTATCTGCGGCCCAGCCCTGAGCCAAACAATATTGCTTTTGTTAATCAACCGAGGCTACCTGACTTCAAGTGTGTGTATCATTTGAACTTAGATATATCTCACTGTGCTGTAATGTCCATGGTATTTTAGACTGCTAGTCCAAAACAAACAGACAACAGTGCAGAGCATTGTGCATTGGTATTTCCAGTTTTCCATGATATTTTATATACTCATCAGTCGGGCTGGGCACAAGTCCGAACCAAACTATATTGAGTTTGTTCTTTTACCATTCTGCAAGCATTCCAAACTGGAAGCGATATCTTAAAAAAACTTAAGAGCACAGCCAAGTTTTCACTGGTATAATTGACTTTGGTGGCCGTGTTTGAGGTTTGAATCATTCCAGACTTAACGAGCTGGAGTTGAAATAAACCAAATAACTGAGTTAAGACAGTTTGCTCATTCATTCTAACCAAGAGGAAATGTGTGGGTGAAGTGCCTTTTGTTGTGTAGCTCTGTGTAAAGGTTTGCTGTACCAGCAACCTCTCACATTGGACTTGATTTGACACATTTCTCAGCGTAAGGCAGAGATGTGTAATTACCACTGAGGCTGGACTTCCACAATATTTTGTACTGTGCAATTCACAGATTATTACAGATGGCGTTGGAAGTACGAGTTTAGTAAGTGAGTTCAATAGTATGGATTATTTTATCACATTAATGCCAGCAACTTTTCATTTGATTACCCTTGGCGTCAAGGAGAGATTCCCGAACTGGGTAGTAGAAGCTGCAACTCTGATGAACCCAGGATGGAAGTAACTGGTGCACAATTCCTGCTCACGAAGCATCCTCTGTTGCAAAGCTGGCCCTGTGCGGTCAGAATCATGAAGCGACTTAATATGACCCATGGAAAGGTTCTGCGATGCCTCCACGCAGCAGTATCCAGCACTCCTGCAGCCCCTACCCTTAAACCCTATCACTAAAGACCTCTGGTGTGTGTGCCTCTGGGTGCTTGAATTAGTAGTGATACTGAGTGCTAAACTGAGATTTGGGCATGTGCATTGTTATCTTGGTGTTGCTGCGCAGATAATATACAGCACATTTTACTTTACATTTGCACAGAGAAGGTAGGTGCTTCTGGTTATACAAACCAAGGGTCTATTCTTCTTCTGGATCACCCATGCTAAATATAGCTTCCCAGCTGATAAACCTCCAGGATAGCATCTTTGAAGCGGGGGGTGAGTGGGTTGGCCTGAAAGCTCCCTCCACCAATGTGTAGTCTGTGCCTTCTGTTGAGAAACCCATGCTGTTTTGTGAACTGAAACAATGGGGGTAATTTTAACCCTCAAAAACGGGTGGGTTTGGTTCAGGTGGGAAGTTAAAATGTTAAAAATCTAAAACAGGAACCCAACATGCCTCGAACCCGCCCACTTCCGGTTTTAATGGAGGTGGGACGAGGGTTGGGCGACCAATCCGCTCTCAGGAGGTGGGTCAGTTGTTGAAACCTTTTAAGGAGGCTGCCTGCCTTCATTTGAACAGGGTTTCTATTTTTAACCCATGTCGGCCGGTTTTGCGGGCTTCGGGAAGCTCAACAGGTAAAAAGAGGCAAGAAGGGCTGGATCCAGCAGGTAAGTGCCTTTACAGCACTGCTTGTGGGCCAGCAGGAGCAGGAGTGTTTCCCCAGGCCCAACAGGCTAACCTGTAAACACCACCCCCCCACCCTCCACGATCTCCCCGCCCGGCCAGCCCCGCGATCAACGAGTTAAAACTGAATGGCGACCATAACTCTTCCCCCGCCGTACCGAAACCCCACCCCCAGTAAATATCGGGGCCCATGTCTCCTGCTCTGCTCCGTACTGGGCCTCTGCTGACTCTCCCTGCTGCCTTAACACCACCTTTATAGTGGGCATCTTTAACATGGGCTGGATGATAAGCAATGGGTAAAGTATATCGAAAATACAAGATGAAAACAGGCCCTTCAGCCCAACCAGTCCATATTGGTGTTTATCTTCCACATGTGCCGTCGTCCTACTCCCATATGCCTGCCTGTTCTCATATCCCTTTATTCCCCTTTCCGTGAACTGCATATCCTGCCTATTCTTAAACGTTGACATGGTCTCTGCTTCAGTCACTAATTCTAATAGTGCATTCCATAGCCTCAACCCCCTCTATTTAATAAAAGGTTTCTCCTGTTCTCTGTTGTAAATATCTTACAATTAATCTTATAATCTATGTCCTCTCATTCTAGACACCTCAATCACCTGGAGACCGTCCGTTTCTCGCTACCTTGTCCCATCCCTTCACAATTTTAAACATCGCTATCAGATCGCCCTGTAATCTCCTGTGTTGCAGTGAAAGCAGCCACAGCTTTGCATTTCCTCACACCAGGCAGCATCCTGGTGAATCTGTGCTATTGCCTCAACACCCTTCATATCGTGTGGCGCCCAAAACTGCACACACTACTCCAATTGTGGTGTTACTGAAGTTTTATACAGATTCACCATTGCACATCTTTGTCCTTTCCGACACTGCCATTCTTACGACAAATGTTTATTAAGTTTTAAAGTTTACGGGGTAGGGTTTCTGCTTTGGGCACAATCGGCGATTCCAACGCAAGTTGCGCCCATTTTTGAAAAGTGTTTCCCCCCCCCCCCCCACCCCACCCCGAGTTTCTGCTCAAACTCATTTGCATATCACCAAACGCAAAATCTGCCGTGAACCTGCTCACTGTCTTAAACCGATCAAGGAATATTTTGTAGTGGTAACTTGGTAAAGTTTGATTAGTGCAGCTGAAAATGGGTTGATCACAAAAGATAAGCATTTTTAATCACAGCGTCTAGTCCACCATCTGCGAGTAACCCGATTTTAAATGACTGAAAATGACTTTTTAAAAATAGACAGAACTATTCTTTAGTTAGATGAGGGTACCGCAGTGAGTTCCTTAGTAAATTTTTTAAAAATTCATTCAAAACCTTCCAAAATGTACCTGTTAGTGCCCAAAAGTTCCGTCTTCATTTTTGGAGCCTCCTCGAAGGCCTGCAAACGAGCGCAATTAGCGGAAACTCCCAATGGTGATTCATTTGATCTGGAGGCGTGGCCTGTTTTGTGGGCGGGGCCTGCTTCCAGCGCGAGGTTTTTAAAACTAGCGCAAAACGATCGCGGAAACCCGGGTTGCGCTGAACGCAATTTGCGCTTAAAATTCCGCAATCGGGGGGGGGGGGGGAATTGCGCCGGGGAAAGAAAAGCGCAGTCGAGCGAAAGCCTGTATTCTTTACCCACTCATAATGCCAGTTGAATTACTCTGCTCCTCCTTTTCCCCTCTGCTTCGAAATCCCACTCGAGCCAGATTCCTGTTTTGTGAGTCGTGTTCTCTGTCTGCTTCCATCTGACTCCATTGCCAGCTCTCGCTCCGTTGTGTGCTCTCACTCGAGTCTATCTTCCTTCAATCAGTGTTTCACAAACTCTTAAGTCGAAAAAGCGGTGAACAAAAGGCCGATATGTTGGCAATACTTTGCAAAGGAGAGTGGTGCCTTGTGCACACTGAATGCTTCTCCAGCGTGACGCACGATAAACAGAGCGGCAAATCATGTTTTACGACATTTTACAATTCCAACCGTTTTTTTTGAATGGGCATAAAATGTTTTCAGCTTTGGCTCTGTGGTGTTTATTTCCATTTTAGAGGTGGACGGAGAGCATTGTGTCATTTACAATCAAGCGTACACACTTGAGCACGTGCTGCGGTGGAGCAAATCAGGGCAAAGGAACTCTGCTGCCGTCGCTGGGACCTGTCATCACTGCAGCAGGGTGTTCGTCTCTCAGCTCCGCAGTTGCCAGTTGTAATTATGAGCGAGACTGACCGACCTGCCACACAAAACGGTGTTCCGAATTTTCAACCCGCACACAGCACATAATGCAAAGACCCAGCAGGGAGCTGCGTATGTGGTCAGCCCAGCTGAATCGTGCGCATTGTAATATCATCGGGCTCAATGGCAGCTTTGTCAGGCCCAGTATCAGATGCAGACACTCTTGGGGAAGCGAGTGTCTGCTTCAATGAAGCAACATTAAAAAAAAAATCAGTGGGCACAGTCGTGTTCCCTGTCCGTTTTTTTTTTTGAAGCCTCTCCCATGATATTGAGCTTGAAAAAATAAAATTATGAAAGGCCTAAACGGCATTAAAGACTCTGGTAATTTCCCAAGTAACAAGAATTCACTGTAATTATTTACAGTGTTAGAAATTCGATATTGTAATTAAGTTGATTTTTTTTATGCAGCATATTTATATATTTATTCTCCCTTTTAAGGATTGCCAAGTAGTTCGGCTGGTTGAGTGCTGAATTGAGGGATTGAGCACAATGTTCCCGTTCATTCTTTTTTTGGGTGCGCACCCCCTTTAACAGGCCGCACAGCCCATTCAGATTTCCGCGTCTGCGCGGTTTTTCCCGTTTAAAAGCCGCTGAGCGGCCTGCACGGCCACACAGCTTACCGGGAACATTGATAGAGCAGCCTAGGTTTTAATCCCAATGGGTTTCACTCGAGCTGTCATCCAACTGAAGCACGCTAAATGAGTACCACATCTTCGGATGTGGAGGTGAGAGCAGGATGTTGTATGCTTCCCTTGTTATCCTCTCGCAAGTACTGTCTTCAGGAACTCCCAGCTGGAAATAGACGTCAGCACTGCCCCGTGCCAACGTCTGGTAGCGATGAAATAAGAACATCAGAAATAGGAGCAGGAGTAGGCCATACGGCCCCTCGAGCCTGCTCCGCCATTCAATAAGATCATGGCTGATCTTCGACCTCAACTCTACTTTCCCGCCCGATCACCATATCTCTTGATTCCCCGAGAGTCCAAAAATCTATCTAAGCCTTGAATATACTCAAAGACTCAGCATTCACAGCCCTCTGGGGCAGAGAATTCCAAAGATTCACAACCCTCTGAGTGAAGAAATTCCTCCTCATCTCAGTCTCAAATGACCAACCCCTTACCCTGAGACTATGGCTCCTAGTTTTAGACACTCCAGCCAGGGGAAACAGCCTCTCAGCATCTACCCTGTCAATCCCCTTCAGAATCTTGTATGTTTCAATGAGATCACCTCTCATTCTTCTAAACTCCAGAGAGTATAGGCCCATTCTACACAATCTCTCAACATTGGACAGCCCTCTCATCCCAATAAGTCAGTCTCCGTCTCGCCCTCCCTTTTTAGCAGAATGATGATTAATTTAATAAAGTTACCAATTAAAAACATGGGAACATTGAAGTTGATGCTGACATCACCACCTCCGCACTCCACAGGCCTGCTTAGAAATATTGAAAAATATGTCAAGGATCACGAAGGTAAGCCTGAACCTTCACTGTGGTTTGCTGCGGTGCCATTATTTAAAACATCCAATTTGTTATTCCAAACTTATTTCTTTTATTGGCTAATCGTCCCAAGATTTTTATGCGCTGGAACTTCAGGGCATTTTGTGCAGCAGCCAAAACAATTAATTGCAAGCAGTATACGTATTTTTATGCAGAGAGCACAAGTATTTACAAATGGGCTGTAAGATCCACCGACGTTTATTACATGAGCAAGTGCTTAGTGCGGTAAAGTTTGTCTTTTATGGATTCGAGCTCCGTAGATTGGATGTGGCAGCTGGTGTCGGGGCAAGAAATATTCGATTACGAGCGGTTTATAATTGCTATATTTGTTATAATGAAATTCCACTGTTTGTCGGTACACTCAAAATAAGTGACAGCAATGCTTCTTGCAGGATTTTCCTTCTGTTGTCATCAGGAACCTTTAATGCTCTAGGAAGTTTCAGTGTAGCTGTTCATGTACCAATTATTATTATTTTTTTTTTTTACAGTGTTTGAATTTATGTTCAAAATTCAGTTTGCAAGCCCAAAGCAAAAGAGCCACCCAGATTTGACATTGCAATGAGTAACCTGGGGAGATGTTGCTGGGATAATGGTGCTGCTGAAGTGGCTCATTTCCACAGCAGTGTAAGTGTAGTTTATGCCATACCTTATCTCAGATGAGTTAAAGAGAGAAAAAGATGAAGCTCGAGGAACAGCACATCATCTTTCGATTAGGCACTTTACAGCCTTCTGGACCCAACAATGAGTTCAACAATTTCAGATCAGAACCACCGCTCCCATTTTTTTCGGACAGCAGCTGCTGGTAATGATTCTGCTGTTGCCATTTACGGCTCCTCTAGACCCATCATTTGTTTCTTCACATATCCCATTACCCCACCCCCTTTGGCCTTGCCCCATCATCCCTTTTGTCATTTAATCTCTCCTGCCTTCCACCCTATCACAGACCTTCCCTTTTGTTCTTTCCTCCCCTCCCCCCTTTCTCTGTCTCTGTACTTGCTCCAAACCTGTTACATCCTCTTACCATTGCGAGTTCCGATGAAAGGTCAAGAAGCTGAAACGTTAACTCTGTCTCTCTCTCCACAGGTGCTGCCTGACCTGCTGAGTGTTTCCAGCATTTTCTGCTTTTATTTCTGATTCCTAGCATCTGCAGTATTTTGCTTTTTAGTGAAAGAAGAGTTGCACTATCCACCAAATGGTCACTCGTTCAAATCCCAGCTTTTGACTGGCTTAAACTCCGCTTCCCTTGTCTGTTGAGTGCCAGCTGATGTCAGATAGATGAGAAGGCAGAGCTCTGCATGGCTGCACACGTCACAATTTTAAGGGAAGCTGGCAGGTCCAGTCTCATCCTGACCAAGAAACACATCTTCTGCCTGATAATCATCGTTGACAGCAGATGTGGCGATGTGTCCTCTCCAGTGAGCTGTGTTTCCTGAAGTGATGAATCCAGTTTTAGACTTGCCATGCCTTCCCGGATATGGAGCACTTGTACTTCAGGTCAGGCTGCTTTCTTAGATAGAATCGTACAATGATACAGCACAGAAGGAAGCCATTCAGCCCATCGTACCTGTGCTGGCTGTTTGAAACAACTGTCCAATTAGGCCCACTTCTCTGCTATTTCCCATAGCCCTGCAAATCTTTCCCCTTCAAGTATTTGTCCAATTCCCTTTTGAAAGTTACTATTGAATCTGCTTCCACCCTTTCAGGCAGTGAATTCCAGATCGTAACAACTCGCTATGTAAAAAAAATTCTCCTCATTTCGCCTCTGATTCTTTTGCCAATTACCTTAAATCTGTGTCCTCTGGTAACTGACCCTTCTGCCACTGGAAACAGTTTCTCCTTATTTACTCTTTCAAAACCCTTCATGATGTTGAACACCTCTATTAAATCTCCCCATAACCTTCTCTGCTCGAAGATGTGGATTTCTCCAGGCTCAGACTGGCCTGCAATCCTAAATGTGCAAACCTTTTGGCTCAGGTCACCCTGCCTTCCTTGTTAATGAAGTAAAGCATATTTGTGAGAGGCAGCAATGATAACATTGTGGGGATGACACCAGGTGAAAAACAGAAGTAGAAAAAAAAAGAGATTCCTCTTTGATAAGAGAGCCAAATTTCCATGCTGTGGGTGATGGGGTCAAGTTTGTACCGGCATTTTTACCAAGTGAAAAACAGCTGATCTTGGCTGTGATATCTAAGGGTAGCACAGGCAAGTCACAAGCAGAGATGGAAAATCTATGGAGAAATCACACTTCCCATTCTCGCACACCTTACAGGTACTGTGTTTATTAATTGGGAGAGAGCTGAGAATGGATTATATGCATGTACTCTGAGTCAGAAAATGGTATATAGAATGGGAATGGGGAAAATACTCATTAATTTCCTTAATATTATGAGTATTGGCAGAAGACATTCAAAGAATTATATTCCACAAATATTATGTTGGACTTTTTGCTGTGGCTGGGATACAGAATTAATTATTGTTAACAGACATAGACATGAACATCTGCAATTTATTACTCAACACTAGCATCATTGCATCCAAGAAGTTATGCCACACAGTAAAGAATGTATCACATAAAAAGGGCTGCCAGTCTCAAGACTGAATAAAAAGAACCACATGTTTGCTTAGTATTCAATGAAAGGATCTATTTACAACCAAGTCATTTTTGGGGGTATTTTAGTGATTTGTGACTGGTGTAAACAGATAAGCCTTTTTTTCTACAATAATGAAGAACAAAGCATTTCTTTCATGGGATGTTTACTAAGAAATCATTTTAATTAACTTCCATTTCCTACAGATAGTACACACTTGCTGCTTGTATAAAGAAGGATTGAAGTTTGTTGCTGGCAGTCAAACTATTTGGAAAATATTGACGTAATGGAGAGTGTCTGATGCCCAAGTTGAATCTTCTATTTAAAACAAATGTTCATCTCAGTCTACTGGAAGAGTCTTTGGTTCAATAGGTTAGAAATGGAAGGGCAAAGACAATGCAGAACCTTTGACTCTCATTCTCTGTTTCTCCCTCAGAACGGTTCATGTAAGCCTGTTTTTCTCTTGATTCCAAGTGTTGGCAGACTGTTCACCTGTGGAGGGTGCCAGAGCCGATCCTGATCTCACCCGATACCTTCCCTCCTCCGCCCTCTGAACGCACGCGCAGTAACCAATTGTAACGCTCCAACTGCTCCTTGGCTGAGATTATCTGACTCAGCACAGACCAGGCATTCTCTCCATTCAAAATATAGTGAAGCAATTTTGTAGCGACCCTTTCGGACATATGGCTAGTCTGGCACACATGCGAACCTGCAACGATGTCAAGCATCACCGCCACCTGAGCCTCATCGTTCAAAGGAGAATATTAAATTAGCCAAAAATCATTCATGAATCTTAATTTTAGATGCACCCATTCCAATAATAGTAGATCTTTCATCACAGTAACCATGATAAACAGATTGACAGTGTAACTGCCGCCTGCTGTCTAGAAGATGCCTCTATAACTCGCCAAGGCTTCTTCGGCAGCACCTCCCAAACCCGCGACCTCTACCACCTAGAAGGACAAGAGCAGCAGGCGCATGGAAACACCACCACCTCCAAGTCACACACCATCCTGACTTGGAAATATATCGCCGTTCCTTCATCGTCGCTGGGTCAAAATCCTGGACCTCCCTACCTAACAGCACTGTGGGAGTACCTTCACCACACAGACTGCAGCGGTTCAAGAAGGCGGCTCACCTTTTCAAAGGCAACTAGGGATGGGCAATAAATGCTGGCCTTGCCAGCAGTGCCCACATCCCATGAATGAATTTAAAAAAAATGGAAATGCAGATGTTTAAACTGAGCACTGTTTTCTATATTTCGCAATATTTAACACAGTGCTGCTGCAGAAGGCACGTGCCCATTGATGCCGTTTTTTTTTTACAAATGTAGGGCTTCAACTGTTTGAGGACTGGATTATACTAGTGCCTTTGCTTTGCAACCCTACTCCCTTCTGGAGCAGAATACCTTCAGTATTACCACATCGTAATGTTATCTGCATCCAGCTCAAAGGTAAAACTTAAATGATTAGGCTCAATCCAGCTTGGGGTCTCCGTAAGGGGGACCCCGAGCTTCCGGTCGCCTGTCACTTTAATTCTCCACTTCACTCCCACTCTGACCTCTCCGTCCTCGGCCTCTTGCATTGTTCCACTGAAGCTCAGCGTAAGCTCGAGGAACAGCACCTCATCTTTCGATTAGGCACTTTACAGCCTTCTGGACTCAACATAGAGTTCAACAATTTCAGATCATAACCTCGGCCCCTATCATATCTATATTTTTTTCCACACTTTCTGTTTGTGTCTTTTCTTCTCTCCCACATGGCAGCTGTCTTTCATTCTGCCAGCGCAATTTACACTTCATCGAGAGCCATCCTTTGTTTCTTAACCTGTCCCATTACCATCTCCTTTTGCCTTGAATATCTCTTAATGTTTCTTCCCTTTTGTTCTTTCATCCCCTCCCCGCTTTCCCAGCCCCCACACTTGCTTAAAAATCTGTTCCATTTCCTGCTTTTTTCCAGTTCTGACGAAAGGTCATCGACCTGAAACGTTAACTCTGTTTCTCTCTTCACAGATGCTGCCTGACCTGCTGAGTATCTCCAGCACTTTCTGTTTTTATTTCAATCCAGCTCCTGGTGGGCATGAGCTGACATCACAGAACTGGCACTAAATTTGGCAGTCTCGCCCAGAGAGGGCTGGTGTGGGACATGGAAAAATGTCACACTGGTGTGCAGTTGGTTGGAATATCGAATCCACTAAGTGTAATATAATCAAAAAGGTTAATCTGGAGAACCATTTCAGTTTAACCTGTGACTGCAGGACAAAGAGAAATAGTGCTGATAAAAGGCAAATTCGGGTCTGATGTCAGGAAGCACTTTTTCATGCAGAGTGATTAATATTTGGAATGGTCTTCCATGGGGTAGTGGAGGCAAAATATGGAACCATTTAAGAAGCGGTTAGATGATATGAGGAGAGAACTATAGGTTCCTATTGGAGGATGAAATAGATGAACCAAAAGGCCCTTCTCATCTATACTTAATCATTCTGGGGGAAGTTTAAAAACAGAAGTAGCCAAATCCAAGTTGAACCAAGAGCATGGACTGGCTCAATTGGATTGAATTTAGAGCTTTTTATAAAGTAAAACCTTTTGACAATGAGCATCCAGAGATTTGTTAGAAGTACAACAGAAGGGCAACACGGTGGCATAGTGGTTAGCACTGTTGCCTCACAGCGCCAGGGACCCGGGTTCGAATCCGGCCTCGGGTGACTGTCTGTGTGGAGTTTGCGCATTCTCCCCGTGTCTGCGTGGGTTTCCTCCGGGTGCTCCAGTTTCCCTCCCACAGTCCAAAGATGTGCGGGTTAGGTTGATTTGGCTATGATAAATTGACCCTTAGTGTTAGGGGGATTAAATATGTGGGGTTACGGGGATAGGGTGGGATATGGGTCGGTGCAGGCTCGATGGGCCGAAATGGCCTCTATCTGCACTGTGGGGATTCTGTGATACTCATCATAGTGCTTCTTCATACATGCCAACCATCAGCTTTTGAAGCTGAAATGTTTCAACCTGTTTTTCAGCATTGTACTAAAAAAAGATTTTTCGAATGTTTAGATTGGTCTACTGTCCCCATATGCGATTCAGTTTCTGCGCCATCTGAAAAGCCTCTTCCAAATCGTGTTCAAAATTGAAGCTCAGACCATGGAAGGACAGAAAGGCGGAGAGAAAGTATTAATGACTTGTATTGGTGTTGGCTTTTCTAACATCAGCAAGACCTTCACGTAGGAGCGCCTACCACACTGTTGCATCTTGACATGTTTGGAGCAGCTCGCTCTTTATTTCACTGGGACTGGAGGTTATCAATGCAGACAATCAGTTGGAGGCAGGCACTGGAGCCTGTCCGATCCAATCAACTAAATGTTACTTTTTCCAAATATTCTGTCTCACATGAACTTGAGACAGAAAAGTTTGAAGTAAGATAAGTTGATGGTTTCTGTGTCACAGTTACAGATGTAGGGTTTGCTCCCAAAGTAATTCTTAATAATTAATGAAGCTCCGCAAAATGCTGCTATTTAAATTATTCTGAGCTGTGCCTGACTTTCTTACTTGAAGGCTTTGTTTTCTTCAGAGCTGGTTGCCGCTGCTGCTTTGAGATAAGGAGGATGTTCCCTGGTGTGAATTTATTAACTGGGTTTATCCGAGCATTCCTGTCGTCATACTTGTGGTACTGCCAGAAATTGGAAACAAAATAGGGAGAGAGATTGGAATGATGATGAATTTTACTTAACCCTGATATTTGGGGTTTGATTACAATGTACCACAGCGATGACTGATGTGGACCATTGGTTTGTTTGTGCGTGAATCACAGTGCTCCATTATGTTCTGTAACTTCGGAAGTGGGTTTCAGTCTGCTTATTCGTGCATGATGTAGGCTGCAGGCATGCTCATCGTTCCATCACTTTCACTGCAAGAAAGAAAGCTTGAAGTACACTAAAGTGCAGTTTCTGAGGAGCATGCCCCCAAAGCTTGGTAGAAAAATAAACCTCATGTTTTCAGCATTCACAGCCCCCTTCAGTAATTTCAGAAATCCAGCACTGCTGCAAACTGTACTTTTGTGTACTTTAGATGACTCACAACCTTTGAGCCATGGAGTAGCCGGGGAGAGAGCCGAAACCATTCCTATTCGAGTGGTCAAGATCCATTGAGAAATGTAAGGAGTTGCTTTAATATTCAGTAAGAGTACAAAAGATTGTAAATTCCAGACTGGAGGCGGTCCCTATTGGATTTCTTGGTAACCATCTTATATTGATGGCCTCTAGTTATGCTCTTCCCCATAAGTGGAAACACTCTCTCTGCGTCTACTCTATCAAAACAGGGAGTGGTTGAAGCGAAAAGTATAGATGCATTTAAGGGAAGGCTAGACAAACGTATGAGGGAGAAGGGAATAGAGGGTTATGCTGATAGATTTAGATGAGGAAAGACGGGAGGAGGCTCGAGTGGAGCATAAACGCCGGCATGGACTGGTTGGGCCAAATGGCCTGTTTCTGTGCCGTATATCCTATGTAATCCCCTGCCTGCTCCTGCAACTCATACTTTGATGTGCTTTTTTATTTTTTACGGATTGCAGTGTGTGATGAATTTTATTTCCAGTATAAGGACATAAATCTTTCTGACAGGATCAAAATAGGCTAGCTATTTCTGTTGACGGTAACAGTAGATTAACTTTACCCTGTAAAGTTGTGTCTAAATCTGTGCAACTACTTTTATTTTTTATTTTTGAAATATCTAACCTCTCCAAGAGAAATTATTTTTGGCTTGAACAGCGGGTTTCCAAAATGCCAGGATATGCACCAAATAAAATGTCAAAAAGCAAAACTGTCTGGAGGGCATTTTCCCAGATCATGCTAGAAAATAAATCTCATTCCTTCCACTCCCTCACATTCCCATTCAGTGATTACTAACTTTACTATTTATGCAACCTGCAGTTTTGTGGACTTTAGTTTCTTTTTCTTAGTAATAAAAAGGATGGAATGTTGAGAGGGCCCACAGCTTGCAAAGGGCCGAAATTTGTGGCGGGTAATAATGGCGAACTAACAGCGTTCCCCGTTATTACCTCTTTGAAACTGACCGCAACTTCAGGATGTAGCGCAGGCGCATCTAAACGTGGAAATCCTGAAGTTGCAGTCAGCCATGCACTGCTCTGACACTGGCTGCGCTGTGGACCCCCCCCCCCCCCAGCCTGTAATCAGTGAAATCAGTGAAACTGACGAAAACTTGGGTTTTTCCACAGTACTATCGCTGTTAAATACCCCATAAAATGTTAAACCTTGTTGAAATAGGTTTGACTGGTAAACAAACATTATGGCCCTAAAAATAAAAATTTTATATTAGTGAAGAGTCAAATTTCTCCATTATGATAAAAATTACAATTTTTTTTTAAAAAAAGTTAAAAAAATTATTTATTTTAAAAGGTTGTTCATGATATTTCAGGTTCTACCTTATGCCCATGTGAGAGCCCCAATCTTTGTTTTGCTCTCTGTAACATTTTTTTAAAAGTCTGGATAAAAGCAGCTTCTCATTTCCTGGTTTCCTGTCTGTGAGAGTTCTGCAATGTTATTGGCTGCTTCGACAGCTTGTTGACGTCACAGCAGCATCGCACTAGGGAATTCCCACTGCAGAGCGCCGAAATCACTTGAACGTTGAAAAGGGCAAAATTCTCCCTACGGAGATGGCGAGATCTCTGTGGGCAGCTTTCTTCGGAGCCAGTGGCGAGCGCCTTTGCTTTGCCGCTGACCGCAAATTCTGGGCCATTGTGTCCCACTGCAATTGCAGTGTAACTACTTGTTGTCATGTGTCAGAATGCCCATGTTCAGAGCTGTTTTTAAGTTGGTCAGCTTTTGCTCATTTTCTATATTGGCAATAATGCTTCCTATAGTCTGATCCAATTCACAAGAACATTGGTAGTGGGGTTGCAGTTAAGTGATCCTTTGGAAGAGGTTTGCAGTACATGTTGTCCAAGCAAGAAGAGGCTGTGTTGACGTGTCCCTTGTTCTGGTATTTTGGTGAAATCCCTTCACTGTACACTGCATTTTGCATGTGAAATCTGTGCTTTAAACAAAAAGGATCCATTGCTCCGTCTAAAAACAAGTAGAGCTGAAGTCAGCGCAGTAATAAGAGCTTAATCAGAAGCACATTGGGCTAATGAATTCAATAAAACTGTCGCAGATAAATATAATTGTGTGCTTGTGTTTCATGAAGGTTGGGTGTTTCTGTTTACTAATTATGATTGACAGCTGAACAGATTAGGTGATGGCTGTTGCTTAACAGAGACGCATGGAGCTTTCATACTCATTCCTCACTTTCACTTGTTAAATGCTTCATCTGAGTGAGTTCCATTGACTCAATTTGGACTCATTATCTGAATGCGAGTGGGTAGATAGAGGGGAACTGCTGTGGTCAATAACTTCTAAAACAAGGGCACAAATAAAAGAGACGTATATTTTTTCCCTCAATGCTCTAAGCTCCAGAACGGGCGAAGATGTGCAGGAAAGGTTCCTGTTCCGTACATTTGAAACGTGGAATGGGCTGAAACCTGTTTAAAAGATCAACTGTAGAAAATCTGATTGATTGACAAAGCGTGACATTCTTCTGTGTATTAACTTTATTGTACACTCAAATTGAGTGTTAATGCGTGAGTTTGTGTGAGTTTCGACCTAAGACAATGTTTGTGCTGTTCGAGTGCCTCTCAGTAATTTTCTTCCAGGTGTAAGTGGATCCCGCACACAATAATGCAAATGAAATATTTAAGTGCTATTTAGCCTGTTAGGCTCCGTTGAAGTCTTTGTGGAAAATTCTGTCGCTTTGGACTTTACATAACTATATACTACCTGGTCAGAGTTTGAGGTTGGGCCTGCAGAAGGAATGGAAAGGTGCAGAAAATGATGTGAATGTAAATACATAGGGTGAAATACAGAACAGAGAACCCAAGATTGTCCTAATGGGAAAGTGCTCAACTTCCCTATGTGGGAACCAAGGACATATGTTACCATTAAGGCCAAGCCCATCAGTTATGTTTCTACGATGCTGCTCATCTTCACATCAGAGGCAGAACTGAAGAGAAGTAATACACAATTCCACAAACATTTTAACCTTGCACTGTGAGTGATTATGTACACAGGACACACATTGTTATTAACACCATGCCAGAGTGTACTAAACTTACTGACATTCAACCTGCTATTATTTTGGTATAGTTGCATCTTATTTTTCCCACAAGATAAAGGCATTCAAATTCAGCGCTCAAAATGGATCCCTGAACATCCTATGTATTTACAGTTAATGACTCTTGGGGCAGAATTTTCATTGACCCGTGGAGGCGGGTTTGGAGGCGTGTGGGGGGTTAAAATAGCAGATTCGGGGGTCCCGAACCCATCCCGCCCCCAACCCGCCTCCATGCCAGTTTCACAGGAGGCGGGTACCCGACCTGTGCTGGCACCCGCCTCCCCGAGGCGGGAAGGGGATTAGTGCCAATAAACTGCCTGTTAACAGGTAGTTAACAGGCAGTTTTTTGCCTAATCCCTATTTTTAGCCCTGAAGTGTGGGCTTCCCGACAGGTCTGAACCACGCCGATTTAGCGAGGCGGACCGTCGGTCTGGAGGGCTTGGAGGGGTCGAGATGTCCGGTGTGCAGGTGAGTGATGGGTGCATGAGTGCAGAGGTAAGTGTGTTTGGTGTGCGTAAAGTGTTTTAAGAACTTGTACTTACCTTAACTTTGTCCTACAGGCTTCCTTCCTTCAGTTCTCGGGAGTCCCTCAGCTCACCGGCACAGAAAGCAGAATGGCCGCGGAGCTGTCAAAAGCTGCAGTCTCTGCTTTCTGTGCTGGATTGATTTCTAACTGAGTCTAAGTACAGGGACTCACGTTAGAAATCATATTGTCAGTGTTTGACAGCTTCACAGAGCTGTCAAACACTGAAATTTCATCTGTCAAAAGCTCTTGACAGATGAAATTTCAATGGCTGACATTACCTGTATCCAAGGGACCCTTGATTGGCCTGCTAAGCCCGCTGGGCGGGCTTAACAAGGTCAATCAAGGGAAAATACAGTGGGTTGGCCACAAGTCAATGGAGGCGGGACTACAACCCAAAAAGTGGGAGTCCCGCCTCCATCACATCCCCATTGACAAAATCCAGCCCTTTGAGTCAAATACAGCAGTGGCAGCTGCTACTGCAACTAGCATCTGTAACCAAGAGCTGTTCACCATTGCAGTGTTGAGCGTGTACTCCATATCACTGCTTTGCTGGCATAAAAAGAAAAGCATGCAGTAAAGAACATTTTATTTCAGACCGAGAATATTTTCGCACGGACCTCTCATTGAACTCAACGATATAATTGAAGGTTAAGGTAGGATTCCATAGTTCAACTACCAGTACATGTTTAAACACTGCAATGCTAATTAGCTCTTTATTGTCCCAGGAGTCGCTAGTTATGTATTTTAGACCTGATAATGAACTCAACCAAATGGAGAGCAAAGAGTGCTCCCATAACACAGTTATAACACAGGCTGCAATTTGCTATCTCCATAATGCAGAACGGCTGTCTTTTAAGGGGGCTGAGTGAGTGCAAAGCCTTCTGGCTACATTGGGTTCCAACACTTGGAGCTGATGCAATCAAAATGAAAAGTGCTGGAGGCGTGGATGCGACACGGCAGAATTAGCGACGCTTTGCAGATTTCAGCTCGCTAAGTGACTCGGCAGCTTGCAAGACTGCAGGTCTGTTCTGATTGGCTCATCAGATAAGTGGCTCATCATTATGACACATCCCATCCTGCAGAAATTGAACAGTTCAAAATCATGTGCTCCTGCCAGCGAATTAATATATCAAGGAAACAACTTTGAATACATTCTTCATGTGTTGAGAAGAATTTCGACCCAAGACCTTTTTCTCTCGTCAACTGTAAAGCACAAGGTCAGAATTTTAAGATGAGAAAATTGTTCCTTACAATCATGAATTGTAACTAGTGTGACAACAGTGATATTTCATCAAGTGTTTCATATTTTTAACTTTATATTTAGCTTTAAGTGAAGACCAGGCTAAAATGACTTTAAAATCACTCTGCAGAGGACAAGAGAAACGTGCCGGGCATGGTCTAATATTACAATAAAGTACGTCCTTCAACTCAAAATTGGGAAGACCAAAGCCATTCCTAACCTCTGCACCTTAGCTCCAACGACTCTATCCCTCTCCCTGGGCGAGCCTGATGGTGTGTCACCTTTGTGCCATTTGATCATGAGTTGAGTTTCAAACTCCATTTTCTAGCCAGCAGCAACGCTATCTATTTTCACCTCAACTATACCTTCCCGCCTCTGCCTCTTTCTCGCCCCTATTGCCACTGAAATGCTTATCAATGACTTTCTTACCTTCAAGTTCAATGATCCAGGATTTTCATTTGTAACGTTGATAGCAACCCATTTATTTTAAGTTGTTACGATCGGAAAACCGAGTCCAATTACTCCAACGCTTCCCTTGCCAGCCTGACGAGTTCTGTCCTCCAAAAGTTGCAACTTATCCAAAACTTCACCTTTCCAATACCAAACCCTGCTCCCCATCACCCCTGTCTGTGCCAACCTTCATAAGCTCGCGATTCCCCAACGCATTGAGTCCATCATCAAAACCACATACTTCCACCTCTGTCGCATTGCCCGTCTCCGCCCCTGCCTCAGCTCATCTGCTGCTGAAACCCTCATCCATGCTTTTGTTACCTCTAGCCTCGACTATTCCGGCCTCCCACCTTGCACCCCCTGTAAACTTGAGCTCGTCCAAGACTCTGCTGCCCGTGTCCCCTGTGCTCGCTGACCTACATTGGCTCCCGGTCCGGCAACGCCTTGGTTTTAAAATTCTCATCTTTGTTTTCAAATCCCTCCATGGCCTCGCCCCTCTCTATTTCTGTGACATCCTCCAGCCCTACAACCCTCCGCGATCTCTGCGCTCCTCCAATTGTGGATTCTTGCGCATTCCTGATTTTTATCACTCCATCATTGGCGGCCGTGCTTTCATCTGCTAGGGCCTAAGCATGGGAATTCCCTCCCTAAACCTCTCCTCCTTTAAGGTGCTCCCTCAAACTTACCATTTTGAACAAGGTTTTGGCCACCTGTCCTAATAGCTAGCTCCTTATGTGGCTCGGTGTTAAATTTTGTTTGGTAACTCTCCTGTGAAGTGCTTTGGGACGTTGTACTACGTTAAAGTTGCTACATAAATGCAAATTGTTGTTGTTTTTGCCCCTCCATGGCCTCTCCCCTCCATACCTCTATAACCTTCCTCAGTCCAATGTTTCTGCTCATGCCCTTTGCTCTGTCATCTCCCTTCAGCCACAGAGGCTTCAAACATTTTGGCCCATCTGGACCCACTCTCCCTAAAACCGTCCTCCGATTATTTTTGTCCTTGTGAAACGTTTTGGAACATTTTACAATGTTAAAGATGCTATAAAATGCGAGTTGCTGTACGTTACTAACAAATTAAAATACTGAGGGGGCTCGACAAGGTAGATGCAGAGAGGATGTTTCCCCTCGGGGGCATAGTTTCAGAATAAAGGGTCGCGCTTTTAGAACTGAGATGAGGAGGAATTTCTTCTCTCAGAGGGTCGTAAATCTGTGGAATTCTCTGCCCCAGAGAGTTGTGGAGGCTGGGTCATTGAATACATTTAAGGTGGAGATAGACAGATTTTTGCAAGATAATGGAGTGAAGGGTTATGGGGAGCGGGCAGGGAAGTGGCTTTGAGCCCAAGATCAGCCATGATCTTATTGAATGGCTCGAGGGGCCAAGTGGCCTATTCCTGCTCCTATTTCTTATGTTATGTTCTTATTAAACAAAGAATTAATAGCTCTCCTGGTTGAAGACAAGTCAGTTATTCTCTTTTAATTATATAACATTCTTGTTGATCATAGCTCTTCTTCTGAAATTGCAGATAAATTATCAAGAAATAGCTGAAAATGTCCTGTGTACAATTCCTTATGACGAAGGGAAATCAAATGTGTTCCTGATTGTAACCATCTATGTGACACTTGTGTTTATACTGAAGACCCAATGCTGGAAAATCCCATGGCCAAGTCTGTACAAAGCCAGGTGAAATAGATAAATATAATTTTTTTTAAAACATAGGGACTCTGCGTGCGTGCAGATGAGACACACTGCTGCTATCCTGATGATTTTCTTATCCATAACAATTTCTGGCAGGTTTTACTTTCAGTTTTACTTCAGCTGAGCCCATCATCTTTAGCAGACGCACTGAAAAAAATTGTGTTTACCTGGCCTACATAAGCTATGTGGCTTAAACGTTAAATGAATTCTACACTTTTGCAGGATAAGAATTGAGAATGCCAAACACTTCCTGCACACGGCTCTGGTATTTTTGAAATGACTTTTCTGAGTAAACTTGCTGAGTTTACTGAGGCCTGGGTTTGGCAACTCTGGTTCGAGGTATTCCTGGAGATTTGATCGCCTGACGTCTGGCCATGTGATGTCTGCGAATGTTATTGCACTTGGCGTCTAAAAATTGGGTCCCCTGTTGTGGAGTATCTTTGTTCATGGTGGGGGTGAGGGGGGGAGCAGTTGACGCCAGCAGCTGTTGTGCGAGATGTTCCAAGAACCGGGAGGACACCCGCGAGCAGGCGAGCAAGAGAAACCGAGGGCGGAGAAGTGGGTTAATTGAAGGTGGGCAAGGGATTCACTGAGGGGAAACCAGAGGTGGGCGCATCTTTGATTCCACCTGTAACTAATAGTAACTCACTGATATTGCACCAATGACTAACAGTAATACTGGTAACACTCAGATTCCCCTCTTAACCAACAATAACTCGCTGATAATCTGTATGTAACTGATAGTAATTAGTAGTAATCCTATTTCCCGCTGGTATTCTGGGAGGGTTGGCAACGCCACTAAGGCCGAAGGCTGGGAAGACCGCATAATATTTTCCCAGTATCTAGACTTGGCAAATCCGACAAGTTTACGTTCTGGTTGCTGTCAGTTGCACAGGACCTGTGTGTGTGTCAAGAGTTAGCACGGCACAAAACCAATATAAAAGCAGCTTTGTAATCAGCTCAGTTGCTGTTTTGATTTACCTGAAGGCATATTTTAATTAGCAATTGACAAGGCCTCCTAACGCATTGACTCGTGTGCTGACGGCCTCCATACGCTACCGGCATCCAACGCACAAGTTCATTTTCTTGCATCAATCCACTCTAAACACAGCACATTTGGGGGGCTTGCCTTGAAAGCGTAGTGATAGTACCTTGTACTTCTATTACAACCCTGTTGGGATAAAGGACCCAGGTTTGTTTATACCATTTGAGTGCATTGAACTGTGGGAGACCCATGCGTCTGCAGTCAGCTGCACTCCTATTGTGCAAAATCGCTAAGCAGTTACAAGAGGAGCTGATATCTCACAAAGGTGATCTCTCTTCATAAGGTCCCCACCTGTTTGTAAGAAGCAAATTTGATTATTCCTACTGCCAAAATCATTACCAAGCCAGGAGAATTCCTTTAAATTTGATTGGATTTGCTCAATAGAGGTATTCTGAGAAAGAGCTATTATTAACAAACCATCACCAAATGTTTAAACAAACTGTGTCCCGAAGCCTATGTCCCTGTCTACCTGTAATAGGAAAAGCTCTTCCTTCCACCCTGCAGAGAATTTGGTGTCAGATGACAGTCCTCTGCATGTGTATTGTTACAGAAACGGCCAGTCCCTTTCTATCTCCTCCTGTCGCTCAGCGCTGTCTGTTGTGTTGCCAGTTAGTACAAATCTATACCAGTTTCTGATTTCTGCAAGTGCCAGACACGATTAATTTTCTGTAGAGCAGTCATCGTAACCAGGCTCATTATGCAGAATTGTATTTAAACTAGAACAGCTATCCGAATTACAAGAATATGTATATTTGACATCTCTTTCGATGTAGCTGACATCTTGGGGGCGATTTTAACCCCACTCGCTCAGCAGAAACCTGGCGGGTAGGCAGTTAAAATCGCCGTGGCTCTTACCTGTCTGAAAGCCGCCATGATCGCAACATCTGCAATTTTAACCTGCTCTCCTGAGCAGGCAGCAAGGACGCGCGCCCGGAGCCAGCAGGGTCCTTCTTTACATACGCATGTTGCGACCTGATGACATCATTGAGGCCCGACTGTAATTTTAACTCAGGCCTGAGTGAGGAATCCACCTGGAGTTAAAATTGGGGCCTTTGTTTCTAACATATAAGGTTGAATTTTTATTAAGTGCTATTTAAAGAGATGTACAAATCTGTTGCATTTTTTGGGGGGAATAGAAGTACTGTCTGTTTAAAAGTGGTGACCAGGGGAGGGTCAGCTAATGTTTGGAAATGATAAGTCACTGTTTACATTTTAGGGCATTTTTGAAGACTTGTTAAAACGAGAGCTTTTGCAAGCACTGCGGGCTAAACACCTGACTTACTCAAAGCCCAATATTTAACAGTTGTGATTCTGTGCAAAATATCAGTTGTTCAACTTGGTGATAAAAAATGAAGTTCTGCAGAGTAGGGAAGTTGTTTAGTTTGTGAGAAACAGAGTTTGAATTTTTTTTCATTTATCTATATACTTTCTGAAACTTGGTGGGAGTTTTTATATCCGTGCGTAAAAACAACACGGGACAAAGGATACACCAATCCTTATTTGATTTGTGAATATTTAAACCCTGTTTACTCCTCAATATGCTTATAATATTTCACCTCGGATACTCATCTGTGGTTTCCAAGATGTTTTTAACTTGGTGTGATTACAATGTGATGTTAACGTGATAGCATCAAACTGTAAAAAAATACTGATGTCGGAATCTTGCCATCAAAACTCATTGGAAAAAAATCAAATAGAATTGTGATTGACATCAACACGTTTGTTTTGTCTATACAGAGAATCCTGCTGGAAGTGTGCATGAAACAAGAATAGGGTGCCTCTCTCCTCACACACATGCTAGAGTCCAGTAGGGCACTATCGAATGAACATTGTGACAAAGGACCAGCGGTCTGCCAGTTCCTGTGGAACTGTACTCCTGCATGTATCTCCGAGGGTGGTTAAGGGGAGAAAAGTAGAGGGAAAATTGGAGGAAGAGAAGAGAGCGAGATGAAATATGCAACTCTCAGCACCCGGTGTAAAATTAGGATGACCAAATAGTTTGGAAGCTACAATTTCTCTGAATCAAAATGTTCTTGTGCATTTTTATATTTAGATTATTATCCAGCACAGCACCTGGATCCGGCACGTATACAGCTGCCAACACAACATATTACATCCTCATTTGCCTAAACCTTATCAAGATCCTTCTAAATTTATCTTTCCTATAAAATGCAACACTGCCCTTGTATATGAGAAGACTTGTCTGTGCCCCTGTCTAGGTGACGAGAGATAGATAGATATATATGTATATATAACTTGCCAGATGCCAAAAAACAGTGTAGAACAATGAGGCTTTTAAACGAAAGGATGTGGGGCAGATGGAAAATGTATTGCCTGATCCTGTTGATAGGACCGTTGTTTGTGATTTATTCAAGGTGAAGAAAAAATGGCAACAGTCTAACCATAACACGCCTGTTTTCTATTTTTGTTTGACCTACATTAGCAACTCGGCTGTTGAGGATTTTAAACCGAATGCTTTCACGCACGTAGGTCCTTGCAGCTGAAGTAAACAAGAGACAGGATGTGAGATTCGAAGGATTTCTTTCCATCAATATGTGAAAAAGCACCTACAGCAGTTAATGCTGTGTTGAGAACATGTTATACTAAGAGCTAGGTAAATGTGTGGCTCGGAAGAAGATTGAGGGTACAAAGGTAACAAACAATAGAATGTTGTGTCGAATTTAAACAGCTGGGGCCTCGGACATGTCAAGCTAAGGAAGGCAACTGGTTGGGGGTAAATATAGGATGTAAGCAATGTTCCCTGTAATTTTTTTTTTTGGTGCGCGGTCCCTTTAACTGGCTGCGCGGCCCATTCAGATTTTCGCGCGTGCGCGGTTTCTCCCATGTAAAAGCCGGTGAGCGGCCTGCGCGGGACGTGGGATGGTTAGCGCAGGTCAGTGTAACTGGAGTTTTGCTTGGTTTACTTTGGCGGAGCAGGGAGTGAACCTTTCCTCAGATGAAGTGGGTTAGCTGGAATTTATGATAGAATGGATTGTACTTGTCAGCAGAGAAATTACTGCTGGGCACTATTCCACACATTCTTATGCTATTCCGCTGCCCATTTTAATACAAACGTTATCCCGTTCAAAATCAGAGTTAATGCCTGTGCTAACACAGAAATGTCATTCGAAGATGTAATTTTCAGCCTCCTTTGTGGAAGGAGCAGAATTCTTCGAGCGAATGGCCTTTTCTCTTTCCATGTTTTCTTTTGTTTTCAACACTCTCCAGATTCTTGACACTTTATTCAACGACAAAAAAAGCCCCGAATTTCTGTGCGTCCAACCATTTTACTCCCAGAGTTAGTCGTCCGCGAGTGCAGCGTTGGCACTCAGAAATTGGGACACGAATATGCTGGGTCAAAGCCCAGGCTCCCAACATGCACCAGGGCTTGGCTGGGTGCAACTTCTGACTGGCCCAAAAATGGCTCCAGAAGGAATTCCCACACCAGCAATACCCCAGGCCCTGACCTCCCTGCCACTAAGCGCCGTAGATTTGAGGATCAACCCGACGTACGGGCATGCTAAGTGGCACAAGTAGGACCCAGACATGGACCGCCAATAAAATCCGCCATTCTGTCATTGAAGTCAGCCTCCTCGTGAATGCCGAAATCAATGATCAATCCGGTGTCGCTGGCCGCTGCATAGTGGCTGGCCTGCACCCTTTGTCCCGCACCGTTTGTCCCACCCTGCTTCTCTGGCAGGAGCCTGCCAACCCATGTAAATGTGGTACCCTTTCTTTGACCCCAGACACTCAACAGTGCCCTCACCATCGGCAGAGCCTGGCTGAGGATTTTCAATGCTAACACGCTTGTGAAGATGAGCTGCCATTGGTGGCTTGGTAATGTAATGCTCGTGTACCGAGTCACAACATCAACAGATCCAGAGCCAATGTGGTATGGTTGAGGCACTTTGCAAATCTCCCCATCAATGCTGTCATCCAAGGGCTGGGGAAATCCAGCAATAACTCCCACCAAGCTGAAAACCAAACTAAGCCACTTGCCAGCACGTGTTCACCCTTCATTGTCCTGTCCTCCAAGGCTTTCCTGGTACACCTGATCCTTTGTGGCCTCCTGTTGTACTTCCACCATCCGAACTAGTTGGTCACCAAGGTGTATTTTAATCCTTCTTAAATTCAATTCATGTGCTTACAATTCAAATAACAATTTTTGGGAAGGAAATGTGAAGTTATATAAGTTTTAAACCAGGAGTTTTACTTGCTCAGCAGTGAGTAATTTCCAAAATATTTTTCCCAGACTGTCTGCTTCCCCACCCTCCAAACAATAACATCACTGCAGCTGGCTGACATGTTGGTTTTCCACAATGTCTGTCTGTCCTTTGTTCCGTCTTTGACTGAGGTTAACAGCTGCAAGTGGAGTTTTCTGTTGTGAGCTTGTTGTTATGAGAAAACCAAACCAGGACTTGCTTGAGTTTGTGCTCAACCCTCTTGTGTCCAGTGGGAGCACCCAGACCTCAGGCAAGACACCTGCCTTCAAAAGAGACAAAAGTATTTGAAGAGCAAAGCACCTGTCTGGACATCTGAAGTCTGACATCTGAAATATGCTGGAAATGTGCAAGATGACAGCTTTCATATAGCCCATGTGAACATGTAACAATAATCTAATAGCGAAGAAGAAGGGCTATATATATATTGGCATTTGGCTGACATGATCCTATTAAACATGTTATGCTACAACAGTTCCTTCTGAACTAAACTCCATGGTAAGAGATCTTGGAATGCATTATTTATAATATTGTGACTATAATGCACGAAAACCTGTTCAGTACTAACCAGAATAGGCCACATTTAAAAAGTGTATCATTTAGATAACCAATAGGACTGATTGGAAGACATGTTTCTGAAATGACTATTCAAGTGATGTGCAGTAGGGTTCAGCACCTGGAAACTAGATCCTAGGCAGCTGCCAGTACAGCATGCTTTAGCCTCATTTGCCTACACCTTGTCCGAGCCCTTCTAAATTGATCTTGTACTTCAAATGCAATACAATCTTTGTGTGTACCCATGCACAGTTGTGAAGAGATACAGCTTGCTCAAAGAGTGGAATTGCCCCGTGTGTGTGTTGGTCTAACACATAAGTGAGTTGGAATAACACTACATGCCGTTAATATAGAATCGGTTAACACATTCTTATAAAATTCCTTTGCCTGCTATTTCTACATAAAGATTAACCTGTTTAATATAAAATAATATGTTAATGAGAAGTAAGTTGGTTCATTAGCATTAGTGTTGCTGTGCGGAAATTGATTTATTTTTCTGAGTTGAATTTTTTAACTTGTATTCTAGTAATGTTAAATTCAGCATTTGAGGGGTTAACTCCCAAGACTATACAGAGTATTGATTTTAACATAAATCTATCAGTTTGACCTGGTCTGTTTGACGACTAGATTTTCCTCATGGTGCAAGTTCATCCTGGGGGCAACAGTCTTTACAGTGACAAACCTCCCGTGGTATTGGTAGAGATGCCATCATCAACCCACAGAAGACTGATGCAATACCTGCTCTTGTCCTATTCAGTCTGCAGAGTGGGACACATAGCTGGCCAGACTCCGGCAGGCACCTGGTCACATATCGAAGGATAGGCCCTCCTCGTAGTGACTTTGATTCACAGCTATTTCTAAGTTTTGATTGAAAGGAGGCAGGTTCTTGATTGGCTGGAGGACTCTGCGATTGACAGCTCACTGGGCAGTGACGCCAGCTCACGGGTGTAAGGTGTTAATTCTCAAGGAGAGACACACAGAGGCAAATGCTGTTTCTAACTCGCAACTGCCAGCTGTAAGGCTGAGCGATTTAAACAATCTAACAAAAATCAGGGTAGTCTGTAATTATAGTAAGTAAGCGTATGGTTAGTGACTATACTTAGAGAGTAAAAAAGTTGTGTCTGCTATTTCACATATTGAAGGGTGTAGAGGAAATATATATTCGTGTGAAAACTGTGTACACTGCATTCATTTATCTCATGTAAATAAAACCATTTGTTGGTTCAAAGGCTGTGCCTCTATCTGGTAAGAGTGCTTATCCAATCTGCTGTCTGTAAAGAGAGAAAAATTCATGTGAGGGGACGTGATACATGCCAGTAGTGTACAGAGTAAGTATTCTCTTTTATGATCCCTGGAGCATGCAATTGTTTGTTTATATCATTTAGAAAAAGGTACGCTCTGGATCGTAGGGGACGTGAGGTCTGCTTACAGGCATGAAATCTCACTCTGAATCTAAGAACATACCTAGCATAAAACTGCAACAGTGGTACTAGTGTTTTTTTTGCTCAGATGGCCAAAATTACTTCCAGCACCAAACCAGTTTCATGCACAGACCCAGTGTTAATGTATTTTTGGCTTATTAGAGGCTTGTTGACCATTAATTGAATGAGTGAATATTTTGTGCTACATATTTTAGGCAGCAACCTAAAGCATCACTCTCCTAAATGTAAAGTGTCTTGTCTACAGAATGTTTGTGAAAATGTTTGAGAGCTCATTAACACCTGTATGGCAACCTACATATACAGCAGGCTCGAGCCTCCAGAAACACGCTTCCCACCCGACTCGAGCCTCCAGACACGGGCATCCCAATAGACTCGAATCTTCAGAAACACACATCCCACCGGACTCGAGCCTCCAAACACGGACATCTAACTGGACTTGAGCCTCCAGACACGACATCCCAGTAGACTCAAGTCGCCAGACACGGACATCCCAGTAGACTCAAGTCTCCAGACACGGACATCCCAGTAGACTCAAGTCGCCAGACACGGATATCCCAGTAGACTCAAGTCGCCAGACACGGACATCCCAGTAGACTCGAGTCGCCAGACACGGACATCCCAGTAGACTCGAGTCGCCAGACACGGACATCCCAGTAGACTCGAGTCTCCAGACACGGACATCCCAGTAGACTCGAGTCTCCAGACACGGACATCCCAGTAGACTCGAGTCTCCAGACACGGACATCCCAGTAGACTCGAGTCTCCAGACACGGACATCCCAGTAGACTCGAGTCTCCAGACACGGACATCCCAGTAGACTCGAGTCTCCAGACACGGACATCCCAGTAGACTCGAGTCGCCAGACACGGACATCCCAGTAGACTCGGTCGCCAGACACGGACATCCCAGTAGACTCGAGCCTCCAGACACACAGGGGTAAAGTGTGAGTGACTTATAAAAGAATTGTCAGAAGTGTTAAACCAGTTTACCACATTGCTGCTATGCTAAGAATAATTTCACCCCCTTGTTGAGAAACGCATTGTAGAACAATGATGCTGTTCTATCTGAAAGGTGATAGAGCAGCTAAAAACTATCAGCCGTGCTCCTAATAGGGCTGTTGCTGCTTGTGATATCTGTGGAGTCTGGAGTAAGAATGGAAACCTTTTAATCGCTACATGCCTGTTTCCTGTTTTGTTTGAACATCAGCTGTTGGGGCAGTTTAAAATTCAAGACTGAATTGTGTGTTTCACGTAGATCCTTGCAGCTGAAGCAAACAAGGAATCATTCCCAGGTCCGGATCTTTTTTTTAAAAAAAACCACTTGAATATATGTCAAGGTACTCTGATAATAATATGGCTTTAAAATGAGAATTCATGGACCGGGTCACTGCCTCAAGACCCTTGTTCCATTATTGCAAAAGTGCCTGTCCCCAAGAGCTGGAAAAATACACTTTCATTCCATTATCCCGAGCAGTTGCTGTTCTTGGTGGCCCCTACATCTCCAAAGCTGGAAATGAATTTCTCGCCTGCCATCGACTGCACTTATTCACTCTCTTTGTTACAACTGGTGCAAATGAGGGGAAGCAGCTTTGTGGCAAACTGGCTGCTCCACTTAATAGGAACCATCTGCACTAGTTTAAGTCAAGGTACAATGATCCATGTTGAAGACATCTTTTGGTGCATATCGTGTACAGTATTTCTAATTGGTCTGTAAACCTTTAAAGATATTTGACACTGCCCTTGCTACTCCTGCACACAGCAGTTTTGTGCCTCAGAAGTCATTTAAAAGCTCTTTGAAGTCTGCCTGCCAACTCTTCATTAATTTTGCCAGTGGCTATATCTTTTGTAATTTAAGATCTCACTATTAATGCCAAAGGTATTTTTTCTCTTCTTTTAAGAAAAGCCTCCTTTCTTACAGCGCAGATTTTAGGTGGATTTGGGAGCTGGATGACACAGTCTGTTGGGCAATTGTCTTTTTTCACCTCTCTGACCAGAGTTCAAATCCATCTGATACAGAGGGGGGCAAAGATCTCCATTCTGTTCCTTTCCCACTCTCTTTTCCTCTCTCTCGAAAGACTGTTATAAAGGTCAAAAGTGAAATGAGTTTAAGCCATTTCAGTGGTTCCTTCTTGCCTGTGATCCCACAGCGCAAAAACTGCCCCAGATCCCTCAGTAACTCGACACTTGGTGTGCAACTACAGTGAGATGAGAGGCAAAGAGCTGTCTTTAACTTGGCCGCCTCCCTTCCAGTTAAATGATGCATACAGGCGAGCAAAGCAATTCAAACAGGCGGGAGCGGACGGCGAAGAATCTGATACAAATGTAAATAATAAAGTGTCTCTTTGTCGGAGCTCAGAAAATCCTCGGGAGGTAAATCAATTTGTTGGCACAGCTGAATCAATGAAGCTTTGATTGGCTTTTTATGCAGGTGTCCATATGGTTAACAGCTTAGCAGAAATAGAATGTTGTTTCAGATGTTTTAAGAAAAATTATTTTATTTTACTTAAACTTTCAATCCTCTTTGGACCACTTGCACTGCAAGACTTGAAAAGAATGGTGCATTTTTTTGTTCGAACAGGACTGAGTTTAAAGCTGCACTTTCCGTTTTTCCACCGGCTCAAATCCAAAGAGATTACTGCTGCAAATTCATATTCTTGATGCACTTGAAACTGAATCTCTTTTGGAACTCGAATGTAACGTGTCCCGAGCTTTCTACTCTGCTGTTAAATTGTAGATCGGAAACACTTTACTCTGGACGCCAGGTTTGAAGTTCGCTGTCAATCAGGAATTGCGCAGAATTGACATCTGGCCGTTGCAAGCGACCGAACATGCTGCTCGCTCAACCATCAATCAAAATGTATGCATTAGGTCAAGTTGGACTGTGATTTAATGACGAGAGTGTGGCTAAATGATCAATCGCTGCCCATTTTATGTATTATCGCGTATAAAAATACCGCTGTGTGTCATTTTCGACAAACTGGTTAACATGTTTCGGTGAAGTTCCAAACTGTCATCGGCTTATTTACAATAAACAGATCAACGGATTTTGTTAAATAGCAAATGGAGGAATTTCCCCCAAATGCTTAAAGCAGTTTTTTTTATTATAATCGCGCACAGGGTAATTTATGACCTGCAGAATCAAGAAACTTGTTTAGTAAAATCTTCCAATTGATGGGAAGTCATGTTAAAAAAAAATTATAATACTACTCAGGAATTAATCATTTTCCGTTTTTCCTCGATCATGGCAGATGCTAACTTGGGATACTCCTGGTTTCTGTTAAATATTAAAATAAAAATCACTTTCACCTATATGCACACTGTGGTGCTGAAGCCATGTTAAAATTATGTTGTATTTGAATGTGGCTGCAGTGGATTTTTACTGCCACGTCTGCGATCAAGAGCAGGTCCAGAGAGCACCCGTGGTTGTGAGTGGCCTTTCCTCTTAATTACTTTGAAGTTATAACATGGAAAAGGGAGGCTGGTGTTGAAGAAAAGAATATTGGGCCGGATTTTGCTCTCAGCGGCGAACAAACGGTGCCAGCCGTTCATTACATTCGCACTTGCACCCTGACTTTCTTTGGGATTTTGCACTGGAACTTAGTGCAGTTAGAGAGCCAAAACAGCACAGTGCCCTCTGCAGGGGATCTGGGACTAGTGTGAACAGGGCAAGCAACTGTATCTCTCCTTAACCAATCAGAATGAAGAATCATTAATGAGCAGCGCAGAGTCTGAACCAGGAAGTGTCAGTTTGAATATTTAATTCAATGTCAAATCAGGCGCAGAAAGAGAAATAGAGGGAATGAATGATGGGATTAAAAGAGAGATAAAAGAGACAATGAAAAGTTAAGAAAAAATTATTTAATTTTTTTAAATCGCCAACAATTATTAAAATCTGAAGGAATGAGACCCCACACTTGTAAAAGTTAATTTTCAGTGCCAGAGAGGTTGTTTGGCAGTAATTAAGACTTATCACACTGTTAAAAATGTACTTACACTGGAATGAGGAAGCCCTAACCTTTTCTGGTGAGTTTAGTGCGTATCTATCACGTAAGTACCACAACTTCACGCCCTTCCATGTATTTCAATGGTGAGTCTCTGGGCGAGATACCAGTATAACAAAGCTTCTGGAGGAGCAGGGCACCTAGGACAGCAACTTCTAGATTTCCACGTTTAACTGCACATATGCGGCCGTCGGAAGTTGCTGTCGATTTACACTTTAATAACAGTGAACATTGTTAGCCTTACCGTTATTTCCACCGCAAAATCTGGCCCAATGTTAATGTGTGCCTGGATTCCTCTTCTGATGTGATCCAAAATCAGTAATGCCAAAAAAGGGGCTGATTTTATGCAAACATTTTCTGTAGCATTCAGGTAAGACTGGGCAGTGGCATGTGAAGGGAAGCAGCAGTGTAACCAGACTCTGTAAGGCCAATAATCATCAGCTTCCACTGATACCAGGTTCAAAGATTTGTGTCATCGAGAAATTGAGAGACTTCAGTTTTATGAATGAATTTGATGTGTACTTTTCTGTATCAGCATGTCAGTGGACATTTGTGTGTCCTTGCAAAAAATGGTGCCAAGTTGCATTTGGCATTGGTCCAATACAGTATTGAGCTGATCCTACAGTTCCCAGCCATGTACTTCCTTTGTACCTCAAGCAAACACACCTTACTGCAGGGTCCACGTGTGGAATTTCCCATTCCATTGATCCTTCTTTAAGTAGTGGTTTCCGATTGTTGTTGAATTACGAGCAGTAACCGAGCTCCTAAAACATTGAATTAACCTTTTTCCTTGATGACTAATGCACAGAATAAGATCAAGAATAAAGCTGCCAATTTTATAGTTGCTACAAGTAAAAGGGGTTTGAAGAGCCGAACAGGATGTGATAACTGTAGAAACTTCATTTGAGAAGAGTTATCTAAAAATCGCCACTGGAGCTCCGATGTCATCTCTCAACCGATAGAGAGGTCAACAGAAAGGAAATAAATGCTTTTATTAAAAATAAAGCAAAACAAAGACGGAGTAATGTTGGAAGGACAAAATTATGTGCTAATTCCCGTGCTCACCCTGACATCAGAATGGGCAAAATCCATGTTTCCTTTCATTTTTCCAGAAGTATTCAGTGTGGTGTCTATTATAGGTTTTTGGCAGCTCAATATTACAAGGAATTGACTTGTTTCCAACTCTAAGTCCCGAGGCTTCCTGTTACTCTAACATGCTTTTCCTCAGTTGGGTGAATTTCTCTCTGTTCTTGGCTGGCCTGATAGATGGAGTGCAATGCAGGATATGTACCATTTCACAAGGAGGGAAAAACTGACATCATTTGACTTACCTCACCACAACTGCACCTCCTGTTGGAAGAGAAAAGCTGAGTTCAATATTAGACCTGAATTGGAAATCAATAGTTTTAGCCCAATTTCGATTCTACCAGCTGGCCCACAGCTCGTGCACGCGACTATATGGTTAGCTTCTCTATCTGCTGAATGCCATGTTAACTTATCTGTCTGTGCTTTCTATGATATTGGAAACAAGCATGCCAAAAGTTAGCGTTCCTTCAGGGGAACATTAGGAGCAGGAGTCGGCCATTCAGCCCCTCGAGTCAGCTCCGCCATTCAATTAGATCATGGCTGAACCGTACCTCAACCCCAGTTACCCGCCTTTGTTCCATACCCCTTGATATCTCATATCTCACTGTGGGCTTCCTGTAATATTAGATGGAATGGAATAACAAGTAAGTGTGCGTGCTTGTTTTATTCCTCTACCAAGTGCATCTAATCTTGATTAATTAGTGAGGATATATGAATATTTGAACAACACAACAGGCTTGGCCGTGATGCACCAACTGGTTTCTTTCTCTTCTAACTTTCTAGAATAACTAAGAAAGAATTACCCTGGTTGCTATGTGTAGTGAAATCCTAAACCCATTCTTTTTTAATGCATTTACAACCTTGCTGCACATCGAGGCCGGAGCAATTGTTCCCCCATGTGTCCGCTTTCCCTGGTCGTCTCATTCCCCCTGTCTCCTCCCTCCCTGCAAACTTCCCTGGCCCAACCTGTTGTGCCCATCAGTAACTGCTTTCACTTATAACATCTCCCGCTGATGTAAATGGTCCATTTAAAATATAATTTTTGTTTTGGACTTCAGATTCAGATGGTCAGAATTAAGTGCGTGTGAGTGCAAACTGCAAAAGTAATCCAGAATTCAGGTTCCTGTCTACTGGCTATCACACCGTGTCTTAAGTGGTGGAAGTGGAAAATTCCTTACTGTACACTTTGGCTTGAGAGCAGGTTGTGTGTGACACATGGGCTTCATGAGGAGAAAGTAATGGATTTTTAATGAATCTCTTTGAAGGTCCAGGAAAAGAGATGTTGCAATTTTCCAGGCCTTTTATTTATAAAATGAGCATTGAGTTTTTGCAATACACTCGGTTTAAATAACCTTTTGAGCAGTCTCTCCCACTTTAATTGAACTGTATGCCTGGCCTGTTCTGTCCATGTTAATAGTATTGTCTTACACACTAGTTCAGTTATTTATTGTCAATGCCTGTAGAAACAGTAGGATCATTGTACTATGTGAAAGTGTTCATAAGAGACTGAAGACAAGCCCATTCTTTCATTGAGAGTTGGCATTGCAGGAGGTTTTAGCACTGGAAGTCATGAACTCACTTGTTTCATGTGACACCCTTTTCCATTCCAAGCTGCCTTCAAGCATTGCAGTCAATCTGCAGTCACGGGTTAGGCAGCAAAATGTTTACATCCCTACACTGCGAGATTCTTGCTGATATTGCAGCAGAATTGTGGCTCTTTTTAAAAAAAAAAATGCTGTATTGTATCAATTTGATTTCATAGATCTGCCAAAAGTAGGTTTACAATCACTCAGTTAAGGTGCAGTTAACCCCATCACTACAGAAGGTTTTGTGGGAAATGACATTAACACAACTTTTTCTTCCCCATCTGTCTCAAATGAACTAAAGAATATTTTGGTGTAGCTTTTAAGAACTTTTTGCTTCAGTGTCTCTATCTGCATCTGTTTTCCTGCCCTTGCAACGTCCTCTTCTTCAGTTACCTTTGCCTTGTGTTGCGAAAGGATCAAATGCAAGATCCAGGTTTCCTATCTGAGTAAAAACATACCTTGAGGTCTCTTTACGGTGTAACTCACATTTTGCTTCTTTTAAATCAGTGGCTTGCAGGCTCTTTATTTTCTCGGTTAAAGAACAAATTGCAAACATAAACTTAAATTAATTTCTTAATATAATCAACATAAATAATGTAAATCAATACTAGGTCGTACCTCAAACAGTTTGTATCACCTTTTGCACCGGAAACTGTCGGATGAAAGTGTAGCTATTCAGAGACCTTAGGTGTGACTGCCAAGTGGCTTCTGCCAAACCCCAGCACTTCTCTCAGTAAGCAAAGCTTCAGTCCCTTTCTCCATGTGTTTTTAACACCACTCCTGCCCGATATTCATATATTGAAGTATTAAGTATATTCAATTGAGTATATTCAAGACTGAGATCAATGGATTTTTAGACACTAGGGGAATCAAGGTATATGGGGATAGGGTGGGAAAGTGGGGTTGAGGCAGAAGATCAGCCATGATCTTATTGAATGACATGAGGGGCCTTATGACCTACTCCTGCTCCTAGTTCTTATTAATCCACAGCAGGCTTGGCCTAGCTTTTTCAGAATGCTTACTCCTCCCTTGACAACAGTGATAACCCAGGCTTGACTCGTGCAACTTCACACCTCCCATCGACAAGATGCCTCCATCATTTGCTGAGAGCTGTTCTTTTAGTTCATGTCCCGGGATCATTGTTTGTTGTCTTGTGCTCAGAGCAGCATATTGGTGCAAGTGCAGCTTAAAAGACTTTTTCGTTAAGTCTGAATCAGTAGTGGACAGTTAAAATAGTCAATTCTAGGGAAGACTGGTTAAAACTGCTAAGTAGGAATAGGTGGGCAGAAATAATGGCTGTACATTTATAAAGTTGGCACTTAGAGAATTTGGAATAACACCAAGTTTCACTTTTTCTGAGGGCTCTAAATTTGCAATATTTTGAACTGAAAACAAGTGCATATTACTTACTGATTTTTCTCCAGTGATTTAGCCCTCATTTGCCACTTAGAAACGAGGTATAATCTTGAAAAGTTTTGACTCTTTCACTCAGGAAATCTGAGTTAATTTTATTATACTCGTCTAAGGAAAATTAAATCTTCAAAAAGTTGTCTAAAAGCATTTAGTTTGTCTCATGTGAAATATTTGAATATGTCAGACCATATAGTCCATAACAGGTAGAAAGATACATTACGTAGAAATTCTGAGCTCCTTTCATGCTGCCCTAGTTGGCAGGTGCTGCTTGCACTCTGGGATGTGGCACTTTGGGGAATATTTACCTCTGTGCATAAAGTTGAAGAGAATTGTTTTACTAATCTATTATCGATTACTAAGAACAGATTAATAAAAGTTTTTTGGATTTTACAGATAGAAAAAAATATACTCCTCATAGCTGAGCATTTCCGTGACTGCAGCTCCGGATGAAACAGCAGTTATCTGTGTCGCATTTTTTTTGAATGAATTAACATTCTGTACTTAACAGCTTTTGTTGAAAATTTCTTAAGCGACCAGCTTTGTTTTCTAGTATGTATATAACAGATTCAGATTTATCTTTACAACATAGGGGTTTCCAAACTGACGTCCTCGCTTATCTGAATCGCAGGAACTATCCTCATTTCTGTTGGCTCTCCACAGTGCAACTGCCGGGAACAGTCTCCGATCCCCTTGCACACAAGTGGACGTTTTCTCTCAAACTCTGACTTGCCTAATTTTCACCTGCTCTGTTTGCAGCCCCACTTGCACCAGCGTGTGACAGCTGCTGTCGTCCATATTCCTTCCTCACCCAAATATTGTTGGACAATATCAGCTCTTTGCCTCTTACTTAAATATGGTCTTGAAAGGTTTTAGCTTCCCTTTTTCAACAACTTTCCTTTCCTGATCCAGAAGAATTTTAGTTGGCTTACTTCGAATGGTAAATCTTTGCCTCCGAATTGGTCCCAAAGTTTTTTTTTGTGTTACAAAAGTCCCATTGACAGGAGTCCTGTACTCATCCGTTTCGGCAGTTAAACAGAATGGATGTGCTGGGTTAATGGAGAGCAAGGGGGGATTCCCTTGGAGTGTATATGCTTCCTTTCACTCATTTATTTAGCGATGAATAAATGCTTAACAGCTGAAAAGGATGAGCACAGGGCTCTGAGAACCAGCCTTGGCAATTGAAAGATTTGTACGATTGATTATTTTATGAAATGAAACAGTATTTGGGTCTCAACCACAGTACTTGCAGATTTCCACTTTAAGTTAATTCAACCATTTACTCCTCCATTAGCATTGACCTAGCCTTCACTTTTACCCCTTGAGGTTGTGGTTTATTTTCTTCCTCTTAGTTAAGTTAACTCCCTCATCACTCCACGAAGAAGGCAATGATCTGTACTTGGGCCTCGGCCGGGCTGTGAGGAGGTCTCGGCCGGGCTGTGAGGCGGTCTCGGCCTGACTGTGAGGAGGCTTCGACCTGACTGTGAGGAGGTCTCGGCCTGACTGTGAGGAGGCTTCGACCTGACTGTGAGGAGGTCTCGGCCGGGCTGTGAGGAGGTCTCGGCCGGGCTGTGAGGAGGTCTCGGCCGGGCTGTGAGGAGGTCTCGGCCGGGCTGTGAGGAGGTCTCGGCCGGGCTGTGAGGAGGCCTCGACCTGACTGTGAGGAGGCCTCGACCTGACTGTGAGGAGGCCTCGGCCGGGCTGTGAGGAGGTCTCGGCCTGACTGTGAGGAGGCGGGCAAAGGCAGTTCAGGATGGCTTGGCTTGCCATCCAATTTTCCCTTCCTGCTTTGTAAGGGCTTGAGATTTTGCCTAACTAACCCAGCAGAGGGGATCAGCATGCCAACACCTGCATTAGTACACCACTGGGCACCTGTTCTTAGTAACCTCTTGTTCAAGTTTGTGTAACCCCTGCACAAGTTTATCTTTCACTTGTTGCATTTTATTTATGTCACTCTTCATTGTCTTGAGTCAATAAATACAGATTTCTAAAGGTACATCACTTTCAATTTCCTCCCCGGCATCAGTTTCCACTCAACTTCACAATGGGGACAACTTGGAAGTTTTTTCAGCTGCTGGATCCACTTAAGCGAATCATCCAAAAACAGTCTTGGTCGCCTGGTCCGAAGATTTTCCCCCAAATTCCTTTCAGCATCTGGTTCATGTGTTCTCTTAAATGATGTCTTAAGCCTCATTAGTCGTGCACCACTTATAACCTCAGTCATCCATTCACACCCACTTCTGTTTGGCTAGCTCATTTATTCTGACTAGTCCAAGCTGAAATCTCGTCCAATAATGTCGAGCTAGCCGAACAGATCCAGATGAGTGATGACAACTGGGGTTTAGCAAGTCCTACAAGTTTTTTTTTAGAACTGTTTAAGCAAAAAAAAAATGGTGTGTCTGTAACTGATACAAATATGAACCACTATGTCTTACTGACACAAACTAAAGTGTTCACAAAATGCAGTATTTGCAGCCCATATGGACTTTGCATTTTGTTCTTTATTTCCTTGATGGTTTTCCTACAAAGTGGAAACCAATGAAGAAAATTAAACAATGAAATTGCTGTGTTAGGCAGTACAGAAATATCATCTTTATATTCGGTTCAGACCCGTGTATCTCTTTAAAATATAAATGCTGTTTCACAAACAAGGTGGGGGGAGGCGGGTGCCTTCAAATACACACACCCAGATTCCAGCTCCATGTCTCAGCAAAATTGAGGTATTGGAGAGGAAATTAAAACGTCGCACTGACGCCTTAGGGGAATCGCTTCTAAGGTTGGGGCGAAGACACATTGTTGGGATAAAGTAGAGGGGAGTTTTATTCAGCACGTAACCCATGCTGTGTCTGACTTGGGGCTGACTGCTTGCAAAAAAAAAAGAAAAATTCCATTCTCCAACACTGAGGTTTAGTCCGAATTTTGCGGTCAGCGGCGCTCGTCATTCATCACGCTTACAGATGCCCACAGACTTTTCACGGGTTTTTGAATGGCTATTAAGAGATCATTTTCAGCACAGTGCCCTCTACAGGGGATCTGTGGTATGTGTGAGCAGGACAAGCAACAGCGTGTCTCTTTAACCAATCAGATTGAAGAATCCTTACTGAGACACGCACGTTAGAATAATTAATTCAATGCAAAATAAAGAGAGGGAAAGAAAGATGGGATTAAGAGAGAGAGAGATCAATTTAAAGAAAAATACTTTAATTTTGAATTTTAAAAAAATCTCCAACAATAGTTAAATTCTGAAGGAATGAGACTCCACACTTGTAAAATTAAATTTTCAGGGCGAGAGAGGTTGTTTGGCAGTAATTAAGACTTATCACGCCTTTAAAAATTCACTTACGCCTGAATGCACCAACCCTAACCTTTTCTGGTGTGTTTAGTGGATATCTAGTGGGTAAGTACTGCAACTTCACGCCGTTCACGTGTGTTAATGCTGAATCTATCGGTTTTGGTGTAGCAAAGCTTGTGGAGGAGCAGGGCAAATCGGACAGCAACTTGCGGATTTCCACGTTTTACTGCGGACGACAGAAGTTGCTGTCCGATTTACTCCATGATAACGGTGAGTGCTGATAGCCTCACCACTATTCCTACCACAAAATCCAGGCCATTGTTTTTTTTACTGGTGTCCAACAGTCACATGCATTTGATAGAGGTGTTTAAAATCATGAAGGGTTTAGATGGAGTAAATAAAGAGAAACTGTTTCCAATGGCTGAAGGATCATAAGGTGATTGACAAAAGAAGTGACTTGAGGAAAACTTTTTTTACGCAATGAGTGGTTAGGATTTGGAATGCGCTGCTTGATAGGGTGGTGGATACAGATTCAATAGTAGCCTTCAAAAGGGAATTGGATAAATACTTGAAGGAGAAAAAATTGCAGGGATAACTAACTTCGAAAGAGCCGGCGCAGACTCGCTGGGCCAAATGGCCTCCTACTGTGCTGTATGATTCTATCCAAACAGTGCTGGAGCCATCTGTACAGAACTGATACAGGCACTGCAGTACTTAGCTGCAGGCAGCTTGTGATCAAGTTCAGTTTGTGCTGCAGGAGATCGCAGTAAGTATATTGCAATTTAAAAATGTCCTGCAGTTTAATCATTTAAGCTCGCGTCGTTATCTGTTGAAATGAAATATAAAATACATTGTCCGGTTTTTAAACAGCGGATTATATAGTGATGTGTTGGGTAATGCTTTGATTTTATTGTATAGGGCATGTCATCATGACCAAATGCTTCAGAGCAAGGCTGCATAATTGTTCCTAGTAATCAGACTCCACCGACAGAGCTGGAAACGTTAGCAATGTGTACTGTGGTCCAGCTGGAAGATCAGTCAGCAAATAATGGTTTTTATCATAATCCAGATGGAACATCAGTTAGCGATGTGATGATGGGTTTTGTCATCCAGCTGGAAGATTCGTTTCCAATGTAGCGGTTTGTATTCTGGTCACAGTACATCCTACTACTGCTTATTCATTGTTTTCAGCTGAGTGACACTGCATTGATAACATAGCGAGCGAGGCTGAGCGACAGTGGCAGGTGGAGTGGGGGCAGCAGTGTTTTTTTGATTGGGTGCTGAGATTGTCCCAGGTTGCATTCAAATCAAGAATGACTGGTCCAATAGCAAAATACTGCGGATGCTGGAAATCTGAAATAACAACAGAAAATGCTGGAAACACTCGGCAGGTCAGGCAGCATCGAGGAGAGAGAAACAGAGTCAACGTTTCGGGTCGAGGACCCGAAACATTGACCCTGTTTCTCTCTCCTCGATGCTGCCTGACCTGCTGAGTGTTTCCAGCAAGAATGACTGGTCAGTTATTTCTCTCCATTCATTGAATTTTTTTGGCTCTGTGTTACTGCTATAACAAGGCAAGCTATGGCATAAGGCCACTGTAGATCCTTACCTTGCAGCATCCTCCAGCTATTTAAAGTCACTATCAATACATGGAAATAAACAGAAGTTCGCACTATAATGTCTCCTAAAAGATCAATTTGGCCCAATAGACAACATGACTGACAAGTGGCATTTTCAAAGAAGCTATTCTTGGCTGTTCCAGGGGCTAAGCTTCCCTGAAAACGCTGCTTTTAAAGTGCAGTTTCACGATTTTTTGGGATTGATTGGTTTTGCAGTCATCAAGGTCAAAAATGACAGCACTGAAGAACCTACATTTTTATTTAAAACAATAAAATCACTCATATAGTTGCTGAAAAATGAATTCTGCCGCAGGGAAATACTAAGACTAAACATTCGGTTGAGCCTTTCAGTTGAGACAGCACCAGCACATTGACATTGAGCAACTTCTGGGATGCTGACTGAGTCATGATCATTGAGTAGCCAGAAAACTCAGGCCACATCTCTTTTTTTCTAGAGCAGCCCAGTCATTTGCATCGCTCTGGATTGTAATGAATCCAACAAGAAGAGGTGAGTTTTCATCGCAGTCTGCTAAAAATCTTCCATCAGTCAGAAGGTGCAGTTTTCACAGGACACTGAAACGGCATTCAACAGCATGGGTGCGCGTGTTCCACAAAAACTGTATCTGTCCAACGATGAAACATTCTAGTCCCATTTCGCAAACTGGAGGGAAAATGTGTCTCTCGTTCCAGGACTCGTGACGACCCAGAGCTTAATTGGGCTCAGCTTTCTTAAACTTTTCCAGTCATTTCCCCACCTGTTGCCCCAGCAAAGCTCAGTTGTGATTGCCGAGCCCAGGAGCAGAAGAGAGCTTGGAACTGATTGTTTTTCATGGGTGCCAAGTTTTTTGGAAACCGATTGTGAGAATACGATGAAGCAAGCTTCGTGGCCAATGATCTTTGCACGCCATGGGCGGGTTTGGTTTTGAAAGACTATGTGCTATATTATTTTCTTAACTGAAAATTGGATCAGTGAATAGCTGTTGTTTTCTCAAGTAAACAAAGTCCTTTAATATCTTTGGAGCTCTGAAGAGTTTTATTTTTTTTTTCTTCCCTGTGCCACAATTATTTCCCATCTAAGTAATCAGATTGCCATCGGCCCTTTTCTGTTGGTAAATGGTCCACTGAGCAGTGGACCAGAGCTGCCAGGGTTGACACTTCATAGAATTGTAGAATGATACAGCACAGAAGGAGGCCATTTGGCCCATCGTGCCTGTGCTGGCTCTTTGCTAGAGCTATCCAATTAGCCCCACTCCCCTGCTCTTTCCCCATAGCCCTGTAATTTTTTTTCCCCTTCAAGTGTATATCCAATTCTCTTTTGAATGTTAGTATTGAATCTGCTTCCACCACCCTTTCAGGTAGTGCATTCCAGATCATCATAACTCGCTGCATGAAAAAAAATGTCCTCACGTTGTCTCGGGTTCTTTCACCAGTCACCTTAATTTGTGTCCTCTGGTTACTAACCCTTCTGCCACTTACTCTTCCTTTTTAACATTCTGATTCCCTTTCATAGCTTGGGGAGGATTGTTTATTTGCCCCCGATTTTTTCTCCTGTCTTAAATCTTGCTGGGGAAGGATCCATGGGCACCAGCAGGTCTCCGGTGCCTTGCCCAAGTGGTCATTGTTCATCTGTGAGCCGAGATGTTGAATCTTAGCAGGTTATTCAGCTGTGGAGGATTTTCACCTGAATACAAATCCTCTAAGTCATTCGGAGGTCTATTATGTGAGACAGCTGTCCTCATAAAGTTTATCTTTGGCTGTACCCTGTTCTGAATCCACCTTGCACACAGAAAGATTACCCTGCTGGATAAACTGCTACTGCAAGTGGTTAACGGAACAAATCTTGGGACTTGCATTTTGTGATTGTGTGTTGCAGCATGATAAGAACTACTGTAATCGTAAACTCCACTGGAATCAACAGGTAACAGTAGACCCTCTCTGCGGGAGCTGTTGCAAAATGACACAATTCCATTCAGAAAATACAAGCAACATCCTCGATTATACCTATATTATTGCAGGTGTGAATGAGACCTTCATGAACAAACGGTGGTTTCTCTTCTGGTCATGAGGTCTTCCTCAACCAAGAAGCAAATAATTCCATGAGTCAGAGCACTAACACTGGTGTGTTACATAAGTTAATTCACAAGGTGAAATATCAACAAACAAATGTGAGTCACCGTAAGCAAGCGACATTACAGTGGTCTTCAGCATGAGTGCAAGAGCTTGCATTACGGATCATTAGTGGAGCATATTACATTTATTTTGTGTTCATTTTTAAGCGGCTTCAAGAATCCTGCACAGTACAACAACAACTTGCATTTATATAGCGCCAATTAACGTAGTAAAACATTCCAAACTCTTCACAGGAGCATTATCAAGGAAAATTTGACACTGAGCCACTTAAGGAGATATTAGGACAGATGACCAAAAGCTTGGTCAAAGAGGTAGGTTTTAAGGAGTGTCTTAAAGGAGGAGAGAGGCGGAGAGGTTTAGGCAGGGAATTCCAGAGCTTAGGGCCTAGGCAGCTGAAGGCACGGCCGCCAATGGTGATACAGACTAATATATGGTGATGAATTGCAGTAAGTTATTTTTATTTTCATTCCAGTTCCTGAGTTAAGGAACTATCACCAACACTGCTGGAGTAAGCTGCCCTACTGTCACTCTGGGGATATGCAGTTTATTGCACGCATGACTAAGAACTTCATGATCAGCTCGTGACTTTGCCTCTTGTGAGTTATGGGGTCTCTTTGACTCATGATATAAACTCTGTATCCCACTGTTTGCATTGTGCATTGTCTGCATTTTGAATGACTTTAACAGACCTGCTGGAGGACTCATCATCTTAGTTGAAAAAATTGCACATAATTAAGAAAGGGTCAGTGAAATTAAGGAAAGCTCATTTTCAACATGATTGATACTGCACCAAAGAAACTTTTAGCATTTAAACCAACGTGTTTGATGGGAAAAGCCCTCGAAACTAAATGTTATTCTTCTCAGCCTCAAAGCAGACATTGTGCAGTCTTCCACAAAGACATTCCAGACTGTGAAAAGGGCCTTTTCTCTCCAGCCCTTGACAGCTGCTTCTTGCCTGTCTCTCCCTTCAGTTTGTTCTCAGAGCTCTGCGGACACACTTGTAACATTATCAGAGCCTTAATGCTCTTTGAATCTTTGTTCTGCTGGTTCCTGGCTGCAGGCGTGCAATGTCCTCCCCTTCCCCAGGAGTCGCAGGATGACTAACACAGGGGTGTTTGTCAGAGTATCAGAGCTTCTCAGCTGTCAGTCGAAAGTGGCATTATTTCTCAGGGTTTCACTAAAGGAGACTTGTGGGACTGAACCCATTAACTGGAATAAACCTGCAAATGGATTTATAGATCTGTGCACATTCTAAGCCTATTATTAAGTCTGTGCTGCTGTTAACAAAGTTGTTTAATTGAAAATATACATTTTCACAATACGGAAAGCTTTCAGCTATTCTAAGGGGTTAACCATAAGCTTTGGGAAGTGGCATCTGCACACTTTATTTTTTTAATTGGACCAAGTTTGGGCTAGATCAAAAACTAACTCAGGAGTAATGCTCACTGTACAAGTCTGTAGTTCAGGGTTATACAAGCTAAAAAGAAAGAAAGACTTGCATTTATATAGTGCCTTTCACGACCACCAGATATCTCAAAGCGCTTTACAACCAATGAAGTACTTTTGATGTTGTAATGTGGGAAATGCGGCAGCCACAAACAGCAATGTGATAATGACCAGATAATCTGTTTTTGTTATGTTGGTTGAGAGATAAATATTGGCCAGGACACCGGGGATAACTCCCCAGCTCTTCTTCGAAATAGTGCCATGGGATCTTTTACGTCTCTGAAGTGAGAGAGCAGACGTTTAACTCGGCTTAACGTCTCATTCGAAAGACGGCACCTCCGACAGTGCGGCGCTCCCTCAGCACTGCACTGGAGTGTCAGCCTAGCTTTATGTGCTCAAGTCCCTGGAGTGGGACTTGAACCCACAACCTTCTGACTCAGAGGCGAGTGTGCTACCCACTGAGCCACGGCTGACACGTGATAACTTTTATCCAGCCTTAACTCGAATGTTCTTTGAGTCTGATAATGTGACGCAGTGAGTTACCCAGCAACAGGTGCACCTCATGCTGGCTTTACGTGGAATCACATTGTTGTTAAAGTCATGAAGAAGCCTGCCACTCACTTGCTGAGAGAGACACAGCAAAGAGAAAACTGGGGAAGTCATTTAGATTATTCTGTAAATTCTGGGCCCCGCTCCGTGGGAAATATGCGGCAGAGCGGACACCAGTGACCTCCATTCTTGACCAATCGGAGTGTCCAGGGTCAGGGGAGGTCACCTAATTTACAGTGGAACTGGCATTTTGGGCATCCGCTGGAGGAGGAGGCAAGGGAAAGCAGCACTGTTCACCTGCTCACCATCTGCCTGCGTCCCTGGAAAGAAATTGCTTCATGATGCCCAATAGACCTCCTTTCACAAATGGAGATGGTGTTTTAGTTGAGGGATCAGGCCTGGACACTCGGGTTGACTCCACTTTGGCCTGCTTTCTTCTTTGTTTCTCAGTGACCGGAACAATCCACAACTCGACAAACAGCCTAAAGTGTATATGAAGTAAAATGCAAGCAAAAGAAATCACAACAATGACACTTTCCCACATTACAACAGTGACTCCACTTCAAAAGTACTTCATTGGCTGTAGAGCGCTTTGAGACGTCCGGTGGTCGTGAAAGGCGCTATATAAATGCAATTCTTTCTTTTCTTTACTTATTTTATGAGCCATTGTTGGATGTACCATCTCAGCTATCCTCTCTCCCTCTCTCTCCTCCTTCAAGTCGCTCCGTAAAACCTACCTCTTTTACCAAGCTTTTGATCACCTGTCATAATATCTTTGTGGCTCGATGCCAAAGTTTGTCTGATAACACTCCTGTGAGGCACCTTGCAATGTTTTTACTACATCAAAGGTGCTATATAAATGCAAGTTGTTGTTATATCCAAGCCTGGTTATAAGCATCTCTCTAGTCCGCCCTGTTCCCTTGACTGTAACAGCGTTCTATACTAAGTTCATTTTCATGGCAGACTTAATCAAATGCTAGCTCCTAATTCTATCAATAACTAAACAGATTGTTATATCAGCACCCGTGCCGTGATGCGTGGCTGTATTTATGGATTAACAAACAGCGATAGAAATGGATGATGTGGGGCCTATAGTTTGTAAAAGGATTCCCCCCCCCCAAAAAAAATGTAATTCTCCCTGCGAGGTTAGTCACTTTTGTGTTAAAAGAAAATAAATTCTCCATTACTCTGTGAGCCAATTAGCATTCGGAACAGTAGCAGTACTGACCAGCTCGCCTTGAAGTCAAGAATCTTCCTGGTTCGTTCTTCCCTTGTCCCAACTTTCTTCCCTTGTCCAATGGGAGCCAGTACTTGTGTAGCATACTGAAATAATTTGATGTTCCGACTGATAATTCAAAGACACAGAACAAAAAGTTCTGAAGTTGGTTTATTTTCAAGTCAACTTGGGAGAAACGTTGGCGTTCAAGATTGACTATCTCATTATCTCACAGCTGAGAGCTTGCAAGACCAACAGTGATGTCTCCATGTCTGGCAGCTCAATGGATTTTTTTTTTACACAATGGTGGCGTTTTTTTGTGAAATCTGACCGACTCCAGCTGTTATTGGGTTCAGTGAAGCATGGTTTGTGTTTGAGTGCAGCAAACAAGCCAGAGTGAGTAAAAATAGCCTTTGTTTTACTGCAAGATCCAGGTGGCCCAAAGGTCTGGAGACCACCTTACATTTCTTCACTTTCCCTCTGACAACAACTGGCTAAGAGGAAAATACAGACTGGGGGAGATGGAATTATAAGAACTAAAAACTGGGCAGCAAAAATACATATTGAGTGGTGCCGTGGGTTTGCACACACTCTTCTTTTACTTCAGGCGTCTGAGTTTGAATAGTTACTGCTCTCCACTGCCTGTAAGGGCTCTGAAGTGAAATGAGTCCACAGGATTTTTTGTCTCTACCTGGACCACCTGAGCAGTCAGTCAAACCTCAGCTGAATGGTCTCATCTGAAGGAGACATCTCCAACAACACAGCACTCCCTCAGTACTGCACTGAAGCCTAGCTCACATGCTCAAGCCCTGGTGTGGGGTGTGAACCCTACAACCATCTGAGCTCAGAGAGGAGCGTGCTACCAATAATTCACTGCTGACTTCATGTAAGGAATGTCAATGCTATGGCATGAAACACTTTCAGCAAACAATGACAGAATCAACGCAGTCCCAGTGAAATAAGTTGGTGTAGCCCTTGGATGTAAGTTCACAGAAGAAAACTGTCCACAATTTGGCGCAGATTGACGCTCAATTGGCAATCTCACTCAGAGGACATTGGAGGGCTTGGTATGAGAAATAACCTGGGGCTGGCTGATTCTGTCACTGTTTGCTGAAAGTGTTTCATCCCACAGTATTGACATCACTTATTCGCCTTTTGGTGCACTTCTGGTGTGGAGCTGTGCTCGCAGGTTCGGAGAAGGTGGCTTTATCTCCCATTGAGTGCAGCTACACGCCAAGGGCACAGGATTGGTGAATTAACCCTGTAATCGCAATGTCTTCGAGAGGCTCCCTCCTGAATATCTCTGTCCTTATACGAAGTGAGTTGTTTGTCCACATGTTTCATACTGTGTGCAGTGGTTATGCGCCAGTTTTGCCTGTTAAACAGAAGAGTGGCAAAGATTGAGACAGGATGGTTTGGCCATGGAAATTCCTTCCTGCCGTCCATACTGTTTACCATCATGGTATGTGATGTACTGCCTAAGAGAGAGAGATGTGACATAATTTGCATAACCATGCTGTTTTTGCTACTACTACCCTACTTGCTACACTCTTACTAACTTTTCCCTTTTCTGTAAATCTTTGACAATGACTTTCCTTCACGTTCATCGATCTCCTGTGCTGCTGCTGTACAGTAATAATGAGCTAGAAATTACGGTCGGAGGCGTTCCTCCAGAGTACGCCTCCGACCCGCGAAACATTTCCGCACCTACCTCCAAGCGTCCAGGTTGCGGAGAGTTCCGGTCTCGGGCCTCCAGGTGGACACCTGCATAAAGGCCCACAGATCCCAGGGACGCAGGAGGTTCAGATGCGTCCCTGGGAGTACGTGGGCCCGGGTCTCCACTCACAAAGGAGAATTCCATTGCCGTCATTTACGAAGGGAATCCCCAAATGACAGTACTGGAATCCCCAAATAATTAAACAATTTACACAATTCTAACAAATATAAATGTACTGAATTTCAATTTTATTCATGAGTCCCTTCATTACACCAAATACAATCAAAATTTAATTTTTTGATAATTAATTTTAAACATCTTATTTTCATAAACTAATTTAAAGCGTATGTGCATCATTTTTGATTTTTAAATGTTTATTTTAAGGTTTATATATACCCTTACACTGATGAAAGCAGGCCCTACACCACCTTTTACCAGCCATAAGAGTTTCCTGGGCAATTGCTGGGCAGTTGTTGGGCAAATAGCCCAACTCTGCGCCAGCGATACTGATTTTACAGTCGGTTCGAATGATCTGTCAAGGCGTTCTTTGGGTGGGTGCGGAAACCCGGAGGTTGCGGGGCCTTTCAGGTGGATTACAACGCCGTCACGGAGATCGCTATTTCTGCCTGTATGCTCTTAAATCTGGCAGCTTCTTCCAGACCTCCCGCTGGGTCCTCCGATCCAGTTCACCTTGTCTGTAACTTGTTGCTTCCATATAATTTGGGGACCAGCCTCCTGCACCAAAAATGCCCTTGCATTTCTCGTTGCACAGTTCACAAGTACATCTTGGGCCTGGTCACTAATTGTGGTTGCGGAGCCATCTTTGAAAAAGAAAATGCACATTCCTCAGCTGCATGAAGGAGTTTTTCCTACATTGATGTGGCTTAGATAGCCCGTTAGCTGTTTGAGAAGTGTCAAAGGATCATTATGAGGACACTGATTCATGGCGACTGAATAAGTGAATTTCAGTCTTATTACGCGGGGTTACGAGATTTTACAGATGTTTGGGGGATTGCATTCCGTGACCTTGCCTACTTATAATTAGGTCATTGGTTTTCCTGGCTGAAGAAATCAAATTCTGTTTTCATTACATGGGATTATGGAATTTTAATTGGTGTTTTGAGGATAGAATTCACAAATTCCATCCTTTTTTACCGGATAATAATAAAACACTGGCTTTAATCATTACTGCAGATGTGTTATGATTGGCTGTGTATTTTCAAAGGTAATTTTACGAATTCATGCTCCCAGCAAGGAGCTACGCCCATCAGGAGCACATATTTGGGAATTTGGATGTGTGCTCCCCACAATATTGTGTCCATTAAAATTACTCTTCATATTCTTCAGAAGCACACGTTTCAAAACTGTGCAATCCTGTCATTCTGTTAGCAAGTCACAAATAACAAAAGGAAAATGGATGCCAGTTATTTGACAAAAGAAAGAAAGACTTGCATTTATGTAGCGCCTTTCACGGCCTCAGGACGTCCCAAAGCGCTTTACAACCAATGAAGTAAGTTTGAAGTGTGGTCACTGTTGTAATGTAGGAAACACAGCAGCCAATTTGTGCGCAAAAAAAGGATAATTAATCAAAAAGGAGGGGTCGGAGGAGACACTTTGATCATTTTTGCTTAGGACCTCCTTTACCTTTATTTGACCAAGGCAGGTTCATTTAAATTTTGTGTAAAACTAGTAGAATTGTTTCTTAATTATGTATGAAAAAATCTGCTTGTAAATCACTGCTGGTGCTGGCAGCCTGCTTCATGTGAATGTCACTTACTCTGTATCCAGGTTCTTACATGTTGTACACGACCTCCTGCAAGCACTAATACTTCATCTTGAAACCTGGTGACATCATTTATTTTCTATAATGGGTTATTGTTTGTTGTTGAAGTGCTGCATTACTGAAGAAAGATTTCAATTTTCAAAAGGTTACCGGATTGCAGCGAGTTGATTTATTTTGCCACTTTGGGATTTCACTCATTTTTCAGTTTTTTTTTTTTAAATTGTTGACTGGGGATATTTTACTATGCTTTTACATTCAACAATATGACAGCTGTATTCTCTGCACTGACTGAACCGCTGGAATTTTTTGCATTTTTCACTTGGCATAGCAAAATCCACAGTTTCAATAAATTTATAAATCATTTTTTTTGGTCAGTTACGCATGGAAACCCATGACTGTGTTGAAGCATCTCTAAATCAAACTACTGAGAAATCGCACAGGTAGAGTTTCAGTTTACCCAATATGAAGTGCACACTTTGTCCCCATGTGGACATAGCCCACTTTATGAAGCCAGGGAGCTTGCACGCAGGTTAGCTGAGCCAAGGCTTAAGGACATCCAGTTGTGTGCAAGGGTATTGCTGGAGTTGAACCAGCTAAACTTGCACTGTCTACTAGCATAGAGCACTGATAAGCTTCCAGTTTTTTGTCAGGCCAGAATCGCAACTATCAGCTGGGGAATTTCTGGAGCCAAATGGGAAGAATCCTACTTCCCAATGATAGGCCTATTCCTCCAGGTTCTATTATGAGCCAGGGTTTGCCTGGTGCCAAACATCCATCCATTGGCAGTCGTATGGCCTCGGAGACACCGCCGCCTTAAAAATAACCCACTTTCCTCTCTCCTCAGACCCCAAAAACGAGTTGGCCATTAGCAAACCGGCAAGCTCAGGTTTGAGCCTCCCCCAGATAGACTGTGGTTACGAGGAATGCCTCACAAGTGCTAGAGGAAGCAGCCCAATGCATCATAACATTGTTAAATGCACAGCCACTATCCTCCTGACCAGAGCATGCACACACACATCATACCCCATCAAATGATGGTTCCACTGGATGGATAGCAGACCTTCAGCCGCAGCTAATTGCCCCTCTGCAGCTCAATCATGGTAGGCACCAAGCCCCAGATATATGTGCATGTGTTGTCATCCCACCCTTCAGGTAACCCCATCCAGCAGCTGTTGCATCACGTCTGGTAGTTTCTTCTTCACCAACTGAAGGACATCTGCCTTAACCATAGTGAAAGGACCTACACAGGGCAGCTTGCAATGTGCCAGCCACTTGATGTTCTAGACTTCTAGGTCCAGTGCCGCTTAAGAGACTCATTCATCATCAACTGCTTAATCTTGGTCCTCCTGAGGGGCTCTGGTAAGGTCGTGCTGCCACCATGAAGTACACGCCAGCGTGCGCTGAAGCCTCCTTCCCTGCAACCATTTCTGCTTTTTGCCATAAATCAACCTGACTTTTTGATCCTGGAACTCATATGGGTTCAGGAAACCCTTTTGTTACATGCCTTGGAGAACCATCAAGGAGAACTCCATAAATAACTCTGTGTAATATAGCTTTCTGGATTATATAGATGTAATTGACTAAACATTGTGTGGAATGTTGTGATTCCCATGTTGCTGGGAACATCAAAATGTAACCTGTGGAATCCAACTAATCAAAGTTGAATAATATGGATTATAATGTTAGATTTAATATCTGGGAGTTTTCATTCAATTATTTTCGGAGGGGGTCAAAGAAAACTTTTGGACAACTCTTCCAGTTTGGACTTTAGGAGAATAAATTGTGGAGGATACAGAATGGGCTTCATAATTCACAGAGTCTTTTCTCACTCCATATGATTTTACTTATGTACGAGTTTGGCAAGGAATGAATTACGGTTGATGGGGAGTTTTCCAGGTTTGCATGCCATGCGGCTTCAGATTGAAAAATACAGATTTTTATGGCTAGGCAATGCGGAGTACATCCCCACCCTCTGCTGACAGACTGACACACCTGCACGCGTACCTAGAACTTGAATGCAGTGCTGCCTCTTTTAAAGTGGATACCGAAGAAGCATCGACTGTTCCATACCCAGTATGATCCCTGGACTTGCCAGCTGATAAACCTCCACGGGCTGGCGAATGGTGCCAGTGTGGCTGCTACATGATTGTTGACATTTGTTGTTTGTGATTGGATTGTTGCCCGTCACCATTGACCCTTTAAGCAGTTAAGTTGGTACAATTCATGCTGACTCCTTGTGATTTTGAGTCATGCCTTTGTATGGAAATCAGATAGGAAAAGCTGAACTTGACTCCATGTGATGCTGAGTCATAAGTCAAACTCTTGGTTTTTACCATATATGTTGTTTTGCCGTGGACAGTAAATGTCAGACTCAACGCACTGATGTTACGTTAAGTACCAGTTTAATTATTGTAATACGGTGAGTGGTGAAATGAACTTTTACCCCCTGTGGTGCTGAATCATAAATCAAACACTCGAGCTTTTACCGTATATGTTATTTTGTTGTTGATTCAATGGGCAGTACATGCTCTACACGCAACATATTGTTTTAAATCTTGATCTGCCAGTTTAGTTGATGAGTGGAAAAAGTTAATGTAATTCAGTTTCTGCATCCATCATTTCAACAAGGATCGCAAAATCTTTATAAGAACATAAGAACATAAGAAATAGGAGCAGGAGTAGGCCAATCGGCCCCTCGAGCCTGCTCCGCCATTCAATAAGATCATGGCTGATCTGATCCTAACCGCCAATCTACTATCTATCACAGAACCATCTCCTGCATCTAACAGAATTGCACACACGAAATAGGAGCAGAATCAGGCTACACAGTCCCTGGGCCCGCTCCACTACCCACAGGGCCATGACCGATCCGAACCTAGACTCATGTCCAAATTCCTGCCCGCTCCCCGTAACCCTTAATGCCCTTTACTTCTAGGAAACTGTCTATTTCTGTTTTAAATTTAATTAATGTTGTAGCTTCTACAGCTTTTTGTGGCAGCATATTCCATGGACCTACCACCCTCTGAGTGAAGTAGTTCCTCCTCATCTCAGTTTTGAAAGAGCAGCCCCTTATTCTAAGACTATGTCCCCTAGTTCTCGTCTCACCCGTCATCGGGAACATCCTCCCCGCATCCACCCGATCCAACCCCTTCACAATCTTATATGTTTCAATAAGATCGCCTCTCATTCTTCTGAACTCCAATGAGTAGAGTCCCAATCTACCCAACCTCTCCTCATATGACCACCCCCTCATCCCCGGGATTAACCGAGTGAACCTTTTTTGCACTGCCTCGAGAGCAAGGATGTCTTTCCTTAAGTAAGGACACCAAAACTGTATGCAGTATTCCAGGTGCGGTCTCACCAATACCTTGTACAACTGAAGCAATACCTCCCTATTTTTATATTCTATCCCCCTAGCAATGAAAGCCAACATTCCATTTGCCTTCTTAATCACTTGCTGCACCTGCATACTAACCTTTTGAGTTTCGTGCACCAGGACCCCCAGATCCCTTTGCACTTCAGTACTCTCCAGTTTCTTGCCATTAAGATAATAAATTGCTCTAGGATTTTTCCTGCCAAAGTGCATCACCTCACACTTTCCAGTGTTGTATTCCATCTGCCAAATCTCTGCCCACTTACTTAGCCTGTCTATGTCCCCTTGCAGGTTTTTTATGTCCTCCTCACTCACTACTTTCCCTCCCATCTTTGTATCATCTGCAAATTTTGATATGTTACACTTGGTCCCTTCCTCCAAATCGTTAATATAGATTGTGAAGAGTTGGGGACCCAGCACTGACCCCTGTGGAACACCACTAGTTACTGATTGCCAGTCTGAGAATGAACCATTTATCCCAACTCTTTGCTTTCTGTTAGATAGCCAATCCTCTATCCATGCCAGAATATTACCCCCAATCCCGTGATTTTTTACCTTAAGCAATAATCTTTTGTGTGGCACCTTGTCAAATGCCTTTTGGAAGTCTAAATACACTACGTCCACTGGTTCCCCTTTATCCACTCTATATGTTACTTCCTCAAAGAACTCCAGCAAATTTGTCAAACATGACTTCCCCTTCGTAAAACCATGCTGACTTTGTCCTATTAAATTATGATTATCCAAATGTCCTGTTACTGTTTCCTTAATAATGGACTCCAAAATTTTACCTACCACAGATGTTAGGCTAACCGGTCTATAGTTACCAGCCTTCTGTCTACTGCCCTTTTTAAATAAGGGTGTTACATTAGCAGTTTTCCAGTCTGCCGGGACCTTAGCGGAATCCAGGGAGTTTTGAAAAATTATTACCAATGCATCTACAATCCCTACCGCCACTTCCTTCAAGACTCTAGGATGTAAGCCATCAGGTCCAGGTGATTTATCCGCCTTGAGTCCCATTATTTTACCGAGTACCACTTCCTTAGTGATTTTGATCGTGTTTAGCTCCTCTCCCCCTATAGCCCCCTGTTTGTCCAGTGTTGGGATATTCTTAGTGTCCTCTACTGTAAAGACTGATACAAAATATTCATTCAGTGTTTTTGCCATCTCCATATTTCCCACCATTAATTTCCCGGTCTCATCCTCTAAGGGACCAACATTTACTTTAGCCACCCTTTTTCTTTTTATATAACTATAAAAACTCTTACTATCTGTTTTTATATTTTTTGCTAATTTACTTTCATAATCTATCTTCCCTTTCTTAATCAATCTTTTTGTTATTTTTTGCTGCCTTTTAAAGTTTTCCCAATCCTCTGTCCTCCCACTAGATTTCGCTACCTTATATGCCCTTGTTTTTAGTCGAATACTATCCTTAATTTCTTTACTTAGCCACGGATGACTGTCCTTTCTTTTACACCCTTTTCTTTTCAGTGGAATATATTTTTTTTGGAAGTTGTAAAATAACTCCTTGAATGTACACCACTGATCATGTGTCGTCTTACCCTTTAATCTATTTTCCCAATCCACTCTACTCAATTCCGCTCGCATACCTTCATAGTCTCCTTTATTCAAGCTTAGCACGCTTGTTTGAGATCCAACCTTCTCACCCTCTAATTGAATATGGAATTCAACCATGTTATGGTCACTCATTCCAAGGGGATCCTTTACTAGGACATTTTTAATTAATCCTGTCTCGTTACACAGGACCAGATCTAAGGTTGCTTGCCCCCTGGTCGGTTCAGTTACATACTGCTCAAGAAACCCATCCCTAATACACTCAATGAACTCATCCTCAAGGCAGCCCTGCCCCATTTGATTTGTCCAATTAATATGATAGTTAAAATCCCCCATAATTATAGATGTTCCCTTATTACATGCCTCAACTATTTCCTGATTGATACTCCGTCCAATAGAGTTGCAACTGTTCGGAGGCCTATAGACTACGCCCACTAATGTTTTTTTCCCCTTATTATTCCTTATCTCCACCCAAACTGTTTCATTATCATGATTTTTTGACCCAATATCATTACTCTGTATTACAGTGATTCCTTCCTTTATTAACATAGCCACCCCACCTCCCCTTCCTTCCTGCCTGTCCTTCCTGATCGTTAAATAACCTGGTATGTTTAATTCCCAGGCATTATGAACGTATAAAAATAAATTAAAACTTCCTTGCCAGTTGCTGAGCTGATAGAGGCAACCTTTCAAGCAATAGGAATGGGGTGGATGGTTTCGAGCACTTGGCACAGGTAATGGACTTGGATTGCAATCTGTTGCTGGGGATGTATTACAGATTCAAGTTTTGAACTACCTTTGACACCCCAAATAGTTGTGCAGTAAGACCAGAAGGAAACCCATGTTTTACTTTAATTGCACCCTTTGAGGACATTGCCCCTATTAGTTCCAGCTTGTAATTGGAAAAAGAGCTATATCTGTATTTCATACATGGGTAAAATTTGGTGTAGCACTAAAATGTTAGCATTGATATCTGAAATCGAATTTCTGTCACATTGCAGTTAAAATTTAAAAGGCTACTATGATGAGCAGAATTAAAAAGGCATCTAATATAAGCTGAAGTAAGTAACAACGAATATAAGTGGGCTAACAACTGGGAATCTCCTGTTGAGACTTCACCAGTTTAGTATTCATATAGGCCATTCTGTTCTCTTTGAGGTCGAGGTGGCTGCAAGATGACACGCCCAGCAATTAAAGTTTGGAACCAAGCCAACTCTCTGTGGCAGATTGGTTAATCTAATTCCCGATCCAGACATTCAGTCATTGTTGATGATTGACCAGCCAGCCTACCTCAGTCATGGAACCTGGGAGGGATGATAGACCTGTCACTGCAGGGTGGGATTCTTCCCATTCAGTTCCAGATAACTCTGCGAGTCATTGAGGGTAGGGTGGACCCTCACGAGACAAGCAGCGAGAAGCCTACCAGTACTCAGTGCTCCTAGTCTATATGGTTTTAGCTGGTTATCCTCCCATCAGTATCGTTGGAGAGCCCATTGGAGACTTGTCTCTGTCGACCTTTTCTTAAACTCACTGAACTTAGATAATTGGGATGGATCCCTTCAGGGAGAGCATGTGCACTCCATATCGGGCAAACAGAAACTCCGCTTGTGTGGAGTTTTCAGTAGGTTGATTTGGAGACGCAGCTGACCAAAATAAAGCTCTCTTGAAATTGAATCAAATATAATTCTAATTTCTTTTTGCAAATTGCGACAGGATTTTTCTTTTTGCACCTTTGAGCAATTTACATGTCCAGTTGAAACTGACTGGATTTGCTGCACACATGGGAAGTGCACACTGTGCTCACCTGTCTGAACACACATTTTCTTGCCTTGTTTGTTCCCTCTTCTACCCTTCTTTTGGTGGAGCAATGTAGTTCGCAGATGTTAGAAAACCAGCATTGGACTCCACAAGCCCAAGTTCTATCACAGAGCGAGTTTTATTGAATTTCGCATAATTGTTTTCTTCTACAAAATCACCTGGTGGTCGTGCCATGTGCTACTCCAGTAGTTATAGTAAGCTTTAAAGAAATATCACCTTTTTTGATGCTGCTTCCTACAGTGAACACACTTCAAAACCACTACTTTGGCTATAAAATGCTTTGGGATGTCACCAAGGAGGGGAAGATGGACCGAGCTGTGAATTTTTACATAACTGCTTTTAATGCCACTCAGCAGCACCACAATTTGAGTAGGATCGGTGGGACAAAGTCCACCCTCCTAAATTTCACCACTTGTTTGTGAACACTTTGTGAATCCTGTTCTTGCAGCACTTCTATCAATGTTTCCATTGTCATTGAATATGGCCTGTGTCAGCCTTGGCTTGGTGGTAGCACTCACCTCTTGAGTCAGAAGGTTGAGAGTCCAAACCCCACTCCAGAGACTTGAGCACATAATCTAGGTTGACAATTCAGTACAGTACAGAGTGCTACATTGCTGGATGTGCAGTCTTTCAGATGAAATATTAAATCAGTAAGTCTGTCCTTTCAGTAAAAGATCCTAAGGCACGATTCAAGGACGGGCAGGGGAGCTCTCCTGGTTTCCTGACCAATATTTGTCCCTCAAGCAACATCACTAACACAGATTATCTGGTCATTTATCTCGTTGCTGTTTGGGGGAACTTGCTGTGTGCAAATTGGCTGCCATATTTCCCTACATTACAACAATTAATACACTTCAAAATACTGAATTGGCTATGAAGCGCTTTAGGACATCCTGAGGTCATGTAATGCGTTATGTAAATGCAAGTTCTTTCTTGGATTAAGCAGCCACCTGCTAATGTGATCACAGAAAGTGGTCTAAGGGGACAGAATATTGATCTAAACTCATCTGGGATTTAGGAAGCCATCCCAGAACAAAGCTATCAGCATCGCTCAACAGCATTACAATGTTATAACTGTGTTTAAGGAATGAAATGCTGATGTTAGTGACTGGCATCCATTAGCCATCTGCCTTAGCCAACCTGTTTGGTCCAGTCTCGAAGGTTATTGCAGAAACTTAGTCAGTTTTAATGGTTTTCACATGTGTTTTTAGCCACTTTGGGTGAAAAACTATTAATACATATTATTTTGCTGTTACAGTTTTGAGGGAAATCATTACTCACTTGAACCAATCGCCTCACCACACAAAGATAATCACCACAAACAAAATGTGTTTTCCATCAGTGCATAAAACAGCTCATTTACTTCACCTCTACTCATTAAGAGAGTTTAACTAGTTGGCTTCTGACTGATGTTGCCAGAGAATAATTGAACAATTTGCAGTGTAGCCAGGCGGGCACTAATAAGATAACATTTAAATTCTATTCATGTTGTAAAATAGTTTAAAGATTGTGATTTATAAGTCTAATGACTTATTTAATTCTCTTTTGTTTACGAAGGGATGATATCTCCCTTGCCGGTCCAGTGGGGTTTTATATTAGGGCTATGAACTAGAAAGTCCTGTGTTCAATTCCTAGTCTGAGTTAGCTAATCTCAGATGGAGCAGCAATTGGGGTGCATTAAATAGCCTTTGCATCGCTGGGCGACAGAGGGACTAAGCATTCGCCAAGTGTATTTGCGTGGATCACATTTGGCTGCCTTGCCCTCCGTCAGTGAAAAGCTTTGTGACACTCACTGCCTAGTCTTACACATGAAGAATGGAACTTGGGTGAAATGATGGAGGCCTGTGAAACTGTACCTTAGCGTAAATTGGCACCAGAAAAGGGAATATAATTGGTAAAAATAAGTTAGTTACTTATGTATAAAACTTGCACAGTGTTTTGCCCAAGAATGAATTTCCCTGGGCCATGCCCATAATTCCTGGCACTGTTATTAATTATTGTCGTTGTTTACATTTCCTCTGGACTGTGGGAAAATCTGACTCGTGATTTTATACGCTTTATTAAAAGAAGCTGTCACTACACGACTTTAAAAAGCAATAGAGATAACTCCTTCGTCTATTGATGTGAAAATCACTACGGTCATCGAGTATATAAATATATATACGAATGGGGGCAAGTTCAGTCCAGGGCTGCAGTCACATTTGGTAGCTGACCTATTTGAGTGTGCAGAGGTAGTTGTGTACTGGGCAAGGGTAATAAGAGTTACAAAACCAAGGCCAGTAGAATAAAACTTAGAAGGAACTACTTGATAACAAGATTGCCAAAAATATATCGGTCAGTGGAATTCTTGGTTTATTATACCCATGAGAAAGATTTTCATTTTATTTGCAGTCCTTGGAGTTATTAATTTAGCAGCCCAGTGAAGCAATACAAAATTTAGTAGCTCAACTCGTATTTTAGTCCTATGGAGCTACTGTGCATTTTGACCACTAATAACTGTCTGAAGATATTTGGAACTGTGCATATGGCTATCAGATAACCTATACTTATGGAAACACTATATGAGATTTACTAATTTCCATCCAGAACACATCCAGTTAATGTGCGCAAACTGCAAAATCAAAATTTCCCTGGAATCCAAAAGTGGAAATATTCACTGCTGGCTATATTAACCCTGAACTTTCTTGTCTTGTCTCTCCTGCTTCTCCAAGCTGGATGCACAGTATTACAGGTGCACGTCCTCTTCCCTGCCTCAAGACTATTGCGTCATCTACCCGAATTCATTCATTCCTAGTATCTCATAACTGTGGAACTCCTCGCCTCCATTACTCTTCCCTGCTGGCTATGACAAAACCTTGGCTTGGTATTGCCTATTCACTGCTTTCTAATTTTCCTTGTCTTCTCTTAGCCCTCGCTGTTGTTCTGGCTCTTCAACCTAGGTCTCCCAACAATAAATAAATATTACCATTCACAGTGAAGCCACCTTGGAAGTTTTGTGGCAGGATCTGTTTTGAACTCTATTTTAGAGTTGAAACTAGCTATAATTAGAGGTGAATTTGCGATGAGTAACATTTAAACTAATGAATACCAACAAGTTCTGAGAGTTGTAACTTTTTAACTTATCTTTTACCCAGAATTATTGAATCGTTTGGGACCGTAGCTGTGCATTAATCATGCGGTTTTTAGCACGGTTCATAACCAGTGAGAATTGACCTCTGGGAATAACTATAATTTAATGTTTCTTTAAAACACTGTTTGCAGTCATTGGAAATGAAAAATAGTTACTGTGAACATTCCAGCAGCCAAGTATGAAAGTGTCCCATTAGTACTTACCAGACTAATGGCCAGTCAACCTTAAGAAAACACTCCAGAACGATGCCCCCAAACCTCTCAAGAAGTCCACTCTGAGCAGATATTTGCTGCAAACCGCCCCCCCCCCTACCCCCCAACTAACTTGAAAATAATTGTATCAGTGTTTCCAGACCATTTGCTTTTCAATATTTATCCCTCTTTCTAGTTCATACACTAGTTTCATAAAGAGACAAACTAAGGATTTTTCAGTCATCAATCACCTTAGATTTGTGACCTGAAGTTATATATTACTCGGTCAGATATAATTGCAAGGAATTGCTTCCTGACATTCCCTGTGGCATTCAGTTTGGACTACAAATATTTGATTTAAATCTTAAACACACAAGTAAGGGAAAGAAAAAAAGTCTTATGGTGGTAGAACAATCAATATTGAAGGATTTAAACTTGTTACAGCACCAGTACAATTTTGTACAAAATTGCTAATCCATTAAATCACCATCAACACTACAGCAGTACTTTTTACAAAAGCCCATTTGTGTGTAAACTCACTACCATTATTTCTATAGATTATTCTTCTGGCAAAAACACTTATCAAGGGAAGTACAAATTATGTAGTTTAAACATGTTGTAAAGATCTTGACAATATCACATTGGAACAGGATAAAGTTGTGATCTGAAGTGCCATGTGGTTTTACCGATTGAGTCCCAGCTACACACACTCCTGTTAACACTACGCCTGTGACGACGAGGTGACACTAGTTTTAAACAACCATAACTTTTCATTGGACCAATCTTTTAGATAGGACTTCTCAGTGCCTCGTTTTATTCACCAGAGGGAGGGACAGAAAACAGATAAATGGTAAACTGATCAGCTGTGTGAAGGAGAAAAGTCTAGACTGCTTAAGATATCAAGGGTCAGGTTCTGAAGGGGATTGACAGGGTAGATGCTGAGAGGCTGTTTCCCCTGGCTGGGGAGTCTAGAACGAGGGGGCACAGTCTCAGGGTAAGGGGGTAGGTCATTTGAGACTGAGATGAGGAGGAATTTCTTCACTCAGAGGGTTGTGAATCTTTGGAATTCTCTGCCCCAGAGGGCTGTGAATGCTGAGTCATTGAGTATATTCAAGGCTGAGATCGATAGATTTTGGACTCTCGGGGAATCAAGGGATATGGAGATCGGGCAGGAAAGTGGAGTTGAAGTCGATGATCAGCCATGATCTTATTGAATGGCGGAGCAGGCTCGAGGGGCCGTATGGCCTACTCCTGCTCTTATTTCTTATGTTCTTATGTTCACTATTTTTGTGAATACAGGAACACTTTTTGTTCCTGTTGTCAACATTTTTGCTTTTAAAAAAAAAGTAATAAGGAAAATTTACCTCAATTTTCCCGCTGAGCATCGTCAGCAGGACCCCACCAAAGATTGGAGGCAGCTATTGGCAATGAGATAAAGCATATCAGCCTCCGAGTCCAGGCCAGGTAAATGGTCCAGACCATCATTTTCTTTTTTTAGTATCATCCTTCTTACAAAGGGGACACAATTGTTTCTCCAGGGTGGGGGGATTGGACCCCGCCCACCCCCCCCCCCGCCCACCACCACCAACCCCACCCCAGATGGCAGCATGCACTGGTAATGATAAATGGTTCAATCTCGGACTGGCAACCAGTAGCCAGTGGTGTTCCGCAGGGGTCGGTGCTGGGTCCCCAACTCTTTACAATCTATATTAACGATTTGGAGGATTTGACAAAGTGTAATATATCAAATTTTGCAGATGATACAAATATGGGAGGTAAATTAGAAAGTGAGGAGGACATAAAAAACCTACAAGGGGATATAGACAAGCTGGTTGAGTGGGCAGAGATTTGGCAGATGCAATACAATATTGGAAAATGTGAGGTTATGCACTTTGGCAGGAAAAATCAGAGAGCAGGTTATTATCTTAATGGCGAGAAACTGGAAAGTACTGCAGTACAAAGGGATCTGGGGGTCCTAGTGCAAGAAAATCAAAAAGTTAGTATGCAGGTGCAGCAGGTGATCAAGAAGGCCAACGGAATGTTGGCTTTTATTGCTAGGGGGATAGATTATAAAAACAGGGAGGTATTGCTGCAGTTATATAAGGTATTGGTGAGACTGCATCTGGAATACTGCATACAGTTTTGGTGTCCATACTTAAGAAAAGACATACTTGCTCTCGAGGCAGTACAAAGAAGGTTCACTCGGTTAATCCCCAGGATGAGGGGGTGGACATACGAGGAGAGGTTGAGTAGATTGGGACTCTACTCATTGGAGTTCAGAAGAATGAGAGGCGATCTTATTGAAACATATAAGATTGTGAAGGGGCTTGATCGGGTGGATGCGGTAAGGATGTTCCCAAGGATGGGTGAAACTAGAACTAGGGGGCATAATCTTAGAATAAAGGGCTGCTCTTTCAAAACTGAGATGAGGAGAAACTTCTTCACTCAGAGGGTAGTAGGTCTGTGGAATTTGCTGCCCCAGGAAGCTGTGGAAGCTACATCATTAAATAAATTTAAAACCGAAATAGACAGTTTCCTAGAAGTAAAGGGAATTAGGGGTTACGGGGAGCGGGCAGGAAATTGGACATGAGGTTGAGTTCGGATCGGTCGAGGCCCTGTGGGTGGCGTAGCGGGCCCAGGGGCCGAGTGGCCGGGTCCTGCTCCTACTTGTGTTCTTTAGATTTGAGGTGAGGATCAGATCAGCCATGATCTTATTGAATGGCGGAGCAGGCTCGAAGGGCCGATTGGCCTACTCCTGCTCCTATTTCTTATGTTCTGGCAGCGTGGGGCTTGTTGGTGCCCAAGTTGTGCCCATATTGGCATAGGTGCCCGCTGGGCCCCGTGTTAATGAAGTAACTTTTCCCTGACCCTGCAGGGTCAGTGCTAGAGGTGCACTGGCAGCCACAATCCAGGGGTAACTGCCAGGATCTCGGCCCACCTAAATTTGGGGCCATTTTTCCTGCATTAAGTGGTTTAAATCTACAAGATTCCTTGTTACAGTATTTATTTAAGAGATTTTACAGATCGTTTTAGGTGAAGTGAACATTTTTGAATGTTGTAGGCCAGTGTTTCCAAGAAGAAGTATTGAGTAATTGGAGTGCTGCTACTGGTGGTGCAATTGTTCTGAAGCTTGTATCATTATTATTACGACTATTATAATTATGTTTAAAATTTAAAAAATATTTGAGGTCCCTGCGGTTGTGTAAATTCTCCAAGAATTGGATAATGGCAGGGAGTGAACAGTAATGACTGGAATGAAATGAAAGGCTTTGCGAACTATGTGGCAAGGGGTGACTTTTTGTCTTGGAGGTAAGGATACCCCCAAAAGGTGGGAAAGGAAGCCAGGAATTGGGACGAATGAATTCTTGATTTAGAGCCTGTTTAAGACAACGACATATTCATATCGCAGGGTGTGACACAGACTTTTCTTGGTACTAAGAGCAACCTGTCTTTCTTTACCAGATATTCAGCCTGCACTTTTGGATTAACTTTTTTGTGGTGGTTAACAGTTTAATCAGGGAGATTTTCTCCTCCATATTAATTTTAGAATCCTGGAAAGATGTCTGGACTCTTGCAACAAATTTCTTGCCTGGCCATGAATTTGGTTGTCTTTTGTACGGATTTTTATTTCAAGTTACTTTTGGATTTAAGAGCTTCGTACGTGTGGCCCTAACCCTTGAGAGCCTCATAACTCCCCCCTCCAATTCTGCCTCTCAGTCTGTCGAGCTGTGCTATCTGCAGCATCTCTGCTGTCTACCTGTTTGATCTTGTAGGGTAGGGGACTTCATTTTTCTTGGTTTGGCCAGCAATTCCGTGAATGCCCGTTATTTTCACGAGTCAGCATTTTCATGAGTGTGCCTCTCAAGGCACTGTTGGAGTAAGGTTAGTGTTTATTATTAAAGGCCATTTTTCTAACGATAATAACCTACAATCTCTAATGTTTGGGCTCCGAGGCATTCTCAAAACTGCTACAGAAGGACTAATCTCACCCGCTCCATCGCACCAGTACTTAGGACACTTAGCTACCCCAGTCTCCTAAATCTACCAGATGCCACATGAAACCACACAGACTTCAAAATTCCTGAGGGTCCAATCTGCCGGCACAGAACCTCCACCCACACTAGTTCCAGGCTGGAGACCCCATCCCAAATCCCGGGGAATGGGGTATTTTGCATGGCTGGAGCGGGCTGCCAGCACTTGTAAGGGTGCATTAGCAGTGCCCTCGCCGAGCCAGCCTTGTAAGGTGGAGTGGCCCAAAGTCGCTGCACAAAAGGTCCCACTCTGCCCAAAAGAGCCAAAGAAGATTTTTTGCTTGCAATCGTTAGCTCCAAAAAAGGAACCGTTTAGCCTCCAGACAAGGTAATTGTTCTCCTCTGGGATTGGTAACTTTATGATTAGTTTAGTCAAGAGTTGGGGCCTTTCAGAAGACTTCAAAGGGGCTCACACCAGCTGAGAGGTGATGTGAGTTCCGCTGAGGCCATTCAAGGACGGAATTTCCCAAGGGAGCCTGGGAATTCCTCCTGACACGCCCCCTTGATGTGACTGGAAGGTCCTCCCACAGAAGCCTCCCATCAGAATCTAAAGGCCTAATTTTAAACCTGCACACCTTTTTGGGGCGTGGGGTGGGGAATGGGACTGTCGGAGAGGTTAAATAGCGGTCAGGCGTTACCCACTGCGTTCCCAACGCATTTGCGCGTGCCGCCATTTTAATCCACGGTTTTCAGCAGTGTCGTGTCCTCCCGCCACAGGCAGCCTGCGAGCCTCATTAATTTTGAAATGTTAGGGTCCGACAAGGTCACTCAAACCCCGACACGATTTTAACTGCTGATCACGGCAGTGCCGCCAGTGAAAAATTATTTTTACGTTACTTGAGTAGCAGGAATGCTCTTCTGAGCCCCACAAGGAAACCATGGGGCTTCCCTCCCCCTCCCTCTGTCGTGATCGCCTCGGTATTCCCCCCCCGCCCCCCGACCACTTATGTTATGCCGCAGTGGCCTCCTGCTGCCCGAAATCTCGTTCTTGTCCACCAGCTTCTTCCTCATTTCCACGGGTTAGGGCGGAAGTCTGCCCTTTGATTATTCGAATGAGGTCTGGGAGGTAAAATGGCTCGGGCCTCTCACTGGTGAGACCGTTGAGCGACAAGCCATTGAGCCTCACACCGGTGCCGCCCGTCCCAGACCTCGCGGGCTGCGCTCCCCTCGCCAAATTAAAATCGGGTCTTGAAGGAAAACCGTTAAAGGACAAACCATGAACCTATTTACTTTTACCAAAGTCCTCCCGAAGTGGAAACAGGTTGAAAATTGCTGCACATAGTTCACTGACATTTGAAATCATGAAGAAATGTTACGAAACAATCGTTGAGAAACACGCCTGTGTCGAAAGCTGTCTGAGTGCAACAATGAAAGAACCTCTGGCTGGCTGCATTGTTTAATTTCATGTCAGCAGCAATTTGCAATTGATGAATCAACTGGTGCAGCCCTATCTGCTAACTCCACAAGCAATACGTGTCCGCATTGCTGGCCCGTCTTCGGCTGGTGGGTTTTCTGCACATTGTCCCGTTTCACCTCCCTGCAGTGAGCTCTTTCACTGTTGCCGGGCTCCCCTTCTGGCAGCTTCGCTGAAAATGAACTGAACTCCTTAAACATGTGGCCAGTGGATTAGGCTGTTAACTACGTTTATAAGCCAGTCAGTGATTTCAAGGATTACTCTGTGCTTGTGTTGGAGTGTTTTTTTTTAATCAAACCTGTTGCATGGTGAGGGCGTAGACAGTGCCCCTTTTGTTTTGCATGTGTAAGCTGTTCTTAAACAAATAATATAGATTGACTCCTCGCAGGAGTTTCTTTTCAACGTTTCAACTTTCTCATAAATTCCACTTTACTGGGGTTTTTTTTCTCGCTGATGAATAAGGTCAACCTACCCAGTCTGACAAGTCTTAGAGCAACAGTTAGATTGAAGAGTGTTTCTCATTAGCTGTTCTATATTGTGATTAGTGGGGTGCTAGGTCCTACATGACAACAGTGACGACAGTTCAAAAGTACTTCAATGGCTGTGAAGCACTTTGGGACGTCCTGAGGTTGTGAAAGGCGCTATAGAAATGCAAGTTCGTTCTTCTTTCTTTTAGGCCCACCAGCTACCAACAGATGGCTCTTGTGCAATGGCTGGCAACTCCAGAGCAAACTTGCTGGATCTGCTAAGGCCAGCTAACCAGAAGGGCCACGTTTTTAACCGGTGGCTGACTTTTGCAAATCCAACAAGCTTATTTTGTGGTTGCCACCAGCTGCCTGTGATCTATGATTTGGAGACCAGCAGTCCTAGCACCTCACTGAGGGCAGTATAACTCGGGGCTGCTTTTATGTCCCTGCTTGACCGGGTAACGCTCTTACCTTTGAATTAGAAGTTGTGGGTTCAAGCTGCAGCCGCGGACTTGCTCACATAGGCTAGGCTGCGGCCATGCTTGATTGTTAGAGTGCTGTCTTTCAGATGAGGTAGTAAACCAAGGCTCCGTAAGCCTGTTTAGATGTAAAATATTAATGTGTAACACTATTTTAAGAAGCGCGTGCAGTTCTCCCAGTATCCTGGCCAACATTCTCCCCTTAACCAACAAAAACAAATTCTCTACTTAGTCATTCCTTTGTGGCTTTCAGCAAATTGGGTGCTGCATTTCCCTACATCATAATAGTGACCGCACTTCAAAAAAAAAGTTAATTAATTGATTGCAAAGTAGTTTTGGACATCTTAAGGATGTGAAAGGATCTGTACAATTGCAGGTTCTGTCTTCTTTCCCTCTCCATCATTAAGAGATTCATGTGGCATTATAAATCACAGCTTGAGTAGCTTATCAGCTGCATCTTAACCATTTTAATGCCTTCAAACATTCTATCTGTTTTATTCTTCATAACCTAGCAGAATAAGGAGTCTCTGACTGCTTTTCACAAAAGATGAGACAGAAATTTATGTTTGATACAGTGACTATATTTAAACTGTGGACTGTAGCCTCCCCCGATTGAATCATGTGTTTCAGACAAAAGTAATACTGTTCCACATGATTCAAAGTGCAATGTAATGGGACTTCACAGTGATAATTAAGTTTTAATTCTCAGCCTGTTTCAGAGAAATAGCATATCTTTTACCTATTATACGGTTGTATCACAATCGAGAGATTTAGAAACTTCAAGAGCACAACACCAAGTTGGAATGAAAGTGGAGAACAGCACAGGCTGTACATGCAGTTAATATTTTCCCTCCCCCTCCCACACATCTCCTGTAGTCACACGTTATCTCTGGTTAAGAAGATCCCTTTGGTGATCTCTTTGCAGGCCTGGAAATGTTAAACGCTGTAGACTGACAGGGATCTTTTTAAACTTTACATGTAACATTTCAAACGGTGGCCTTTCACGAGCTGCAGTTATACTACGGCTACAAGCGCAAAGGGTGTGAGACCACAGTGATGCATTGCCAGAACAGCGAATTCCTTCCCCGGTTATACCGCAGTTTTGCAATGTGAAAACCATGTCATACTGATTTCAGTATAACTATGTCATGAACTATTCTCTGTAACATTCAGCTCAGTATGTTATATGTACGCAGCTTATAAATGCTGTCCTGTGGAGAAGCTATAGCATACTGAAAGCTTGCGCTTATGAGGTTCCTGGCTGGCTCCCAGGAGCATTAATGAGATAAAGATGTCACTAATGTACATATTCTGTAGTTTTCTCAAATCATACAGGCCTATTTAACCTTCTCAGAGGTGGCGATTCTGGAGTCAATGAACAAAAGAGATACACGTGAGAAAGGAATGAGGGGAAAGGTTTTTTTTTTAAATGCTCAAATTCTTTTTTGAATTAAACTTCTGTTTTGAAAAAGAGAACTCATTTTTGTAAGTTCCTTAACATTTTAAAATCCTGGTACAGTGGCGTCCCACACGACATGTGTTTCCAGGGTTACAGAGTGGTTGTTGTGTCGATTAAAGTGTTTTGGTTTAGTGGTGTGTGCCATCACTGTGACACATTTTAATGCTCAGAGGGCAGATCTGAAGGCCATCTAGTACTGCAATCTCAGTACAATATCAGATTACTCTTCGGGGTCATATATATATATATATATATATATATATATATATATATTGGTCCTTAGGCATCAGCTTACTGAACGATGGGGTATCTACCTCAGTAAAAAACAGTGGACTTCAGCCTATAATAACACTGCAATATGTTTTCCTGTAATTAGGGTAATTACATGGTGAAACATTCTCTGAGACAATTTGTGGTAGTTTTGGGTTACACTTCTGTCACAAATGTTTTCATTGTACATGTAATGGGGGCTCCACGAGGTTAACATAATAACTGTTAATTGCTACATTTTCAGTTGTGTCATGAGAAAGCATAACGGAGAATTTGACTTGAAAGCAGCAATATTTTTCTCCCTTAATTCCCCCTCCTATTATTTGATACGAGCTGTTTCAGTCATCATGGTGTTTGGACAGGCAACAGCAATAGGCACGTCTCAATGTCGTATCCAGACTGCAGATATCAGTGGCCAGATTACATGCTGGTGTATACCCTTACATAGGTTCATCAGTAATAACTAGTCTCTGTGCCAAATCATGATTTATTTTCCATATATGGCCCCTGAATACTGGGATATGGTCTAGGATTCTGTAATGTCTCCAGCCCAAGAACCCATTGGTCCGGCACATCATAAATAGAAGGCATGCCATCTTTGCACCATTCTCGTAATTCTCCAGACCGCAATGGCTGGCCTGACCTCGCCTCACTCATTACCTGGTGTGATATTGTTCTCCTAAACGCTCTGTCTTTCCTTTTTATCCAGTCTGACCTTGCTGGCAGTTAGCCCTGATCTAACTCCCTCAGCCAGTGAGTCTCAAGCCACATCTGTCCTTCTCGCGTCTTATCTGAGATTTCACCTTGATGTTCAAGTTGATGCACACCAATGAGATTGTCTTAAAATAACTCAATGAGAAGTTGACACCAAAGTGTCCAGTGCCTGAGTGGTACAAGACAAAAGGATGTATTAGCCATCGCATATAGAACTGCTCTCCAGTATAAACCACTCCCTCTTCCAAAACACACAGTAAATATTGAAATGGTCACATCTGTAAAAAATTGCCATAATGAAATATTTAACATCCTTCTTTAAATCAGAAATGTAGAATATCCCTAACATCATCGAATATGAAAAGGATTGATCAACGATTTAAGGTCATCGCCAAGAGTTTCCAGTCCTAACACTTATTGTCAGGACTAGAACGCGGAGGGCTTTTAACCCATTGCATTGCCTGATTGGCGACTATGACTGAGCTATGGGCTGGTGCTATCCAGTTCTTATCTATTGGTTTGTTCTCACTCAATCTCTCAGAAGTATACATACAACCACACAGCCTACACAGTAACTGTCTTGTAATATAAACTTGTTGGAAGGTTTCTCTTGTAACATTCGTCACTTTTTTTCCAGAAAAATTAAGAAAATAGTGATTTTAAAAAAAAAGAAATTCTTACACACAACAGCTGCAAAGTAAATTATTTATTGAATTTATTCACTAAATCTTATATTCAAAATTAAAAAGCAAACATAAGCTGAAGAAAGAAATGTATTAATACTCTGAACATTCTCTGAACAGTGAATAGTTAAAACATTTTAAATATATAATTTCCTTCTGTCCCTTTAAATTGGGACTTTAAACTGCTCGCCTTTTACACCTGGTTTTCATGGATGGAAGTCCCTCTGTGCTGGACATGTCTAGCCAAAGGCGACAAGTGGGCTTTGTTAGCATGCTGTGGATGCCTGCCTAATTCGAGTCCCACTCAAAATAAGTCAGATATGTGGGCGAACAGCCCAAATACAGATCACCAGGAGGCACATTTTCAGAGGTGACTGGGCAAAACTGTTGGATGCCAATTTCCTGGCTCCCAATTGCTCGAATTCTACCAGCAGCAGCAATCAACTGACAATAAAGTTACAAATGGGATATCAAAAAGTTAGGTTACAAGTGTATTCCTTGGTTGAACTATTCTGTAACTTGGCAGGGGAAATTTGTGCAGAGTAATATTTATAGTTACGGATTTTGCTGAAAGGTCCAATTTGAGCAAAAAATGATATGAATCCCTGTTAATTCTCATTGGATTCCCAATGTGATTCAAGCTTATTCCTAGTCACAGGTAATGGTATAGTCAGTCCTCTTCTGTACATTACTTTTGCATCGAACGTGATTCCTCTAATTAACTTGGAATAGTACCTAACTATTGGAAGGATGTTAAGTTTGGGCTTGTAAACTAAAGGAAGGAAGGAAAGAATATTTTAGATGTCATGTGTGTTGCATTTTGACCAAGCTTTGAGTATAACATGCAAGTGTTTCTGAAAGAAAGAGGGGAAATCTACAATTCTGTGAAACCGCCTGTTGTTTTCATCAGCTGAGACATGCAGTTTAGGAAAAGGGCTTTGCTTTTTTTATTATTCGTTCACGGGATGTGGACATCGTTGGCAAGGCCGGCATTTATTGCCCTTCAGAACCGCCTCCTTGAACCGCTGCAGTCCTTGTGCTGAAGGTACTCCCACAAGTGCTGACTTTGTCGTAGCAGTTTGGTACAACTGAGTGGCTTGTTAGGTCAGTTCAGAGGGCAGTTAAGAGTCAACCACATTGATGTGGGTCTGGAGTCACATATAGGCCAGACCAGGTAAGGACGGCAGAAGTTCTGAAGGACATTACTGAACCAGTTGGGTTTTTACGACTATAGAAGCATCGAAGATAGGAGCAGGAGTAGGCCATTCGGCCCCTCGAGTCTGCTCCACCATTTAATGAGATCATGGCTGATCATCCAAACTCAGTACCCTGTCCCTGCTTTCTCCCCATATCCCTTGATCCCTTTAGCCTTAAGAAATATATCTATCTCCTTCTTGAATATATTCAATGAATTGGCCTCAACTGCCTTCTGTGGTAGAGAATTCCACAGGTTCACCACTCTCTGGGTGAAGAAATTCCTCCTCATCTCAGTCCTAAATGGCTTACCCCTTATCCTTAGACTGTGACCCCTGGTTCTGGACTCCCCTGCCATCGGGAACATCCTTCCTGCATCTAGTCTGTCTAGTCCTGTTAGAATTTTATAAGTTTCAATGAGATCCCCTCTCATTCTTCTAAACTCTAGCAAATATAAGCCTAATCGACCCAATCTCTCTTCATACGTCATTCTTGCCATCCCAGGTATCAGTCTGGTAAATCTTCGCTGCACTCCCTCCATGGCAAGAACATCCTTCCTCAGATAAGACGACCAAAACTGCACACAATACTCAAGGTGTGGTCTCACCAAGGCCTTGTACAACTGCAGCAAGACATCCTTGCTCCTGTACTCAAATCCTCTCGCTATGAAGGCCAACATACCATTTGCCTTCTTAACCGCCTGCTGCACCTCCATGCTTACCTTCAGCGACTGGTGCACAAGGACTCCCAGATCTCGTTGCACTTCCCCTCCTCCCAATCTATTGCCGTTCAGATAATAATCTGTCTTCCTGTTTTTGTCACCAAAGTGGATAACCTCGCATTTATCCACATTATACTGCATCTGCCATGCATCTGCCCAATCACCCAACCTGTCCAAATCATACTGGAGTTTCTCTGCATCCTCCTCACAGCACACACGCCCACCCAGCTTTGTGTCGTCTGCAAACTTAGAGATATTATATCTAGTTCCCTCGTCTAGATCATTAATATATATTGTGAACAGCTGGGGTCCTAGCACCGATCCCTGCGGTACCCCACTAGTCACTGCCTGCCACTCGGAAAAAGACCCGTTTATTCCAACTCTTTGCTTCCTGTTTGCCAACCAGTTCTCTATCCAAATCAGTACCTTACCCCCAATCCCATGTGCTTTAACTTTACACGCCAATCTTTATGCGGGACCTTATCGAAAGCATTCTGAAAGTCCAAATACACCACATCCACTGGTTCTCCCTTATCTATTCTACCAGTTACATCCTCAAAAAATTCCAGCAGATTAGTCAGGCATGATTTACCTTTTGTAAATCCATGTTGACTTTGTCCGATCCTGTCACTGTTTTCCAAGTGCTCTGCTATTACATCTTTTATAATGGACTCTAGCATTTTGCCCACTACTGATGTCAGGCTTACCAGTCTATAATTCCCCGTTTTTTCTCTACCACACAATCCGCTAGTTTCATGGTCACCATTACTGAGACTGATACTTTTTAATTCCAGATTTAAATTCCCCGGTTGCCGTGCTGGGATTTGAACTCGCGCCTCTGGATTACTAGTCCAGTAACATAACCATTATGCAACCGTACCCCTTGGGAACCTCTTAAAGTCCTGGGATCATCATAGGATCGAATTTCTGACAACGGTGCATCTTGTGGGACCACTGGGTCTGCCAACTTTGTTTTGAAGAGCAAACTTTCCCCCACAGCCCCCAACCCCAACAGAGCAAAGATGTTGACCTCAGTCATGCACAGTTGGCATCGAGCTGGTAACATAGCCACAGGTTGCGAGAGAAACTGAAGCCACATGTTGAGGATTACAAGGACAGTTCTTGGGGGAACGAGTCATGATGAAGAGAGGGCGTGCGGCTTTTATACTGACTGTTCTACTGTGCTGGTATTTTCCTACAGTTTTTTTTTTTCAATTCTTAAGAATAACACAACTAATCCTTGTGGCTCATTCTGTTCGTGAGCCCGTAATTTAGGAAATACACTTCTGCTTAGCTGTACATATTTAACATTTTGTACTGTTGGCTTTGGCACTGATCTGTTTAGCAAAATGTTAATAACGTTTCTATTCGACTGCCATGTTCCTTAATCTTTACCATAGCCAGTCTGGCAAGAGTTGTGGTAAATGGGGCTGCAAGAAAGGCATGCTCCAAACTACTGGCTACAGCTGTGATCATTTGACTAGCTTGACTCCAAGTTTGGACGAAGTTACCAGCAGTTTAAATAACTGCCCCAGAGCTAATGCTAGATTTCAAATCGTTTTAAGATGGCTGGTGACCTGTATAGGAGATGCATGATTGCAACAGTGGGATACACATTTTATCCAGTCATTGCGGACAGTCTCGGAATCTATCAAACATGGCATCGAATGGTTTTTAATCAATTCAAATTTCACCTCCCATGCCTTTCAGATATGTGTTTGATGGTGTTAGTGAAATTCAGCAAAATAAATTGCACGTGGGGGCTTTAACAGTCAGATCATGAGGTGTTCTGGGAGGAAATGCTTCACTGTGTTACATGATGGTTCCTTTCAGTGTTGCGTTCTAATGCATACCATGAATGCACAACTAATTTTGCAGTGTCTTCTTCAATTCACTGAGACTGAAATGCCACACTCCAGCACACAGCAGTTAGCTTGATTGACGCCCCTGCCATTAGTCTCAATATCCACCCACTCCATCACCAATGCACTGTGGCTGTAGCATATATCATCTGCAGGATACATCGCAGCATATCACCAAGGTTACTTTGGCATCGCCTCCCTCCCCTGCAACGTCCAGCACCAAGAAGGACAAGAGCAGCAATGTCGTGGGAACACTGTCACCTCCATGTGACATACCATCCTGACTTGGACATATTATCACCATTCCTTCCTCATCGCTGGGCATTGTCCTGGAATTCACCAATTGACACCATCATGGGAGCACCATCATCACCAGGCATGCAGCAGTTCAAGCAGAAGGCTCACCACCACCTTCTCAGGACAACCAGGAATGGGCACTAAGTGCAACCTTGCCATCGTCTCCCACATCTGAAGAGCAAACCCATTGGCTCATTGGTAGCACTCTTGCCTCTGAGTCGGAAGGTTGTGGGTTCAAGTCCCACTCCAGATACTTGAGCACAACATCTAGGCTGACACTCCAGTGCAGTGCTGAGGGAGTGCTGCATTGTCAAAGGTGCTGTTTTTCGGATGAGACATTAAACCAAGCCGCCTTAGGTGGATGTAAAATTTCCCATGAACTGCAGGGGAATTGTCCCCGGTGTTCTGGCCAATATTTATCCCTCAACCAACATCGTTAATATATAAATGCGAGTTCTTTCTTTAGCAAAAAAAAACTGAGAGAGAACATGAGATCATGTGAATCCTCAAGCACATGGGAAATTTTAACCAGTGTGGCTTGGGGATTGTCCCAATCACTGATTGAGGATCTCTGCGGTCTCTGCAGTTCATTTTAAAATTGCAGAGAGCAGGAGGCGACACACTGCACCAGTTCATAGAACTTGGATAAGTATAAATTATTCAAAGTTGGATGACTGACAAGCCTACATCAGATACCTTAATAAAATCTTTCACTGTCCTCTTTTCTGTCAAGGGTCTTTGTGCAGATAAGCACAGCAACAGAAGAAAGTGTCTAAATGTAAAATAATTAAACACAAGACTGCAGTATTAAGAGGATTTACAAATAGATCTGAATTTTGATTATAAACCTTTTAGAACATAAGAACATAAGAAATAGGAGCAGGAGTCGGCCATTTGGCCCCTCGAGCCTGCTCTGCCATTTAATGAGATCTTGGCTGATCTGATCTTGGGCTCAGCTCCATTTCCCTGCCCGCTCCCCATAACCCTTCACTCCCTTATTGTTCAAAAATCTGTCTATCTCCACCTTAAATATATTCAATGACCCAGCCTCCACAGCTCTCTGGGACAGAGAATTTCACAGATTTACGACCCTCTGAGAGAAGAAATTCCTCCTCATCTCAGTTTTAAATGGGCGACCCCTTATTCTGAAACTATGCACCCTAGTTCTAGATTCCCCCATGAGGGGAAACATCTTCTCTGCATCTACCTTGTCGAGCCCCCTCAGTATCTTATATGTTTCAATAAGATCACCTTTCTTCTAAACTCCAATGAGTATAGGCCCAACCTGCTCAACCTTTCTTCATAAGTCAACCCCTTCATCTCAGGAATCAACCTCGTGAACCTTCTCTGAACTGCCTCCAATGCAAGTATGTCCCTCCTTAAATAAGGAGACCAAAACTGTACACTGTACGCAGTACTCCAGGTGTGGTCTCACCAATACCCTGATGCTGTTCAATCAAACTGTCCGCGGAGCTCAGTGAGACCACCCCATTGTTTGTTGTGACCATGATGCAGTCCATGTCCTCGCCTCGTCTTCCTTGACCTCCCTGCAAATTTTGATGTGGTCAACCGCACCTTCCTCCTCCAACACATCTCCTCCCTTGTTCAACACATGGGATTGTCCTCACTTGGTTCCATTCTTACCTGCTAATCACCTCTCTTTCCACCCCCGCATTTATCACCTCATTGGCCCTGTCCTTTTCCTCAGCTATATGCTGCCGCTTGGTGACATAATATGCAGACATGGGGTTGGTTTCTACATGTACACTGAAGGCACCCAATTCTACCTCTCCACCACTTCTCCCAACCCCTCCACTGCTGCTGTGCTGTCAGACTGCTTGCCCAACATCCAGTCTTGGATGAGCTGTAATTTCCTTCAACTAATCATTAGGACCCCAAGCACAGCTTCTGACTCCATATCCTCTCCATCACAAAACCGCCGAATTACACTTCTGTAGCATTGCCTACCTCTGCCCCTACCTCAGCCCATCTTTCATTGGAACCCTCAACAACAACAACTTGTATTTCTATAGCGCCTTTAACGTAGTAAAACATCCCAAGGAGCTTCACAGGAACGTTATCAAAGAAAATTTGACACATAAGCAGATATTTGGGCAGATAGGTCAAAGAGGTAGGTTTTAAGGAGCATCTTAAAGGAGGAAAGGGAGGTAAAGAGGCAGAGAATTTTAGGGAGGGAATTCCAGAGCATAGGGCCTTGGCAGCTGAAGGCATGGCTGCCAATGGTGGAGCAATTAAAATTGGGGATGCTCAAGAGACCAGAATTGGAGGAGCGCAGATATCTCTGAGGGTTGTAGGGCTGGAGGAGATTAGAGATAGGGAGGGACGAGGCCATGGAGGGATTTGAAAACAAGGATGAGAATTTTAAAATCGAGGCATTGCTTAACCGGGAGCCAATGTAGGTCAGCGAGCACAGGGATGATGGGTGAACGGGACTTGGTGCGAGTTAGGACACGGGCAGCCGCGTTTTGGATGACCTCAAGTTTACAGAGGGTAGAATGTGGGAGGCCAGCCAGGAGTGCGTTAGAATAGTCACGTCTACAGGCAACATAGCCATACCTTTGTCGCCTCCAGATTCAACTGTTCCAGTGCTCTCATTATTGGCTTCCCAACCTCCACTTTCCTTAAACTTCAGCTCATCCAAAACTCTGCTGCCTGTATCCTATACTGCACCAAAATCCGCTCACCCATCACATCAGTCCTCACTGAGCTACGTTGTCTCCTGGTCCCCCCCCCCCCCACCAATGCCTCAAATTTAAAATTCTTACCCTTTGTGTTTAAATTCTGTCATGGCCTCACCCCCTCCTATCTCTGTAACCTTCTCCATCAGAACAATGCCCCTGTTCCCGCACTCTCCATTCCTCTGACTTTGACCTCTTGTGCATCCTCCATCTCATTCCCCCACTGAGACCCTACATTCTGGAATTCCCTCTCTTAAACCCCTCCCTTCTTTTAAGACCTTCCTTCAAACCCACCTCTTTGAGTAAGCTTTTGATATCTTTTGGGATTTTTTTTTCTCGTTAGAAGAACTATAGAGATATAAGTTGCTGTTGTTTTAAGAATCTCAGTTCACAAAAACGTAGCCGGAAATTGACAATCAAAAGTACCAGAAACCTGACTGTCACACACAACAGCTTATAAAGTTATTCCTTAGCTGTGGGGGTACCCATACTGAGCCGCTGTTATGTGTATCATTATAACAGTTGAGGTATCCAAGTATTTGTCTGAAAGGCATCCACTATAGCAGGGTGTCTCTGCAACTTTAGCATGAGTGTGTTATCAGGTTTTCTGACTGTATTGATGCAAGCAAACAGCCCAATGGGCAATATCCAAGGTACCCCCAATCTGCCAGCCTGCCACACTCTTGATAAAGACCTTTTTTTTTTGCCGGCATGATAACACAGCTCCTTTAAACACAGGAAAAAGACTTTAATATCTAGTTGCTGTAAAAGAACACAAAAGAGCTTTTGAATATCCAAACTTGGTTCCAGATTATCTACTTGGGCTTGGAGTATATCCTTTGTAGGACAGCCAAGCACTGGTGGTTTTTAAAACTTTTAATTGTGGCTTTTCTAGGTCTGGTTGTCATTGACATTCTTGCTTATTTTAGTTTGAATCACACAAAGCTGCTTTGAGAAGCTTAGCCCGTGATTGCAAAATTGCAATAATGCTGTTGGCCTGTGTGGGGAGGAAGTCCATAGTTTTTCTTAATAGATTTGAGTTCATACTGTGAAACAGCTGCTTGCTTTCCATTGTTCAGTTTGTTTTAACCTCTGCCTCAACTGCCTGTAGCCTGGCTTGCATTTCCAATAAATTACATTTGATGCTCAGCCCATCCCACAAGGCATTTACTGTAATTATGCTGCTTTACAGTGTTACAAATGGCTGCTATAACTATATTGGCAGGAACTCTTATTTAAAATAGAGAAGAAAAAGCTTGATTCTGAGGCTGGATGACTTTAGCTGAGGGAACAGGGGAAATAAAACTGGAATTTCTGTTGGAATATGTGAAAATATATGAAAATAGGCTTATTGTAACAAAGTAGCGAAACATTAATTGGGTTACTGCTATGACTATTTCAGTGCTGTATTCGAAAGAGAAAATAAACTTTATTTATAAAGTGCCTCATCATGTCTCTTTGAAACCACCCAAAGTGCTTGGAACATTGCAGCTATTTTGCACACAAGGCCCCTGGAACAGCAGTGAGATGAAAGACCTAATTATCTGCTTTTGATGGGGAAGAATATTGGCCAAGACATCAGGGAGAATTCTCTGCCCTCCTTCAAATTGTAGCATGGGATCTTCAACAACAACCAAAACCACCAGAACAGGAAGACGGGGCCTCGGTTTAACATAATGCCAGATATTCCGACCCCTACGAGGTGTGTACGCACCCATAGGGGCCTCGCAAGTGCCGGTTTCAGCGGCACTTCCGATCTGTCAAGAATCCGCTTGACAGATCCTCCGCCTGCCCTGGAGAAGGGCCTCAGCAGGTGGAGAGTTCCGCTTTCTGCACAACCTCCGCCCGCTGAAAACCTTTAAAAATCTTACGCCTGGTAAAAGCATAAGAGTTTAAAAAAAATAAAAATACTGTATATATTTTTTTTCACTCATTGAAAATTTAAAATACTTTTTAAAAAAAGATAAGTTTATTATTAGCCCCGTAAATTTTTTTAATTTTTTTCAAAAAATTAAATTTTTGTTTAAAATATTTAATTTAATGTAATTTTAACTAATTTTAAATACGTGATTTAAAAAAAATTATTTAATGTTTAACTGTGTTTTTAAATGTGATCCCCATTCATACATTTGACAGATCTATGCGTAGAGACCTGTCAAAAGTGTGAAGGGGGATTCCCTTCTTTGATTGGTTCCCCATGGCCCACACGGCCCCAGGGACGCTTGCGAACCGCCTGCGCTCCTGGGATACCTGGGCCTCTGCGCGCGCGCATCAGGAGAGGCCCAGGATCGGAAGTCTCGGGACCATCGGAGCCAGCAGGTAAGTGCGTAGACTTTTCCCGATCGGAGGCATCCGCCTGCAGGAAGCCTCCGATCGGAAAATCCGGCCCATTATCTGAAAGACAACACCTCCAACTATGCAACACACCTTCAGTACTGCACTGAAGTGTCAGCCTAGATTATGTGTTCAAGCCCTAGAGTAGAGTTGGAACCCACAACCTTCTTACTCTGAGGTGAGAGCGCTACCAACTGAGCCAAGCTGAATCCTTGGGTAATATGTTTGCCTTCATGTTAAACTATGAGGCACAGTGATGCAGCATGTTGGGAGCATTGGTTTTCGGAGCCACGGCCCTGATGGGGTTGCACTGCCCTGGGTTCTAGATCCCAGCTGTGTAGCTGTGGAAATCTCAAGTGGAGAGCAGGCTGCTTTGGCAGCTGACTCTTGGTGGTATTGGCAGAGCGTGTTGTTCACCCTCTCAGCTGCAGGAGATATGCAGCCCAGAGAGATGAGGGGCAATGGGGAGAAAATTAAGGGATTGCACAATTTTTAAAAAAAAGAAAGAATTCTGAAACATTTAGATTTTCTAAGAATGGTACCAAGGGAGAAAGGTGTTGTGGTTCCGCAGATTGTGTTGAATTGTTCAGCTTTTACTGAATGAAATATCCATTTTGGCATTCGAAAAAAATGTTGAGGTGAATTTTTGTCCTCATTCACTTGAGGCACTCAGTGTCAACATAAAGTACTCCCAGGTCCATGGACTAGTCAGAGGGTAAAGCTCCCTGTAAAGAGCCCAAACAATGTAGATATTTTCAATGACAATGAAATACATGGGCCTTAATTCTCGCAAAGAACATTTATGACTGAATGAGTTGGCTTTTGACCACAGCAGGGAAAGAAGATTTTCCTTTCAATGGGTTTGTTTTGTTTGCAACAAAAGTAACTTTGAGCAGAGAAAATATTCCGATGTCCTTCTGGATCTGTCTGCAGCCTGTGACACGGTTGACCAAAAAATTCTGCTCTGACGCCTCTCCAGCTGGATGGGATTGTGCTCGCCTGGTTTCATTCTTATCTTTCCAGCCGTAACCATAGAATCACCTACAATGGCTTCTCTTCCCGCTCCCGTACTGTCACCTCTGGCGTCCCCCAAGGATCTATCCTTGGCCCCCTCCTATTTCTCATCTACATGCTGCTCCTCGGTGACATCATCCCGCGACACAAAGTGAGTTTTCACTTGTGCACGGATGATACTCAGCTCTACCTCTCCTCCACCTCACTCGAACCCTCCATCGTCTTTCTACTATCAGACTGCTTGTCTGACCTCTAGCACTGGATGAGTAGCCATTGTCTTCGGTTCAGGCCACAAACTCCGTTCCCTTTCCACTGATTCGATCTTTCTTCCCAGCAACCTAAGGCTTGACCAAGTCGGTTTGCAATCTTGGTGACATATTTGATCACGAATTGAGCGTCCTACCTCATATCTGTTCCAGCACTAAGATTGCCCATTTCCACCTTCGTAATATCGCCCGTCTCCACACATGCCTCACCTTATCTGCTGCCGAAACCCTCATCCATGCCTTTATCACCTCTAGACTTGACTATCCCAATGCACTCCTGGCCAGCCTCCCTAGTTCTATCCTCCATAAACTTGAGGTCATCCAAAAATCTGCCGCCCGTGTCCTAACTCACACCAAGTTCCGCTCACCCATCTCCCCTGTGCTTGCTGACCTACATTGGCTCCCAGTTAAGCAACGCCTCGATTTTAAAAATTCTCATCCTTGTTTTCAAATCCCCCCATGGCCTCGCCCCTCCTTATCTCCGTAATCTCCTCCTGCCTTATAATCCCTCTAGACCTCTGCGCTCCACCTATTCTGGCCTTTTGAACGTCCCCGATTTTAATTGCTGCACCATTGGCTTCAGCTTCCTAGGTCCTAAGTTCTGGAATTCCCTCCCCAAATCTCTCTGCCTCGCCACTTCTCTTTCCTCCTTTAAGACGCTCCTTAATAACCTATCTTTTCGACCAAGCTTTTGGTCATCTGCCCTAACCTCGGTGTCAAATTTGGGGTTTTGTTTGATCACGCTCCTGTGAAGCCCATTGGGATGTTTTATTACGTCAAAGGCGCTACATCAATATTTGTAGTTGTTGTGAAAGATTTATTTTTTTGCCCCAAAAGTTGTACTCATTGTCTACATTATCTAACAGAGCTATGATCAGTGACCCTGAGTAAATGGAGTAATCACATTTGAAACTCTTTTGTTGCGGAAGTCGTTGGAATTGCATTTCATTTGTAAATTTCTTTTGAAACCTTTTGTGTTTTGTGGAGCACACTGTAAATCTTTTTCGATACAATTTGCACTATAGATGAATTGAATCAGTGTTTTCAGCAAACAGTGCATACCTAGGGGAATGTTTAAAGCACAACTCTACCCGACATACAACTGCAGATATGATGAAAGGTCACACACTCCCAACTAAAGTTGGGTTTTGTGTGTGTGTGTGTTTTGTCCAGCTGAGCAAAGCTACTTTTTCTGAAAGATTGCAGGTAGGTATGTATTCAGTCTCAGTGAAGGAAACCATTGTTTGGCTAGTGCACAGGCTACAATTAGATGGAGCACCTAGGGTAATGAGATTGCTTATTGATGCTCGAGTTTAAAAGGTCACAGCTATATTATTGTAGTACAAATGCGCTTGAGTCACCTAGAGAGCTGACCGTATTGTTACTGAGCAGAAATAAGAAACCAGAGAGTTAGAAAGGAAACATGTAAATAAAAGTTATTGTTACACCTTAAGAACAAACTTTTGGAATTAGGAGTTATATAAGTTGCTCGTAAAATATTATAACACTGAGATCCCAGAGACGTGGCAGTTGACAAGGAGCTAAAATGGATCTTTGGCAGAGAGGAATTGTTGGCAACAACAACTTGCTTTTATATAGTGTCTTTAACGTAGTAAAACGTCCCAAGGCGCTTCACAGAGAGCGTTATCAAACAAAATTTGACACCAAGCCACATAAGGAGATATTAGGACAGGTGACCAAGTGCTTGATCAAAGTGGTAGGTTTTAAGGAGCGTCTTAAAAGAGGAGAGAGAGGCAGCGAGGCCGAGAGGTTGAGGGAGGGAATTCCAGAGCTTAGGGTGGATGTAACAGCAGATGGGGAGATGAACAAAGCAATATTGGGTCTGAAATGGGTAGATATGAGGCAGCACTGCAGTGATCGTGTAATGTTATTGAGCACAGCTCAAAGTGAACAGGGAGATTGAGAGTGATTTGTGCAAGCAAGAAAGGGCGCAGCGATGACGGAAATTCATAGCTAAAGTGAGCAGACCAGTGATACTGGAAGGGTTGAGTAAAAGAAAAACAATTTCATATGGCTAATCCATAACTGCTTCCCTGTACAATTAGGGCAGACCCTGTATTAGATTTAGTATTTAGCAGTCCACCAGAAGGGACCCGCTGCACATACTAACAGACTCCCGGGGACCCTCTGCAAATATTGACACAATCCTTGCGGATATTGGCACATTCTCAGGGACTCCCTGCAAATAGTAACACTCTCAGAGACACCTGCAAACACTCCTGAGGGCCCTGTGCAAATATTGACACTGGCGCACTCTTGAGGACCGGAGTTCTAGAAAATATTGACCTGCTGCTGGAGATCCCCTTCAAATACTGGAACATAGAACATAGAACAGTACAGCACAGTGCAGGCCCTTCGGCCCTCGATGTTGTGCCGAGCATTGTCCGAAACCAAGATCAAGCTATCCCACTCCCTATCATTCTGGTGTGCTCCATGTGCTTATCCAATAACCGCTTGAAAGTTCCTAAAGTGTCCGACTCCACTATCACAGCAGGCAGTCCATTCCACACCCCAACCACTCTCTGAGTAAAGAATCTACCTCGGACATCCCTTCTATATCTCCCCCCATGCACCTTATAGTTATGCCCCCTTGTAACAGCTACATCCACCCGAGGAAATAGTCTCTGAACATCCACTCTATCTATCCCCCTCATCATCTTATAAACCTCTATTAAGTCGCCTCTCATCCTCCTCCGCTCTAAAGAGAAAAGCCCTAGCTCCCTGAATCTTTCCTCATAAGACCTCCCCCCCCAAACCAGGCAGCATCCTGGTAAATCTCCTTTGCACTCTTTCCAATGTTTCCACGTCCTTCCTATAGTGAGGTGACCAGAACTGCACACAATATTCCAAATGTGGTCTCACCAAGGTCCTGTACAGTTGCAGCATAACCTCACGGTTCTTAAACTCAAACCCCTTGTTAATAAATGCTAACACACTATAGGCCTTCTTTACTGCTCTATCCACTTGAGTGGCAACCTTCAGAGATCTGTGGATATGAACCCCCAGATCCCTCTGTTTCTCCACGTTCCTCAGAACCCTGCCGTTGACCCTGTAATCCTTATTCAAATTTGCCCTACCAAAATGAATCACCTCGCACTTATCAGGGTTAAATTCCATCTGCCATTTTTCGGCCCAGCTCTGCATCCTATCAATGTCTCTTTGCAGCCTACAACAGCCCTCCACCTCATCCACTACTCCACCAATCTTGGTGTCATCAGCAAATTTACTGATCCACCCTTCAGTCCCCTCCTCCAAGTCATTGATAAAAATCACAAACAGCAGAGGACCCAGCACCGACCCCTGTGGCACACCGCTGGTAACTGGTCTCCAGTCCGAAAATTTTCCATCCACCACCACCCTCTGCCTTCTATGAGATAGCCAGTTACTTATCCAATCGGCCAAATTTCCCTCCATCCCACAACTCCTTACTTTCTTCATGAGCCGACCATGGGGAACCTTATCAAACGCCTTACTAAAATCCATGTATACGACATCAACTGCTCTACCTTCATCTACACACTTAGTTACCTCCTCAAAGAATTCAATCAAATTTGTTAGGCAAGACTTACCCTTCACGAATCCGTGTTGACTATCCCGGATTAAGTTGCATCTTTCCAAATGGTCATAAATCCTATCCCTCAGGACCTTTTCCATTATCTTACCAACCACCGAAGTAAGACTAACCGGCCTATAATTACCAGGGTCATTCCTATTTCCTTTCTTGAAGAGAGGAACAACATTCGCCACTCTCCAGTCCTCTGGCACCATCCCCGTGGACAGTGAGGACCCAAAGATCAAAGCCAAAGGCTCTGCAATCTCCTCCCTTGCCTCCCAAAGAATCCTAGGATATATCCCATCTGGCCCAGGGGACTTATCGACCCTCAGGTTCTTCAAAATTGCTAAAACATCTTCCCTCAGAACATCTACCTCCTCCAGCCTATCCACCTTTATCACACTCTCATCCTCAAAAACATGGCCCCTCTCCTCGGTGAACACTGACGAAAAGTATTCATTCATCACCTCTCCTATCTCTTCTGACTCCATGCACAAGTTCCCACTACTGTCCTTGACCGGCCCTACCCTCACCCTGCCCTACCCTCACCCTGGTCATTCTTTTATTTCTCACATAAGAGTAAAAAGCCTTGGGGTTTTCCTTGATCCGACCCGCCAAGGACTTCTCATGCCCCCTCCTAGCTCTCCTAAGCTCTTTTTTTAGCTCATTCCTTGCTACCTTGTACCCCTCAATCGACCCAACTGAACCTTGTTTTCTCATCCTTACATACGCTTCCTTTTTCCTCTTGACTTGACATTCAACCTCTTTTGAGACTCCCTGCAAATATTGATACACTCCCGGAACCCTTGTCCTAAATCCCAAAAGTCCATGCCAGCTACCCCAAGGAAAACAGTGCTATCTTTACAGCAAGACACAGAAATCTGATGGTGGACAGAAATCAATGACCTCGGGGACTGCCTGGGACCTTCTTGTGGATCCCAGTTTGAAAACCTTTATTTCAAAGGTTAAGTTGTGAAATTATAGAGGCGTAGGAACCAACACGTATGAGTTACAGGAATTCCTCGCATCAGTCTTTACAAAAGAAGACTGTAAACAAATGTCAGATCCAGTCCTGTTGGCTCTGGAATCTGTAACATCAGCAAAGCATGTGTCATGACGAAAGTCAAACACTTAAATGTGTACAAGGCGCATAGTCCAGGAGATACACCCTAGATGCCTTGAGGCAATAAGAGAGGCTCTGCTTAATGTTTTTAGAAACCTCATAATACGCAGGTTGAGAACTGGAGGATGGTGAGAGTTGTCCTGTAAGACGTGCAGAATTATCTGTTGCCCCATCCAACAGTTTAGAGAGTTCAGACCCGTGGAACAGACAACACAAAACCCAAGGATTTCAGGGAAAAAAACTGTCTTTTACTTAAAAATCAGCACGAGATTACCAGTAAGCATCTAATAGTACTGTTGCATATAACAATTCCCCATTATACTTAAGCAGATCTATTCCTTTACTTTAAACTCAAGCAATCATAAGCAAACACCACATATGTGCTAACACCAGTGAGTGGTCGGTTCGGCGATGACTAGACGTATGACTTTAACTGACAACTGACCAAGTTGCCCCGACTGCAGCCCCGAGTGTCTTTTAGCAGGACTTTTTATACCCCAAAATCTGGGTAGCAGCCTCAATACGTATGTGTGACAAATGGTCGGCAGTTGTTTTCCTCTTCTTCTTATCACCGAGTCAGTTAATCAGTGGGCTCCAAGGCTGTTCACACCATTTGCCTGAAGATGTTCCTGTCTTTGTAACGCACAACCGTTTGTTCCTGCTCAGGGTCTGTCGCTTCCTTATCTGATTAACAGCTTGCAGCCTTCACGGTTCACAGTCGCAGCAGTTTATTTTACATTTGTCCAGCAGAAAGTCTCTTGGCCTCTCGAGGAATGCTGGTACATTAAATTTAGTCAACTTTTAAGTTTGGTCAAGTTACAGCCAACTTTTACAGTAAATGATGTATTCTTTATCCCCTGATTTGAATATCAGGACTGTTTGAAATTGTGCTGTGTGTAATACCAGTAAAAAAACATAAACATACAGGGGTTCGTGCCTTTGTTTAAAAAAGCGGCCAGAAGAATTTCTCATGAATGTGTTAATACATTCATTGTTAATTTAAAACCTGAGTGAGCTGTGAAGCTGGTATTTATAGATCAGCTGACCTGACATTGTTAGATTCTCAAAATCATTTTTTAAGAGGTACTCCTGTCCAGAGAGTGAGCTCAGAGGCCTTATGGGATAGTCCGCATGGTTTTAGAAACAATAGTTCATGCCTGACTAATTGGCTGCAACTCTCCTGATGGCATAACTAAATTAGTGGACAAGAGATATCCAGTGGATATAATTTACTTGGATTTTTACAAGGCATCAGATAGAGTTCCATATGTAATAGCAAAATACTGCGGATGCTGGAAATCTGAAATAACAACAGAAAATGCTGGAAACACTCAGCAGGTCAGGCAGCATCGAGGAGAGAGAAACAGAGTCAATGTTTCGAGTCGGGGACTCTTACCCAGTTCTGACGAAGAGTCCCCGACTCGAAACGTTGACTCTGTTTCTCTCTCCTCGATGCTGCCTAACCTGCTGAGTGTTCCCAGCATTTTCTGTTGTTGTTTCAGAGTTCCGTATGTGGTGGTTTTAAAAGACTAAAACCAATGGCATTACTGACATATAAGCTAGTTTAACTCAAAGCTAGCTTGGAAATCTAAAGCAAAAGAAAATGACAAGTGACTGAAATGAAAGCTCTGTTGGGCCCTGTGAATAGTGGGGCTTTCAGGCACGTGGTAAGAGTTCACACTGTACATGAACTGCATTGACGAGGGGATTTCCAGTCAGCGTTTTTTGGGAATTCATGATGACACTTCAAAAATGAGGCACTGAAGAAGATCTCAACCAATTAAATGAATGGGCTAAAGAATAGCAGATGGATTTTAACATGCCCAAAGTACATTGGAAAAGAAAACATGAAATGTATATCTAATGAATCATGTCCATCGGCAATCGTGGAAAAAGAAAAAGATTTGGTTGTGACTACTGACTGTTCATTGAAGATCTCCAGTCAATGTGCAGATAGCCAAATACTGAGAGTTATCTCTTGAGCATTTGATCGTAACTCAGGACAAATTATGCTTCACCTTATATAGCTCGCTGCTGAGGTCACATTTAGAATGTTATGTGCAGTTTGGGCATCCAATCTTCCAAAGGACTTTGATGCACTTAAGAGGACTCGGGGAAGAACTAGTAATGATAGCAAGAGCCGGGGATCTAAATGTGTCTTTATATTTATAATCACTAAGACAGATTATCTGGTCATTAACACATTGCTGTTTGTGCGACCTTGCTGTGTGGAAATTGGCTGCCGCGTTTCCTACATTACAACAATGACTGCACTTCAAAATTGCTTCATTGGCTTGAAAGCGCTTTCGGACATCCTGATGTTGTGAAAGGCGCTATACAAATGCAAGTCTTTATTTTCTTTCTTTGATGCCTCTGTCAAAAGCCTTCATAATTTTGAACACCTCCATTAAATTTCCCCTTAAACTTCTTTGGATCTAAAGGATCCAAATTTATGTTCATATGCGATTGGCCTGCTTATGGGAAACTGCCTTCTAGCTGTGAACACAAGACAGAAGTGTTTGGAAAAAGCCCGAACTGAACTGTAACTCCTGATTTGTGCTTTTTCGGAGACACAGGTGAATAATGGAACATATACCTCGTTGTGTTTACCTGGTGCTAACTAATGGTGGAAACTTGTTACAAAACTAATTGGATCTTGTTTGTGGTGAGCTTTGTTTGTGATGCGGAGATGCCGGTGTTGGACTGGGGTGGACAAAGCTGAGAAGCTCTGCTCCGAAAGCTCGTGATTTCAAATAAAACTGTTGGACTATAACCTGGTGTTGTGCGACTTCTCAGCTTTGTTTGTGGTATTTGGTCTTCAGTCTACATTAAATGTTGTTAAATTCCACAATTTGGGGAGATTTTATAATAAATCAGTTGAGATAAATTAAATAAAGTATCAGTTTCATTTCAATGGTCAATTAACATCTGTTTCTATTTATTCACTCAACTGGAAGTAGTCTTTCAAGAGATGAGATTACCAACTTTCATCTAAATAAACGTAGTGTGTGATCTTTCGACCAGCATCCCTCGACCTTCTGTTCAATCATAGATGCTGATGAGTTTACTCAAGCACCCTGGTATGGCCAAGTGTTTTAAGCCAACGCATTGTCCCTATTCCAGCATAGAATTTGTTCGACTATATTGTAGCCAAAGCAGAATCTCTCACCGTGGCTTTGTGCTAACAGGTGCTGAGAAGGCTGTTGACTGTTTCTTTTTAGTCTGTCAGAACAATACAGGTGTCAGAGTTACCAGTATGGAACTTGAAAGCATTTTACCCGAGGAAAAGATCACTCTTCGCGCTTCTTGTATGGAGACCTGTAATTTGAACTCCAATCCCAGTGCACCATATGCATATCTCGCACATTTAACCTGAAAGAAAAGCATGGAAAGAATAATAACATTTAAACTGCACCAATCTTTTCACTCCCAAACCATTCAGTAACAATAAAACATTTGCAGATGTAGCGATTTTTTTATTTTTTTTTATCCCCGCCTCCGGCACAAGTGGTTGTGAATTCCCATTTAAAGTAATGGAAAGTGAACATTATTTCCAGGTGGGAAAAAAGCTCCTCGTGTGAAACAGCAAAAATATGTTTTTGAATTGAAGGAAGCCACCAAAGCCCAATTGCACACACCTCACGCGACACTACACCCCCACATTCATTATTACCCAATTCGCACAGCAATTGCTTCACATCTAGTTCCTTATTGTTTTGAATAGCTTTCTAATTTTACCAACTATATCACCCTTGTCTATTCTGCCAACTTCTTACTGGCATGAAGCTATCAGAAATTTGATGGTATACGCACTTACAAACTGTGCGTGCTGATCTCACGCCAGCATGAAAATGTCCCCCTTATGGGGTTGTTGCCATCAGTGCTGGTGCAGCAGAATCCATCGCTCAATTCTGACCTGCTACCTCTATCCCATTACCTCACCTTTTTCCTCAGGACATTGAGAGGCTAATGAGTTGACATGTGTTCTGAAAACATCCCCTTGCTGCATCCAGTCCCACAGACAACGTGTTAACATTACGAGTCCTTATGGGTGGTATGGTTTAACCTGTGGCAGAGAGAGAGAGATTTCCCCCTCCACAACAATACCAGCTGAGAACCATTCACAAGACGTTACTCGGATGGCAGTGGAATTTATGATATCTTATTTGAAATTCCCTTTAAAAAAAAAAGATACACGACATTACAACAGTGACTACACGTCAAAAATACTTCATTGGCTGTAAAGCGCTTTGGGACGTCATGAGGTCATGTAACACACTTTATAAATGCAAGTTTTTCTTTCACTGTTATGGAAGCCTGGTTTATGTTCAGCAATATGCTTAGAAGATTCAGTAGTTTAAGGGTTAAGCACGCTTGCTTCAAACTATTCTTCTTGCTTGGGTTTGGTTGAGATTTGTTGGTTGGATCATGCTAAGAGAAAGTAGCAGTCAGAAGTTTTCAGACTATGTTTTGTGTAATCGAGAAGCAACCACCTCCTCCTGTCACTCAGGCGCACATTGCGTGCGTTTGGTGATAAACTAGGAACACATTGCGTGCTAAGTTGCTTGTGAGGAGCAGGTAGGGCAGGTATGGGGAAGTCCTTAAGGCCTGCGGTTTCTGGAGAGGTCCTTGGCCACCTGCAGGCAGATCAAATGCTGGGATGTTAGCTGAAGTGGGAAGTGGTGATGTAATCAGCAGTCAAACAATTGGCTCTTTCATGTTGCTTGATAACAATCAAAACAGTATGAAGCTGCCTGCCACGCAATGCTCTGCAAGAGAGAAACTGCACACTGCACTGACGAGAAAAGGAAACTGAGCTGATTTCCTGAAGCTTACAACTTTAGGATCTTTGTACAAAGGATCATTGAATGAAGTAAATTTATAGATAAACAGGGGGATGTTTGAATATATGGTCAGTTTGTGCCAGCTCATTATTTTGGTAAGTAAATATAAAAATATTGAATCAAGTATGTTCAGATACATTAACAAAGGTAGAGACACTGGACTATTCCACACAGCACAAAGGACTACTGGCACCCTGTGCCACAGTCGTTCGATCTGGGTGTGTGCCAGTGGGTTCCCTCTTACAATCATTCTGGCTGTATATTTGGGGAGAGGAGTTTCCCAGTCACACTCCGAGTAGTTCCCCCCCCCCACCCCCCCTAAACGAAACAAGAATTTTTTTGTTTTCCCCGCTCCCCCACCGAAACTGCTCATTCCTTGTTGGGATATGGTTTCACAGGTTATACTCGTCCTCTGGTGTCAGCCTTGGCACAGTGGGAGCACTCTTGCCTCTGAGTCAGACGGTTGTGGGTTCAAGCCCCGCTCCAGAGACTTGAGCACATAATCTAGGCTGACACTCCAGTGCAGTGCTGAGGGAGTGCTGCACTGTCAGAGGTGGTGTCTTTCGGATGAGACGTTAAACCTCTCAGGTGGACGTAAAAGATCCCATGGCACGATTCGAGGAAGAGCAGGGGAGTTCTCCCCGGTGTCTTGGCCAATATTTAGCCCTCAACCATCATCATTTAAAACAGATTATCTGGTCATTATCTCATTGCTGTTTGTGGGAGCTTGCTGTGCACAAATTGGCTGCCGCATTTCCTGCATTACAACAGTGACTACACTTCAAAAAGTACTCAAATGGCTGCCAAGCTCTTTGGGATGTCCTGAGGTCATGAAAAGCGCCATATAAATGCAAGTTCTTTCTTTCTGTTACTTTGGCCAAGTGGCAATTGTTCATGTGTGAGCCTTGAACTGAGAGCGTCGGCATGCTATTTAACCATAGATGTGGGTCACACCCAAACCCAATTCTGACCTCACCCAGAGAGTTCGTGGGGCTCAGCTGGTGCAGAGGTAAGGATGTTAAAATTGACCACACTGTGTCTTGGTTAAGGAGGAGGAAATCGGCCTTGTTTCCCACGACTGGTTGCAATCCAAAACCACAGGTTTGCAGAGGACTTGGAGTTGGTAAGTGGTTTGGGGAAAGCCAAATAAGAAAGGGAGATAAAATAACTGACCAATTAACAGAATAAAAATAAATAATATCTCATTAGATATGTTTTTTTTCCCCACTACTTGTTCAGTTTGGTAAATCATCTATATACACCAGCAACAACATCCGCATTGTGGAAACGTGAATTACCCTGCTAAGTTCGTCAAATTCCAGTCATAGGTCAGAGGGGAAATCCATCGCTATAGTAACAGTCTGCTCCTGAAATAGCAGATAGACAGCTGGGCTCCTGTTCTTTTGAAGTTCAGTTGCCTGCTTAATAATTTATTGCCTTGGTCTCGAAATAAGCACGAACTGGACAACAATTCAAATCTTACCTGAAATTCAAGGAATTAGGGAGAGGTTAAATCAAATGGAGGGCAATCAGATCTTTTGCAATTTTGAGCCAGATATTGCTTACATTACTAGTGAAGCCCCACAAAGAAAATAAGAGGGGCTGAAATCCAGGGGGGGGGGGTGATCTTTTCTTTTCACGTGCGTTTGCTCATTTTAGGTGAAGAAGAAGAAATCCCCCATTGTGTGTTCAGGCAAAATGGCGGGTTTGCAGGATCTGAACCGTCTCAAACCAAACATTTGTACATCAAAGATGTCATTCGTCCTTACCCGGGCATAACTGGTTTTCTGAATTTCAACCACTGCGTTAATACATCGTAAGAACAAAACCACAAATGAGTATCATGCTGAATGAGCCCATGGCTCTTCCAGTTTCTGTTTTTGCAACTGCTGCTGTCGGTAGCCACTGGTATCTTCCTTTTTCTGCCCACGACCGAGATGCTGTCGATGCGCTCATGTTTTTAAAAAATAATGCTGATCTCAATTCTGTATTACACTTTGCCGCCAGTCACGGAACCCAGCAGCGGCAAGGCGAATCCTCCACCAATGATGGACAATAATGCACATTTTCGTAACGCTGGTCACAGCGGCAGAAGGGACTGCCATTTTTGGGAGTGTAGCATCAGTCAAAGTTGCATTTTTAGAAGAAACAAATTTAGTTAACTGACACTCTGAATGCGCAGCCACCTGCTCACGCAACAGATAGGAAGTCAAACTATTTCATTATTGCACTGCTCATATGTGAACACCACAATAAACCTTGCAGCCGTTCAATAAAGGCTTTGTCAAATTGTTTTAGTTACGAGCTGCAAATCCGGGGATGTGGCCCTGATGCAATCATTGCTTTTCCAATTGGCTGTGAGGTGTAAAGTTGTCAGGTGCAACCAACACACTGCATTTTATATATATATAGGGGGCAAAATTGGGTCGCGCCCCCTTTGGAGCGCTAACTTTTAGCGCCCCGAGAAAGTTAGCACTCCCACACCCGAAATTCACTGATAGCGCCCCAAGAGGGAGGCGGGGTGCTACTGGAAGCGCCCCGCCTCCCTCTTCGGACGCTGCGAGTGAATGTCGCAGCGCTACGTGCAGCAGCGCCACGGTACTGCAGGCCTTCCTCCCCCTTCTTAAAGGGGAGGGGTCTAGCGCAGCGTGACCCCAGGTCCAGCTGGGCCACCAGCAAAAGATCCCGGCACTCAAGAGAAGTGCCGGGTTCACGGAGCGTAGCCGGCCCCCCACCGGGGGGGGCTTCACGGGGGCCGGGGACAGCAACGGGGGCAGGTGCTGGCAGGCAGCCAGCAACAAAAATGGCCGCCCAGCACCTCCCCTTTAATTTGCGCCGCCCCGGCCGCAGGTAGGCCCCCTGACCCCGTCGGACATAGCGTCCGGCGGTATGTCAAGGGGCACTACCGAAGATCGCGAGCGGGGCGCTGCGCACGGCGATGACGTCATCGCCGGAGGCGCAGCGCCGCGGGGCGTTAACGGTTACCGCCACCGCTAACCTCCCGCTGAATTTCGCGGGAGGCACTAACGGTGCCGCACCCAGGTGCTAGTTGCTTTGTATCCCGTTAACGCCCATGGGCGCTAATGGGAGGCACAAATCAACCGAATTTTTCCCCCATACTCTTTAGTGTAATAAATAACAAACTTATTTCAAATTTAAATTTATATTAACTACCCTCCTGGACCATTGGATTTCAAGAACATTATTGTAGATGCAAGTTGTCCAGTGGGTAAATACACTGCCTGATTCGGTTCTGAGCGATAAAGACCAGTTTGGTGCTGGGTCCGACCCTACCTGACAGTTGAGATTGGGGAAATATCACCATTCAGGCTCTCCCCACACGCAAAATCAGCTCCACTCATTCAGTGAGAAGGACTGTCAGCACATGGCTCTGCAGGAAATCCTCAGATTGGGATTCAGGCCAGTTTGGATGCCAATTGAGAGATGTCTAAACCAATGAAACTCAGTATTTGGTCTGAACTGTGTTGATTTTCTGGAACGAAAGCACATCTGAAAGTATCAAAAGCACCTACTACGCAAAAAGTATTTTTTTCAGAAATCACTAATGTTCCCCTTTGAACAGGGAGAGAGACTTGTTTCTGAGACAGTGTCAATGCTGTACACCAAGAAAAAAAGAAAGACTTGCATTTATATAGCACCTTTCATGACCACTGGACATCCCAAAGCTCTTTACAGCCAATTAAGTACTTTTGAAGTGTAGTCACTGTTTGTAATGTGGGAAACACGGCAGCCAACTTGCGCACAGCAAGCTCCCACAAACAGCAATGTGATAATGACCAGATAATCTGTTTTTGTTATGTTGATTGAGGGATAAATATTGTCCAGGACACCAGGGACAACTCCCCTGCTCCTCTTCGAAATAGTGCCATGGGATCTTTTACATCCACCTGAGAGAACAGATGGGGCCTCAGTTTAACGTCTCATCCGAAAGACGGCACCTCCGATAGTACAGCACCCCCTCAGCACTGCACTGGAGTGTCAGCCTAGCTTTATGTGCTCAAGTCCCTGGAGTGGGACTTGAACCAACAACCTTCTGACTCAGAGGTGAGTGTGCTACCAACTGAGCCACGTTGGCCCATGAAAGGAACATGTTCCCAAGTCCAGCTGCAGGACTGTACGTCACTGCCCCTAGCAGTAGTCATATGAAATCTGTGGTCAGCATTTGCAGAGTTGTACAAGTCATGATAAAGCCATAATTTCCAAACTGTAATTATCTCCTCCGTATAATGTATATGCGTGATGTATATGTAGCGGCACATACATCATGCCCACTGCTGGTGCAGCTTTCATTTTATTCGACACTCTTGTAATCATTACCGCATTAAAAATCCAGCCTTTTCTTAGTACAACATCTAATGCCAGTAATGAACTCTAAAGTGTAAGCATTTGGAGTCTTGCCACAGTGATTGTTTCAATGCTTGATTTTTGCCTTGTACCAAAATAATCACTGACGTTATAAAGGCCTGAATGTATGTCTTCTCTTTCTTTACTGCCCAATCATACAGTCAGATATACATTCTCTTTATCTATGAAACATTGGTTGGTTTATTTCCTTTTATTTTAAAGAACAAAGTAGTCAAAGCTGATATCGGGCCACAATAAAACCACCTTTGCGCAGCCAGCTGCAAATTCATAATGATGTTTTATATAGCTGACTCCTGGTAAATACATAGCTGATCCATGCATAGGATCCCAATATACTAAATCACTTTGGAGTCGTAACCATTGGACTGAGTTCCTGATCCAAGCATAACATCTAAATGGAAAACTCTCATCCAACCGTAAAATCTTCCCCAATTATCCATTTTTATTGCTCAGCACGCTAAACATAGGCAGCCCACTGCCAAAATATCGGCGAGAGTCGGTGGTGAAATTAAGATACCTCATTACTTTTGGGTAAAGTATGTTTTTGTTGAGCATTATTTTTTGATCGAATTACTGAACAAATGATTAAATGAGCTGCGTAACAAAGATTTGCAAATTGGTATTCTTATCGCTGATTTATAGAAATCGGGATCCAAGCATAACATTACTTGGCAAACGTAGTCATCATATGTTTTAACAGGATTCAACTGTGTTATATAATACACATGGTTTCTAATGTGGTTATAGTGCTGCCTCCAGCAGCTTCTATCCTGGAATTGGGACAGAGAACTGTCGCCTCCCGTGTTAATCTGTTCAAGGGCCCCAGTCCGGTACAGAACACGCTGCAGACTGCACGGCAGCCACTAGCTTTGAAATTCAAAATGTGTTCCTAGAATGTAGGAGGCTGCCGAGGAATCAGGTCTGCAGGGCAGCCAGTTAGAACATGTAAAACGCGAATCAATGTACTAACAGGAGTTACATCATGGAAAATTGTCGGGTTTCATCTCGCAGAATGGTTCTTTGAAGTTCACTTTTTCCGCAGATGTCCTTGTGCCACAATGCGTGCAAAGTAGTGAATGACCTGCAGCCTCATTGCAAGCCAGAAAAACTCTCAATTCCCCCTTTAGTGTGTAAGTCATGTGATGTGGTAGCGTCTCTTTAATTACATCATAAATGTTCCAAATATATAATTATTCTTTTTAATGCACAAAACAACCATGGTGGCCTTTAGACCGGAACTTCAAACTTTCATCGCTAAAGATTCAGGAGGGAGTTCTCCTCCTCCACCCTGCCTGAAATCGGACGAGGTCGCGGGGGGATAGGTTAGGCCAATCGCCACCTTATCGCCCCAACCAGGATTTCCCACTGGTACCGCTGATGGCTGCTCCTTCCTGTCCACCACATGCAACTGGAGGCGGGGGGGGGACGGCGCCCAGGTCCCCAGTGGATTTCTCTCCTTTCCACCTCAGTTACCGCCATTTCCCAGGTCTGCCAAGTGGCTATAGGCCCCAGGATACAGCTGTAGAGGGCCAGAATTGCAGCAATGGAGCAAGTGGGCCTCGTAGCGGCTTGCTCTCCCTCCAGTCAGCCTTACCTGCTGAACGCCTGAGTCTCAGCCAAGGACTTCAGTAGGTGTCTTCTTTCTGATCTTTAAGGCTCTTCTGACCCTTTAAAGCCCTTCGTCGCCTCCCCGATTAAGGGATATGGGGTAAAGGCGATATTTATGGAGTTAGGTCACAGATCAGCCATGATCTCATTGAATGGCAGAACAGGCTCAATAGGCCTCCTCCTGTTCCTATGTTCCTGCTGCTGAATCGGCGTCACCGTGGCAGCACCATCGGAGTTTTCTCGCTGCCACTGGCGGCTGCCTGTTTACCGCGGGAATCCCACCTGGAGCCTGCCATGCTTATGCAGTGAGCCCCAACCCAGGAAGATGGGTCAGGGTTGGGGCAAATACGGATGGGAGGGCGGGATTGGGGGTGGAGGGCAGAAGAGGAGAATTCCCCCCCTCCCCTTTTAGTCTTTACATAGCAGATTAAAAATGATAATGGTGAGCTAACATGATAATCAACACCCATGGAAAGTGGCTTGGCAGAACTTTGGAAAATATAATTGCCTTGTTTGCTTGTTATCGATTAGTGCAAACGATGCTGGAGGTGATCCAGAATCCGACTGATTTAATTCCCTCCCTGAAATGTGGCAATCTCCCTTTAAAGACACAAACACTGTCTCAAAGTCCGTGTAACTTGTATGAACTGCTTGCCCTTTGCTCCCATAATATGACATCATCTGAACTCCTGCACCAAACTTACACGTGTTTTGAAGGTGAAATCAAATCAATCTTAGTACTCTGTGTACGAGTGAATGTGCAATCGACTTACTTCCAGGCCATGGCAACCAAATAGCATTGATAAATGGTCACTGCGTGTGTTATGTATTTGTGTTTAGAGAACCTCTAAGGTTTTCTGCTGATGTAAGCTAATTATCTCTCTTCATCTTTCTGCTGACCTCTGCAATTCTTACAGTCACCTCAGCTGGTAGCATTACAGAATTATGTCTCTTCTCTAGGTGTTCTAAGTTTACCATAAAAAATGGTGCAACGGCAGGTGTGTTTTTTACTTGATGTCATTTTTACGAAGGCAGATGTTTGTGCTTCTTTATGAGGTGTAAATTAGAACACCTGGTCCAGGGTGAACCATTGTTTCATTCCGAAAGGTTCAGCCTACCGGAGCCTTTAACCTTCTGTTTCAATAAGGTTATTGATTCGGTGTCAACAACTATCTTATCTCTATAGCCAGAATGCTTTCACAGCTTTTTCATAGTTAGGTTTCTAGATTTCCAGACCCAGTTTGTCATGTTTTAATAAGGCCAGAATTCTTTCAAAAGATCGTGTATTTTTCTGAATAGGTTACATGGCTTATTCCTTCACAGGGCCACTGCCTGAATGTTCTCGTTTCATTCAGGACATCGACCAAACTTGCCTTGGTGTGATGCGCACTGGCAGTAAGCTGATCACGGAGAAACATGGATCAGGGGGATCGATAAGTCTTGCTCTCCTGTATACACTCTATAAACAGTGAATGGCATCATTGAAGTCACTGGGATAAAAGATGGGAAGGGGAAATATTTGCTGCAGCGCAGCCTTACCTCATTGTCTATATTTTAGATGGTGTATTATTCATTTCTCTGTTGCCTATGTAACTGAGGAATATGTATCTGCTGTTTTAAAGATCCCCACAGGTCCTTGGACAGCATCTTTTAGATCTGTAAGACTTGCATCATTTTTATTATTATGCAAGATTGAAATATTACAGTAATGAACTCCTAATTTAGACTGACATTAGAACTAACCTTCCGTTACTTGCTATGTTTCACGGTTTAAAGCTAATTGGTCCATTCCACTTTTTGGTGCCAAACAGATAAACCCATTACAGTGCACTTCTCCAGTCATCTAATCATGAATCACTCGGAAGCCTTCATGATCTCTCGTTAATAGGACTGTGCTAGTCAAGCTTGTTTAATGCAGATGAACCTTCAGCAAGTCCATGGTAGTCAAGCTCACTTAATTCATTTTCTCTCATTAGCAGGATTGCGGTGGTCAAGCTGGCTTGCTATAGATCCAATACAAAATGTTAAATAAACAGTGAAGAGTAAATTGTTGATATGCATCTATATGTTCTTACCAGGTAGTAAGGTGACATTATTATGGGCCGTATTTTCCGATCGGAGGCTTCCTGCGTGCGGAGGCCTCCGATCTGGAAAAAATCTACGGACTTACCTGAGGGCTCCCGAGGTCCGGGCACTTCCGCTCCTGGGCCTCTCCAACTCGAAATGCGCAGGGCCCAGGTATCCCAGAGGCGCAGGCGGTTCGCAAGCGTCCCTGGGATCACGTGGGCCATGGGGAGCCAATAGGAGAAAGGGAATCTCCCTTCATACACTTGACAGATAGACCTGTCAAATATATGAATGGAGATCACCCCAAAAACACTGTAAATCATTAATTTTTTTTAAAAATGACATTTTTAAAATGAGTTGAAATTACAATAAATTAAATATTTTAAACCATTTTTTGAAAAAAATAATTAAAGTTTTTTACAGGGCTAAAAATAAACTTACCTTTTTTAAAGTATTTTTAAATAATTTTTTTTGTTACTTTTTTCAAATCTTATGTTGGTAAAAGCAGGCCTTTTACCAGGCGTAAGATTTCTAAGGGTTTTCTGCGGCGGAGGTTCTGCAGAAAGCGGAACTCTCCCCCCGCGGAGGTCCTTCTCCAGGGCAGGCGTCCGATCTGTCAAGAGCATTCTTGACAGATCGGAAATGCTGGTTTTCAGCGCATGTGCTTCGCATGCCTGAAACCGGCATTTCCGATGTCCCTACGGGTGTGTACCCACCCGTAGGGATCGGAATATACGGCCCTATGTGTGCTTAACCCATCCAGCTGTCTCTATCTCCCCTAATCTACATGGTCCAGCGTACAAACTCTAAACACATATCTGAGATTTACGAAACGTCTTATTGAAAATGGTGCACTATGAAGGTATTCTCATGAATGTGAAAGAGGTAGGTATAATTCACTACAGACACAAATTACTTAGAGCAGACCGCTACATGACTGGACTGCCAAGAACTGCTACTTAATCGGGTGATATTCCATTTATTCAGGGGATTTTTGAGTCCTGGAACAAAGTGCACTACAGTTGACCATAAAGTTTTAAATCACACCTGTACTATAGTCCTGTGGTTAAGGCTTTGCAGTTCAATAACCCCACACTTGGTGAACAATGGGGAACTGTATACACTTGACACAAGTGGTGCTGCAAGTACTCGGGGGATTAAAAAGGTATTTGCGCACAATTTAAGATACCCAGTCATGGCTTTTGTACAAAAAAATCATGACCTACACATACTCAGTAGGCTGAGCATACAGGTATAATGAGAGACTTGAGAAACTAGAGCTGTCTTCACAGGAGAAGAGATCTAATGGAAATGTTCTAAATTATGAAAGGATTTGAGAGGGTATAAAGAGAGGTTAGTGAATTGGTACCAAGCAGATGTAAACTTAAGTTTAGTACTGGAAACACAAGGGAATGGTTAGAATAATTGTTTTTCATTCAGTTGTCAGAACATTGAATACATTACCAGAAATGACTATTGAAGCCGATTTGATCACAACGTTGAAGAGGGAGTTAGATAAACAATTGGGAAAAATAATCAATGGGAAAGAGCAGGAAATGGGACCAGAGTAGTGTGGAACCAGCATGGCACAGGTACAGTGGGTCAAAATAACCACCTTCTGTGCTTAAATTTTCATGATTGTATATTCAATTTGTTCTTGGTTAATTATGTGGCTTTTCAGTAACTGCCTAAGTTGGTCTGACTTTTACAAGGGATGAGCACTCGACGAAATATGTGGCCCAATTAGACCATTTCAATTCTATTGTTGGATACATATACAAAATTTAGCTTAATTTAAACCCTCTTGAGTTTGCATTTGTCCCAAGTTTCCCTCTGCATCTGTGTGTCATTTGTTGATAGGATTGGCTTCCGCCTATCCTTTTTTGATGCCTGTTGGACTGGTCAAATTATTTTTTGTATTTTTATTCCTAGTTGGGGCACTAAATGCTTGGCTGTTTAAAGGCACACATCTATTCCTCTCACAATTATTGCTGTTCCTTTTCCCTGCGAAACTGCCATAATCACGCCCTATTCAGCAATCCCATTTCCAACTACTGTCCCATCTCTAACCTCCCTTTCCTTTCTAAAGTCCTTGTTACCAGCACCGTGCTCATCCTTCCCGCCATTCTCTATTCGAATTGCTTTCGTCCAATATAAATACTACTCACAGACAAGAATGCTCTTTTCACCAGGCATCGTTGTGACTATGACTGTGGTGAATTATCCCTCCCTGCCCTCCTCGGTCTCTCCACTGTATTCATCGATTATTCCATTCTCCTCCATTGCTTATCCTCTGTGGTCCATCTCTGTGACACTGCTTAACTCCATTGCCCAAAGTGGCCAGCACATATCCTGCAGTGTTTTTTCCCCACTGTCCCCATATGGTCACCTCTGAACTATTTGGCCCCTTCCTATCTCTCATCTACATGTTGCCCCTCAGCAATATTATCTGTAGACATGATGTCAGCTTCTACATGTAATCTTACAGGAACCAGCTCTACCTCTTTACCACCATCTTTGAATCCATCACCACAACTGTACTGTCAGATTGCTTGCTCAACATCAAATTGTGGATTGGCCAAAATCTTACTCCAACTAAATATTGGCAAAACCAAAGCCACCCTGTTTGGCTCCTGCCAAAAACGTGATCCTCACTTCATCCTTCTCCTTATCAGCTACTCGGGCTCAACCAGAATGCATGCAACCTAGGATACCCTGTTCAGCCATGAGCTGAGCTTCAAATCCATATCCTATGCAAAACCAAGGCCACTATGCACTTGCGTAGCACCTGCACCCGACTTCCCTCACCTTCCCCACTACTGAAATCCCCATCCTTGCTTTCATGACCTCCACACTCAAGTTCTCCAATTCTGTACTTATCAGCCTCCTAAACTCCATCCGACATAAATTCCAACTCGTCCAAAGTTCTGTCGCCCACACTGTCCTACACCAATTTCCAGTTGCCCACCATCCCTGTGCTTGCCAATCTCCACAGGTTCAACATCCTCAATGCATTGTATTCAAAATCTTTATCTTTGTTTAAATATCCCTCCACAGCCTCATCCCAGCCTACCTCTGTAACGTCCCCCAGCCCTATGGCCTGGCCCCTGCCCTCTAGTCTTCCGACAATACTGCCCTTCTGCATATCTTCCCACTTCCAGCACTGCTTCATTGGCAGAGCCTTCAGCCATCACAGCCCTACTCTCTGGAACTCTCACTAACTTTTCCACCTTGCTACTTGTCTAGTCAACTTCAAAGCTTGATCAACACTTGTATCGAACTTTGGTTAGACCACACTTGGAGTACTGTGAACAGTTCTGGTCGCCATATTATAAAAAGGATATAGAGGCACTGGACAAGGTGCAAAAAATATTTACAAGGATGGTTCCAGAACTGCAAGGTTACACCTATCAGGAAAGGATGTCTAGGCTGAAGGGTGACCTAATAGAGGTTTTTAACATTATGAAAGGTTTTGCTAGAGTAGATACAGAGAGAATGGGCTGGATTTTCTGAATGGAGACGTGTTGGAGGTGGGACTGCTGCTTGCCTGGTTTCAGTCCCTCCTCCATCAGCCTCTGGCCAACCAGCGGAATCTTCCCGATTGACCTTGTTAAGCCCGCCCAGCGGGCTCAGCAAGCCAATTAGGGGGAAGTCAGTGACAAAGCTTTTTGAAAGAAGAAATGTCATCGTTTGACAGCTCTGTGAACCTGTCAAACACTGACATTCTGTGTAGTTTGATGAGTCCTTGTGTTCAGGACTCATCAAACCTTTCTACTTTGTAGAAATCAGATGACTGTTGGATTGGAGGATCCAACAGCCAATCTGTGATCTCTACAATGGAGATGTCGGGACTCCGGCTCCACAACGGCTGAAGGCTGTAGGCAGAAACAAAGGTAAGTGAACATTTTCTAACACTTTACACTCACCTCACATACCTACCACTCCACACTTGCACCCATCACTCACCTCTACATTGCACTTTCAGACCCCTCCGACCCCCGCAGACCCACTGCTCGCCTCCGACACCCCGGCGGGGTTCCCTCAGGTCGGGAAGTCCGCACATCGGAAGGAAAAATGGGGATAATCCTATTTTCTGCCTGTTAAGTACCTGTTAATATGCAATTAATAGGTGTTAATCCCTTTCCCGCCTCGAGGAAACGGGACCCGGGGCAGGACGGCTTCCCGCCTCCTGGCAAGAGGGCACGGAGGCGGGTTGGGGGCAGGTTTGCCACCCGCCCCCAAATTCTGCAACTTTCCCGGCAGTCCCGCCTCCTCGGGGCTGAGAAAATCCAGCCCAATGTTTCCACTTGTGGGGAAGAGAAAAACTAGAGGCCATCAATATAAAATAGCCACCAAGAAATCAAATAGGGAATTCAGAAGAAACTTCTTTACCCAGAGAGTGGTGAGAATGTGGAACTCACTACCAGAGGCAGTAGTTGAGGTGACTAGTATAGATGCATTTAAGGGGAAGCTAGATAAACACATGAGGGAGAAGGGAATAGAGGGTTATGCTGATAGAGTTAAATGAGGAAAGATGGGAGGAGGCTCGAGTGGAGCATAAATGCCGGCATGGACTGGTTGGGCCGGATGGCCTGTTTCTGTGCTGTATATTCTATGCAATTCTATGTAACACCTATCTCATCTGTTATGCATTCGGTCAGCTCCTATAACTGTTATACTGCATGGCATCTATTTCTTTTCTTGAGATCTTAGAATGTTCACTTCATTAAATGTGCTATATGTAGGTAAGTTGTTTACACAGATTACAAAGATGAGCACAAGTGAATCCGGCCATTCAGTCCATCCAGCACATCCTTCATAGAGACCTGTGATCTCCCCATTGCAGTATCTTATTGCTTCTTGAAGGACTCCAGACATTTTGCCTCCACTGCCCTGTCCAGAAGACCATTCAAGGCATTATTCACTTTTTGCATGAAGTGCTTCCTGACATCAGTCCTGGACTTACCTTTTACCTGCTTGTACCTATGTTCCCTCATTCTGTAGTTGCTTACCATCAAACAGTACTCAGGATTGGACTCTTATACTTTATTTAGTGAGCCAGACTTTCCTTTATTGACTGTGCCCATATAATTCTGCACTCCCAGGTACAGGAATGAGCAAATCTGCCCCGTGTCTTAGATATTTCTACAAGGTCCTTCTCATTCGCTTCCTTCAATGTTGAGGGCTCCCAAGTTCTTATAACACAGTCCTCTGACAGTAGGGATCAGCTTTTCACCCTTCCCTGGACTGTTGCTAGGTCTTGGATGTTTTCCTCATGTCTTGGGAACCAGAACCGAACACAGTGTTCCAAATACACCTGACCAGAGCATATACAATTTCAGCATGACCGCATCAGACTTAACCTCTGCGGGTCCAAAATTCCCCCCAAAATTGGTGCAGAAGTGGTGTAGTTCAGTCATGGGGACTATGCCAGAACCTTTGGGAGGTAACATAAGAACATAAGAAATAGGAGCAGGAGTAGGCCAATCGGCCCCTCGAGCCTGCTCCGCCATTCAATAAGATCATGGCTGATCTGATCCTAACCGCCAATCTACTATCTATCACAGAACCATCTCCTGCATCTAACAGAATTGCACACACGAAATAGGAGCAGAATCAGGCTACACAGTCCCTGGGCCCGCTCCACTACCCACAGGGCCATGACCGATCCGAACCTAGACTCATGTCCAAATTCCTGCCCGCTCCCCGTAACCCTTAATGCCCTTTACTTCTAGGAAACTGTCTATTTCTGTTTTAAATTTAATTAATGTTGTAGCTTCTACAGCTTTTTGTGGCAGCATATTCCATGGACCTACCACCCTCTGAGTGAAGTAGTTCCTCCTCATCTCAGTTTTGAAAGAGCAGCCCCTTACTCTAAGACTATGTCCCCTAGTTCTCGTCTCACCCGTCATCGGGAACATCCTCCCCGCATCCACCCGATCCAACCCCTTCACAATCTTATATGTTTCAATAAGATCGCCTCTCATTCTTCTGAACTCCAATGAGTAGAGTCCCAATCTACCCAACCTCTCCTCATATGACCACCCCCTCATCCCCGGGATTAACCGAGTGAACCTTTTTTGCACTGCCTCGAGAGCAAGGATGTCTTTCCGTAAGTCAGAAATGCACAAAGTGTATTGCAAAGTGTCTGCAAAAGACAGGCTAATGAGGGCAAAAGCTGCAATCCCAGAAATTCTGCCATTCACACCAGAACTGCACCTGACTTAAGTAACGCCTCCAGAAAGAAAGGGGTAAGTCAGCTGCATGACTTGTCAAACCAGTAGTTGGGTTCATGGACTTCAAATGTCCACAAATTTTGTCTGAAACATCAACTTTGACTGAAGTGATCAGGGACAATGTAATCTCCGAAAGGAGTCGGAGAGGAATCGTCCAGATTTTTTTCCCCCTTTAAATTGCCCGTTTTTAAAATCTGTTTTTTCGCCTCTCCCAGGAGATTACATGGCTCCGGGTCGGTCGCGATTGTCTGTACCGTGATGCATGACAACTGTGTGGTACAGGCTGGACGGACCAGTGGATCTTTTTCGCATCTTTGTAGGTGGAAAAATCTTTTCCCAGCTTTGCAAGTAATTAGCTCTTACTGCAAGCTACTTTTTTAGCAGTTCCAGGCAGGGAAATTTTGCTCCTGCTCCTCCTGGCTGCCCAGGGGGGGGAAAAAATGTCAACATTTTTGAAAAACTTACCTGTCGTTGCCGGCTGCACGGGCAGCTGAAGAATCCTGAGTGGGACAGTCGCGATGCCTGCTCATCGCTGACTAATTTTGAAAAGGGATTCTTTACCTGCCGTTAGGCCCCTAATTTACAGATTCAAGGGGCCCCAGCGCCTGTTTTAGACATCTGCCTAACATTTTACGGACATTTTACATCCAGAAGTTACACACCATGCATACAAATTTCTACCCCTTATAGCATTGTTGCTCAAGTGGCGGTATGTGACTGATCTTTGTTGGTTTATCTCTGTTGGTCCAGTGGGTGGCATTTTGCAGCACTCTTTCTGATCCCCAGCAGTCAAGTGGCAGTGTGCAGTGTGCGACTAATCACTGTTTGTCTTGTCTTGTGGCAGGATATCTTTCATTGCGGCTTTGAACTTTGTGGTAACCTGAATTTCAGGTCTGCTGAAGGTGGTGTAAATCAAATCTCCAGTCTTCTCATTCACATATTTACGCGCGACAGCTGCAAAGGGTTGCCTGGTCGAGTGACTGACTTGCAAGACATTTTACCAGGCTGTTAAACAAGTGCAGTGACATGAGCGACAAGGTGCTGGCATTGTCTCACCAATCATGTCAACCCCAAATTTATTTCTGTTTTTAAAAAAAGCGGAAGTTTACACTGCTGAAGGTATCACATTTGCTGCTGCACCAGCTTAATAAAGTCGTCAATGTGACAAACTGGAGCTTTCAGGACACAATTTATCTGCTCTTTTCTCTTACTAGCCACTCCATAAACTCCCCATACAGTTACTGAGCCCCTGTAAGTCAGCTTTGCAGTCACGATCACGCTTAGAGTCATGGTACCAGTTGTTGTTCTTTTGCATTTCAGTCTAAATTGGGAGATTGTTAAATATTAAAATACTCTTAGTATACGCGTAAGCAGGTAAAGATGCTTGCTTGAAATGCGAAATGGGGACAAATTGTCCTGTGCGAAATAAACAGACAAAAGCATTAACTGTTTGAATGAAATTCCTCTGTCTGCTATTTAACAATTTGTTTTAATCAACTGGTTAAAATAAACAGCTTAAGATAACAAACTAAGGACTGTCGAATGAACATGTTAACATGTTTGTACGCAAATATGGCCGTTTCACCCTGGTTTCCTCAAATGTCTGTTCATTTGGTCCTGATGATGGAATTAAATTTCCCTCACTTTTCCTCATAAAGGATCGACGTTAGCTTGAAAATCATTTCTGCCGAAACTACAAGCTGCATAAAAATGCAACTCTTGAGCGACTCAAAGGCAACTCAGCTCTTGACGGGTTAACAGCAGACCAATTAAATCATCTAAAAAGATCTTAAGATCTTGTCTGTGAGATGTTAGAGCTGTGAGATCTTAGCCTGGCTCCTGTGGTTCTCACAGTTAATCCTTGTTGTTACTGCCGAGCACAGGTGAAAGGTCAGGGTTTCTATGTTGTTGGTGGGGCTCTGGGGGCCTGTATTTAGTTCTTCAGAGAGACCATTCACATGCCTGCTCCCACACGTTAATTTGTTGTGGTCAGGGGCAGAAATGGCTTCTTTGTGCTGCTGCTGCACAGAAAAAACTCTGAGACAGAGCAGTACTGTTTGTTGTAATGGATGGCTTTTCCTGCAGTTGAATAATGTTTTGAGATATTTCTGTAGTGGTTAAGAAAACTATGTGCTTGTTTTGCCATCTGTGTAGTACTTCACAAGGGCCATCTCGGCACTTGTGGGAATTATTCATTCCAAAAGCTATAGACGTTACTTTAGATGTAATTTTTTGCCGATATTAAAAAGGGCATATGGACATTCAAAATAATTTGTGTTCATTTTTATCCTGACAATGTTTTGAAATGACTCCAAGTAAAATAATTATAGCATTCCTTTAAAAGGAATTTTATGTTCTTTGCTCGCTAAGTATATTTTTCACTTGCTGCGGTTATTTAGTTAAATTATAGGTTGTTTCTCAGGCTGATGAACAAAGATTTTGTAACTTTATATCAAAATGCTGTGGTCACGATGTATTATGTTTTGATTGTTCCCTCAAATCATTGGCAGTGTGGAATTTGTCTCATCTGATTCTGCATATTGCCTCCATCTCAAAAATTGATGTAAGGTCCAACAAAAAAAAATCAATCAAACATTATGTGTAAAAATAGCAAAAGTCCCAGGTTTAATGGCAGTCTTGGGCGGAGTTAGCTGTTCTTCGCTGGAGTATTGTCGGTGTGCTACAATTGACACACCGCCCTGAGCTGGAGAGGGCAAAAATCTTCCAGCGTTCCCATTCCGGATTGGTATTCGGGTGGAAAGTGCATTTGTATGAATGTCAGGTGTGGACAGGATCAGACTGAGCACCCGTAGTCAAATAGTGCCCTAACACTCACTGTCGAGCATCAAATGTACAAATGGCCACGTAGGTAAGGTAAAATAGCTTTGCCTAGAACCTGTGGAGACATACCTCAACATGAGTCTTCACAAGAGGAAGAGAGAGGTGGAGGGGCGGGGACCTCTAACAATATTCCGAACTACTCCGTGGAAATTCCATGTCCATTCGTTAATCTTTCATGAACAGGTTTGTGAAAGAGTAGCAATAAAAGTTGACCACATATTTACCTAGGACGTAATTAGGTGTCTCCTTTGCATTAGCAATCCATGAATATTGGGGCCTGTGTAATAGAGCACAGATACACACATTCTTTCCTTCAATCTAATAAATATGGTTATAAATGATAATGCCATCTCTATGGGCTTTTTTTAATTAGCATTGGGTTTTGTCATTAAGCATGAAACGTTAGTCTGGCCTAAGCTGCGACCCTGCGTAGTCATTACATTAAAAATCTCCAAAGCAACAAATTAGCTCCAAAAACCAGGAGGTGGGAGAGGAGCAGGCACCATTGCAGCCTAAAATATAGTTATGTTTTTAGCTTGTGGCTTGGCTAAGGTCTTCAACTTTGTCCACTGAGATCCAAAATAAATCTAGCGGGTAATTTTAACCGAACTTTCTGGGTGAGAAACGGGCGGGTTAGGATCGGCCGCACATTTTAGCACCAGCACGATTTTGCTCTACATTGAGGTCAAGCGGCCAGCCCAAACACACAATCATCCCCCTAGTGTTCCTATCTCTGTAAACTCCTCCAGCCCTACAACAATCCGACATCTCTGCCTTCCTCCAATTCTGGCTTCTCGCCCATCCCCGATTTTAATCGCTTCGCCATTGGCGGCCGTGCCTTCAGCTGCCCAGGGCCTCAGCTCTGCAATTCCCTCCCTAAACCTCTCCACCTCCACCTCTCTCTCTCCTCCTTTAAGATGCTTCTTAAAACCTACCTCTTTGACCAAGCTTTTGGTCATCTGCCCAAATATCTCCTTATGTGGCTCGGTGTCGAATTTTGTTTGATAACGCTCCCGTGAAGCGCCTTGGGGCGTTTTACTACATTAAAGGCGCTATATAAATACAAGTTGTTATTGTTGAGTTATTGTGGGAGTCAGTCTGGTGACCTTGGGAACTCAAGCAGTCACAATTGACTCTACTTGTTTTATTACTCCAGTTTTCTTCTCCCCCCACTTACCATCATGCCCATTCCACACACCTTCTTTCAGTTGGTATGCCAGAGAGTCTTCCAGAATGTCTGATGGTTTTATCCATTCCTCATTTATATCAGCCCATCTACTGGCTGAGAAACTATGAAACGCAATCCTGAATAGCCAAAGTAGTTGAGGGTCACCGCACACGGTTTGGCATGAACTGCATTAATTAACATTGACTTGTATTTTATACTTTCTCTTTAACATTAAGATATGAAGACAGTTGGGTGGGTGGGGGAGCACGCTCTTTGAACTCTGGGTCCCCAATGAGTGGGCTGTCAGGAAGTTGTACAGAGTTCGGAATCCTTCCCCTCAGTGGCGATGCTGGATCAAACTGCTTATTGAGGAGCAGAAGCCGCCAGATATAACTTCAAGAGGTGGTAGGATCGGAAACACCAGCTGGGAAGTAAAAAAAGCGACAGGTTTTAAACAGGAGGAATAAAGACAGCATCTGGTATGGAAATAGAGGAGGTATTGTTCCATCTTGTTTTCAAATGCACAAACCATGAGATGCGGATACCAAATGTAAAAATATAACGTGTCCCTGAACCAATTCTGACGTGTCTATTGTGCCCACCCCACCCTTAGAATAAATAAACCTGATATTTTGGAGCTTCCCCTGATCGCATGGCCCTAAATTACCGTGTCCCTGAAGTCTAAAGTAACTGAGTCCGTTTGTGGGGTCCTGGTGAAGCGTTATGGAGTCCGGACTTGGAGCCAATGGAAGATGTGTGATGTTGTTTCAAAAGCACTGCTGTTCAGCCATGTCCCACAGACCATGAATTCCTTGCATTTCATTGAAGTGAGTCACAGCCATTCTGATCAGTCTCCTATAATCAGCTAATAGTACTCCACATGGTTTACATTTATTTTCATGAATGCCACTATAATGTGTGCAGTCACAAGACAATGAACCCTAATAGAGCTGTAACACTGGGGACTTTCCTCATAGGAACTCTTGTTGTTTACAGTACAAAGCAATCAGTGAAACATTTAACCCTTTTGGAAGGCAGTCTGATTTCCCGCTACACCAGAACGAAGTATCTCGCCATGATGTGCAGGAAAGTACTGTTTTAAAAATGATGTTTTGTTCTGCACAACTTTCCTTTTCTAGGTTCCTTTTGGCCAAACTCCATTCATAGTCGTACTGTAATTACAAATTGCAATATCTATCGTGACCAGAAATGATGTTTATAGGTGTCAACATTCTCGACTCCGAGAGTTTTTCCTGGAATGTGGGTCTGATTGCTCGACTCAGTTGGTAGTATTCTAACCTCTGAGCCAGAAGGTTGCGGATATAAGCCCCACTACACACTTGAGCATGTAATCTCGGCTGATAGTTCACTGCAGTACTGAGGGAGCACAGCTCTGAGTTGGCCTCTTTCAAATGAGACGTTAAACTGAGGTCCTGTCTGCCTGCTCAGTTGGAAGTAAAAAAAAAAAAAAAATCCCGTGGCATTTTCTAAGAAGAGCAGGGAGTTGTCCTGGTGTCCTGGCCAACATTCCTCCCCCAAGCAACGCTATCAAAAACAGAAGTTGTTTGCTGTTTATGGGACCTTGCTGTGCAGTATTTGCCTGCCTTGTCTGTCTGCGTAACAGCAGTGACTACTCTTGAAAAGTGATCCCTTGGTTGTGAAGCACTTTGGGATGTCCTGAGGACATGAGCACTTTATAACTGCAATCTCTGTCTTTCCTCTACCATGTTTGTGAAGGGGAAAATTCCACCTCTGCATTTCTCAGTTGAAACATAATCTGATAGCCAAGTAACTTATGCTCACTTACACAGGCCATTCGAATGGTTTGATTTTATTGTATCCTGGCAGGAGATACTTTTCAATTTATTTTCATGTGTTATACTTATACAGTCATTTTCATTTTAAAATCCACTAAAAACCTATTTACAGTACCTTGATATTGTCACTGAGAGATACTTGGGTCTATTTTGATGGTATTGTTTCTGGCTCCATCCTGTTAACACTGTTTGACTCACCTGTCTGTCACATGTCACTGTCCCAGCAGTCCCAGAAAGCATATGGAGGGCTCAACAGTAGAGACGTGAGGGGAAAAGTGAAGGAAAAGGCAGTATGCATTTACACATTTGTAAAATCTTGTGTTTCATAAGTACTCAGCACGTGCAGCTTACCTTTCTTTCCCCTAACTTTCTCTCTTATCTCCTGAAGGCAATGACTTTTTCTGGCTGGTTCCATGACTGCCATCGTCTCTACTGAAGTAACTGTTCTTAATCTGTGAGTTTAGGTCGGCTATTCAACAATGAGGGTGTAAAAAGACGTCAAAGTGAAGCTCAATCCTGCCCTTACCCAGCGCCCGCATCACAACCTGACTGATGCAGCACAAATCAGGGATTGAGCTAGTGACCTTTCTGGCCTGAATTCTTAGTGCCACACTACATGGTGCACTTTTCCACTGAGCCATCAAGGAAACCTTGGCCCTCCTGCTGACATGACTCTACAACTGAACATGCATAAAACTGATGCTCAATGTGTTAATTCAACTAAAATTAATGTCCAACTAGTTGATCTCCTGTGGTGTGGCTTATGAACAAAAGTAAATAGAAAAACTTCATCTCTCTCTTTCTTTAACTGTCTCTGCTTGTCTTTCATGCCCTAATTCTTTCAGTCTTTGTATTTGTCTTTCATTCTTTCCATTTCCCTCTTTCTCTCTCTATTTGGTTTTCATACACTTGCTCCAACTGTCATCTTTGCATCTCTCTATCTGACTCTTCCAGATACAAATTGGTTTCAACCTGTTTTCGGGCCAAATATAGGCGTTGCACGCGCGAGAAGTCCAAGACTCACCCGGAATTGGGGCCAGCGCCTGTGGTGCCTCCAAAGACTGCTTGCCCGAAGCTGGGGATTGAACTTGGGCCTGCTGCCTCGTTGGCTCCTCCCAGCTCCACAGGAGGGCAAGTTTTAAAAAACTTTCCCTACCATTGTTTAGGCTGCTGTAGAACTAGAAAAACTGGTCAGATCATGCATGGCACATGCTCTGCCTAGTTTGTCCCGAGCTTTGCAGAAGGGTCCTGAAACAAGTGCAGGACCCGTCTTTCCATATTTAAATTGGGCCAATTTCAGGCGGCCACCTGGGATGCCTAGAAGTAAGGACCAATATGGCAGTCACCGTACTGCTGACACAGAACCTTGCGCCCAGAAATTGGTAAACATTGAGCCCATTGTACTCCCAAAAAACAGGAGAAATGCCCATCAGTTTCTACCCCTTAGAAGCACAGAAGGAGGCCATTTGGCCCATCGTGCCTGTGCCAGCACTTTTGAAGAGTTATCCAATTAGTCCCACTCCCCTGCTCTTTCCCCATAGCCCTGGAATTTTTTTCCCTTCAAGTATTTATCCAATTCTCTTTTGAATGTTATTATTGAATCTGCTTCCACCACCCTTTCAGGCAGCGCATTCCAGATCACAACAACTCGCTGTGTTAAAAAAAAAGTTTCCTCATGCTGCCTCTGGTTCTTTTGCCAATCACCTTAATTCTGTGTCCTCTGGTTACTGACCCTTCTGCCACTGGAAACAGTTTCTCTTTATTTACTCTATCAAAACCTTTCATGATTTTGAACACCTCTATCAAATCTCCTCTTAACCTTCTCTGCTCTAAGGAGAACAACCCCAGCTTCTCCAGTCTCTCCACATAACTGAAGTCCCTCATCCCTGGTACCATTCTAGTAAATCTCTTCTGCACCCTCTCCAAAGCCTTGACATCCTTCCTAAAGGTTTAGCACAACTTCCTTGCTTTTGTACCCTCTTTCTCTATTAATAAAGCCAAGGATCCCATGTGCTTTTTTAACAGCCTTTTCAACTTGTCGTGCCACCTTCAAAGATTTGTGTACAAACACCCCCAGGTCTCTCTGTTCCTGCACCCCCTTTAATATTGTACCATTTAGTTTATATTGCCTCTCCTCATTCTTCCTACCAAAATGAATCACTTCACACTTCTCTACGTTAAATTTCATCTGCCCTGTGTCTGCCCATTTCACCAGTCTGCCTATGTCCTCCTGAAGTCTGTTACTCTTCTCCTCATTGTTTACTACGTTTCCAAGTTTCGTATCATCTGCAAAGTTTGAAATTATGCCCTGTCTACCCAAATCCAGGTCATTAATATATATCAATGGAGCTTCATCTCATTCTTTCCTTCTTTCTGGAAGAAAAATAGGCAGCCAGTCCATTTAAAAGAAGAAGCTATATGACCTTGTGAGCTGGCTCTTGTTGCGATGGCAATGGCCGTAAGCATTGTTTTGGAACTTTTTTTTCAGCAAAAATGTACACGTGTTCACAAATGTTGCTTTAGCTGATATCATACCAGGATATTTCCCTTACCTGTCCTGCTGAGGAGTTTGCGACCAACCTATTGGAGGAGTTCTTTTTATTCTATTCTGCTTTTGGGGGAGGAAAGAAATGTCCTTTGGCAGTGACTAACCCTTGGTTAACAAGCAAGAGGGACTGTATAAAGCATCGCCATTGCTCCCACCTCTCATCATCTGTCAGGGGTACCGCACATTCTGTACGTGCGACCAGCTGCTTCTTTCCTGAGTTGTGATTTTTCACTTGCCATTTTATATCGGTGATTTAAGTGAACATGGCTGGCTATCAAAACCTCATCCTCTCATCACACTCCCTTGGAGCTTGTAACTGTATCCAGGATTCCACTTGCCTGATGTATTGTGCTGCTGTGAGGTCGTATCCCATGGATCAACCAGTTCACTCAGCAGCATTCACATCACTCAAGACACTTCATGTGTTCAATAATATCGATCTTGAATATTAAAAAATAGAATTGGAAAAATATGTGGAAACAAAATTCTCCAATTACAGAATTCCTTGAATAACACTAAAAAGCAAACATATTTAATTCGCCTAAATAGCCCATACTAACTATAATCTTCGCCCTCACTATTCATGTTTGAATACAAGTATCATAAGTGGCTGATTGGTGACAGTGAGTTACTGTTGCTCTTTCATCAGTGTAAAAAAACTCTCTAGTTTTGAATAAGTTATGTTGGTCTTTTGCACCAGTGCCTGGAGTTCACCATCACGGGCGAGAGCTTCCGTTTACTTTATGGGAGATAAGGAATCCTGGCATCACAGGAGGGATTTTAATGAATTCTGGAATCATTAATCTTGCTAAAGAAAGAACTTGCATTTATATAGCGCCTTTCGCATTCTCCATATATCCCAAATTGCTTCACTGCTCATGAAGTACTTTTTGAAGTGTAGGCACTGTTGTAATGTAGGGAAATACAGTAGCCAATTTGCACACAGCAAGATCCCACAAACACCAATGCTCAATTATGAGGTCATCTGTTTTAATGATGTTGGTTGAGGATTAAATATTGGTCAGGACACTGGGAGAACTCCCCTCGAGTAGCGCCGTGAGATATTTCACGTCCACCTGAAAGGACAGACGCGGCTTCAGTTTAATATCTCATATCAGATTAGACGTACAGATCATTTCTGCTGCTTCTGCTTCCAGCCACTGTTGCCCTGTTGAAGCTGTTTTGATGGCATGCGTCCATTGTTCTTTATTATAGACAACATTGTTGGCCATTTTTCCAGAATGCCAGAATATCCAGAGGACCAAAGGGAAGATTTTCCACTGCAGTGCATTGGTGTTCATGCAAGCACCCAGTGTTGGGGGGCGGGGGCAAGTCATTGCCCTGAAAGTGGACCAAGAGTGTGCTGCCCAGTATTTTCCAGCCAGGCTGTGTTGAAAGCTCAAGATATTGGACCCCATTAAGACTTTGCGAGCCATGTAACTGGACACAAGGCTGCCCTCCCCCACTGGTGGCCTCTTCGATGTGGCCACATTTGGTAACTCACTTCCTGGTGTTATTTAAAGCTACCTTGGCAGTGAGTGAGAGGTATTACTTTTTTGGTTTGGTGTTCATTTAGTGCATGTTTTTTGGCCCTTTTTGCACTGAATTTTGTATCGGTTTAATGTGTTGTTTGAGCTGAAGCTCCTGCCATTGAAGGGATCTGAGACAAAGGAGATCCTTTCAGAGTGCAGCTCAAAGAGATCTATTTAAAGTATGAAAGTTCTGATGGAAGGTCATCGACCTGAACTGTTAACTGTTTCTCTCTCAATATGCAATGCAGATACATTTTGGATATGACATAGGTTGGAGTGTCACATCCATCACTCACTTGGGATAGTTTACACATCTGTAATTCACCCATGGTCATCTGTTACGTTACATATGTATTATTTTCATAAATTACTGCAGCAAGCAGTGAAATCCTCATTCCTGTCCATGAGTTCTGATCTACCTTGCTCATGAATTATCTCACTGACCAATGTCCCTTTCTCTGGATACAGTTCACATTCACACTAACTCTCCATTTGTACTTCAGAAATTACTCTCTTTTTCCCCACAGGCATCCCACTCATTTCAGTGGAAATTACAGTTTTCATTTAGTTTGTTTTGTGGCGTACAAATCCTTCTGCACTCTCCAAACAGTTAACTCGGGTTCCGATGACAGTGACGGGATGAGAGGCTGAGATGTTCACCACATCCTGTCTCCTGGGGCTACAGAAATGGTTCTGCAGCCATTAACTTCAGAAAGTGAACAACACTGTCATATTTTTGGACCAAGTGCAAAAATGCTGACTACAGCCGACAACGAGTGAATCATCACAAAGTACTGTGCATCCAAAGGATAGGAAACAGCATTCTCCGTCCAATCTTCCCCAGTCAATATATACACCTGCTTTTGGGAAACACTCGGGAGATTTTGAAATTAAAATCTTTATAGCACTGTTGATCCAAGGTACAGGTCTCGAAGCTGCCTGGACGCTTACAGTGTCTATCAAAAGATGCCCATTCAGGAGGTTTGAAAAACTGAGTCAAGGTGAATTTGACTGGTTTCTGTTCACTTGGCTACAACCAGAGACAGATCAACTGGCCATTTATCTTATTGCTGTTGTTAGGATCTTGCTGTGTGCAAAATAGCCACCACATTTACCCGTGGAACAAAACACTTCAGAGTAACTCAGGTGAAATGCTTTGGGATGTTTCAGAGAGATATGATGATGTGCCATATAAACAAAGTCTTTTGTTTCCTCTGCAACTGAAGAATGGTTTTCTAAGACTTAAAGCCAGCAGCTCTTTGATGTAGGCCACAGGGTTTGATGGGGGTGCCTCCAACAAATCCTGCGGGTGTAGAAAAGCTGCAATAAAGCAGCAGAAGAACCAGCCAAAGATCAAATGGGCTCGTCCAGAATCTTCGTCTAAAATTGTTTGCCTGCACGTACCAATTGATGAGAGAGAGGCTATCAAATCAGACAGTATTTATTTGGAAAAGTTGAAGGCTGATTGCCGTGGAATAAACCCTACAGAAGACATGCTTGAGACGGTGGAACTAAAACCACTCGATCTCACGCACTGACGTGGCTCAGCAAGCCATTATCAGATCCGTGTGGTGAATTGGTTGAGGCTGATTACTCCGGCCCCACCCGAAATCTTTTAGTCCGATAGAATGTGCATTGGGAATGCCGAGAAGTGGGAGACCTTGTCCATTTTGCCTTTTCATCGGAAGAACAGAATTGTATGGGGGGAGCTCGTGGCTTGACTCCGAGATAGAGGGTTGTGAGTTTTGGTCCTGCCTTCTCGGCGGAAGAAAATGTGTGGCAACAAGGTGATGAAAAATGGGGTGACGGGGGATAGATTATTTTTCTGAACAAATAAAACATGGATTAACTTGAGGTGAGGGGTGCTTAGTTATGAATTGCAGAGGGCAGCATACTCTGGTCATGATTCCCAGCTTCCCATAAAATAAGAGAATTGAGTGTCTTCTGAAACCATTGCTATTGTCATAGTCTTCGCAACATGATAATGGAAACAATTGTGTGAAAATTGGTAACTGAGAATTTCAGTTGTAATTTGAAGCGTTATGAATGGTGTTTCAGAAACCATGCTGTGGCTTAAAACACGGACCTACTTCGAATTTACATAAGAACATAAGAAATAGGAGCAGGAATAGGCCACTTGGCCCCTCGAGCCTGCTCCGCCATTCAATAAGATCATGGCTGATCTTGGGCTCAAAGCCACTTCCCTGCCTGCTCCCCATAACCCTTCACTCCCTTATCTTGTAAAAATCTGTCTATCTCCACCTTAAATGTATTTAATGACCCAGCCTCCACAGCTCTCTGGGGCAGAGAATTCCACAGATTTACGACCCTCTGAGAGAAGAAATTCCTCCTCATCTCAGTTCTAAAAGGGCGACCCTTTATTCTGAAACTATGCCCCTGAGTTCTAGATTTCCCCACGAGAGGAAACATCCTCTCTGCATCTACCCAGTCGAGCCCCCTCAGTATCTTAGATGTTTCAATAAGATCACCTCTCATTCTTCTAATTTAGCTTGTCCATACTTTATCTTCGATATAACAACAGAAAACGCTGGAAAAACTCAGCAGGCCAGGCAGCATCCGTGGAGAGAGAAAGAGAGTTAACGTTTCAGGTCGATGACCTTTCATCAGAACTGGGAAGAGCCGGAAATCATATAGATTGTTGATCAAGTGTCAATACAGAGTGAACCTGAATCAAAAATACACTGCATGTGGTGGTTTCCACTGCTCATGTCCCAACAAAAAGATGACGGGATCAAATCCCACAGTTGCCTTCTCGCTTCACCACAAGTCCAGTTTTCACCACATGGTGAATAATGGCGCTTGCACGTGTACTCTGCAAGTTCTCAGTTACGTTTCAGCCTTCACTGCAGATGATGGGTATGCTGGAGGAGTGCAGGTCAACTCAGCAATAGTTTCCTCAGGGCTGTCGGTCACAGCGACTAGCTTGCTTTTCTACGGAGCAGCTGAGGAACTTTGTCACAAACGTTCTTAATAATAAGTTCCAATAAAATGGGGGAGGGGATGAAATAATAAATGGACTCCTGTTTCACAGTCTGAACAAAACTTTTTTTTTAAAAGATGGGAGTTCCTTCCTGACACTGAGTCTTGTGTGGGAGGGAACATAAGCCACGTTACCGTATCATTCACATACATCTTCAGTGCTACTCTGTCCAGTGATGAAAACAGTCTTTATATAGGACACAAGTAAGGCATCATTGTGTTCCAGTTTGTACTTGCGCCAGAAAGAGACCCAATCGGGCCTTGTTACTCAACTAACAAGAAAAGAACTTGCATTACATGAACAGTGCAGCACTGTGTATAATAAGTTTGAGTTGCTGATGTCTTATGAGCATGCTGCCAAGAAATGTTGTTTTAAAACACGCTTCCTTCTCCCCGATGTCCTTCCGTTGTGGGAATAAAGATGAAATTACTAAAAACCTGAGAACCATTATAAGGGAAATGATGTAAGAAATAGCTGTCCAGCTGTACTTTCCCAGGGAGCTGCTCGAGTTAAAGTCCAATCCGAGTGCCTTTGTTATTGTGTTACTGGAGGAGATCAGTTGTTGGACTTGACTGGCAGTGGCAATGAGCCGTGGGAGTCTGTGTCTACAAGAAACTGACTGGACAGCTTACAACAACTCTTAACTCGAAAAAAGTCATGTAAAGTGGGAGTTAGTGGAATAATTGCTTTTAAACAGCCTTTATTTATTTTACATTTTTGGACAGAGTTGGTTGGCAGTGCTACAAACACAAGGAATGCATTTTCCAATGTTTTTATTCCACTATGATTTCTTATTTGTGTAAATACCCAGCATTTAAAACCTAGCTAGAGGGCCTATCTGACTTGGTCTGAATTTAAGTGATTTAGTTCCCTGGAGAGAGAAAAAAAATACGAATTCCCATGATCTGAGTTCCAATCCGGACTGATTTGGATTTTTTTAAAATAATTCCTCTTGCTTTTCCTGATGGAAGCTCATAGCTGCACAGCCACATTGCAGCTCTCTTGATATATCTGAAGGGTCTGTAGCAAGCACCACCACCAAACCCTGTAAATGGCATTAAAAGTGCTGATGGGTTTGAGCTTGGGGGGGGCGGGGGGGAAAGTTCCACCACCAACCTTCTCTCTCTCACCCACTCTCTGACACTGGCACGCAGGACCTGACCGGGGCCAGCGGAACGAAGGAGGAATGCCACCACACACAGAGGTGGGGCAACAGTCAGAATGATATGCCACCAAATTTCCATTCCAGGCTGATAATCCACAGCACAGTACTGTATCCCCTTCCCTATTCCCCACACAAAGGCGAAATTCAAGATAAACCAATTCTTCAAAAAAAAAACTTGAACAGAGTCCTATCTTGTTAAATGGGTGTCCACCATTGGTTTGCATTTAAACTTTATTGGAATTAAACAAAACTTACGTAAGGAATGGACAACAGTCTAGCAAAATCAATAAGCTCAAGATTATAAAGCGCAACTACATCTAAAAAGAGAAATGATAGCTGAAACAATTTTCCTTAAAGGAGAAGGGGAAGTGCTTTTCTGTGTAAAGTATGGTTCACCCCATCTCTCTCAAAAATACCTATATAACTCTCTGTTGGTTAATAATATTGCTTTTGTAGGATTTCTAGTCTCTTGGCGACCCCACCATTTTAAGTCTTTTTTGCCCTGTTGAGCCATTCGGGTAATGTAGGTTATGGGGAGGGTCCATGTGCCCAAGTGGCTAATTAATAATGACGACTGTTGTTTTGGCCCAACCCACCCAACTTCATATAAAAATCCCCACTGGCTGGCTACTGCTGCACAGTTAGCTTTGGATGACTTCTGGGATCAGGCTACTCTAAATACTTCCTTTCTATTAGCTCTGCGTGAACCAAAGTCTCAGACGCAGAGACCTAATTTGGAGCTGGAGGCAGCAGAACTCCACCTTTCAATGAAGACTGAGTAGTTGTTTTCTGTGTCCAGTTCCAGAACTTAGCTGTAATTAAGAACTTAGCTGTAATTAAGGCGAAGGTAATTATGACTAATTTTAATGGTAAATACTCAGCCATAGGTCATCACTAAGCAATGGGTTTATTTTTCAGTTTGACGTCTTGGTATTTCAAGCTTTTGCATTTGCAAGGCTCTATATGCTTTCCATATTGTGCAGTAATATGGGGAGCAGAAATACTGGTTGAGGACAGTGAAAAGGGTAATCTTGGAACAGGTCACTCCATCACATTATTGATATCATGCTGGGTCTCTTTAGAGACAGACCATTAGCAGTCTGTGTTTATTTTCAATTTCTGTTGAGTATTTACTATTGCATGGAGCTTTTGGGTGGGCAGGCACATGTCATCAATTGTGTTCACCCACAAAGGTTTCGGACGGTCTTCAACTTGATTTCAGATACAATGCACAAGAGGAAGTAAAAAGAAAGACATGAGTCATCTTCATAAAATATCTTATCAAACATCTCAGAGTATTTCACCTGCAATTAATCACTTTGAACTAAAAGGTCTATTGCCATTCAAACTAACGTGGCAGCAATATTGCACCCAGCCAGATCCTACTATCAGAATGAGATATCCGTCCTGCTCCCCAAAAGTGTATGAAAAATAGGTAAGAACAGAAGAAATAGAAGCAGGAGTCAGTCATACGGCCCCTCGAGCCTGCTCCACCATTCAATAAGATGATGGCTGATCTTCTACCGCAACACTTTCCCGCCCTATCTTCCATATCACTTGATTCCCTTAGTGTCCAAAAACCTATCGATCTCAGCCTTGAGTATACTCAGCGACTGAGCATCCATAGCCTTCTGGGGTAGAGAATTCCAAGGATTCACAACCTTCTGAGTGAAGAAATTTCTCTTCATCTCAGTCCTAAATGGGTGACCCCTTATTCTGAGACTGTGACCCCTGGTTCTAGACTCTCAAACCAGGGGAAACAGCCTCTCTGCATCTAATCATTTGCTCCCATTTTGATCTAGAATAGCACTGCACACATTTTTTCTGTGGTGTTTCTGGTCTCTCTTATCTGACTGTGTCTGAATGAGGGCACAACAAAGTAAAATTCATACAAATGAATGTCCTAGGCCTCTGCACTCAGATTTCCTCTATCAGCCGCAGGTAGAGTTCAGAGCCAAGCTGCTCACGAACAAAATGGCGCTACTGATTTCAGAGCTGTTATTTTGTGATGTCTGTCTTGTAGGGACAGGCTATTCTTGTACAAAGAAAGAAATAAAGGCTTGCATTTATATAGCGCCTTTCATGACCACCGGACGTCTCAAAGCGCTTTACAACCAATGAAATACTTTTGGAGTGTAGTCACTGTTGTAATGTGGGAAACGCGGCAGCCAATTTGCGCACAGCAAGCTCCCACAGACAGCAATGTGATAATGACCAGATCATCTGTTTTTGTTATGTTGATTGAGGGATAAATATTGGCCAGGACACCGGGGATAACTCAAGAAAGCTGACACAAGAAAGGTAAATGTTATAGATAGGGTCCATCCTAAATAGGCGTGCATGTCATGTGCAGACAGAATGGGACCTGGTCGTTTTGCACCCCATGTCAAATAGCCTGTCAAGGCTCACTCAAGGAGAATGGCCATGCAGGCCAGGTATTGGTGAGCCACCAAGACCCAATTTAGCCATGCTCCAGCAAGATGTGAATGTTTTAAGAGTCGTTAGGGAGGTGAAAAAAATTGACCAGAAATATCATAGTTTGAAACATCATCTCAAATCCGTATTGATTTTGATAAGTTCACTTATAGCATAAATAACAATATGATTGCCCTAACCTTTTTATACTTCAAGTAGATTACATGAGAATGCTTTCTAATTACTAAAACGTTATTCCTTGAAATTTTGTTTGAAGAAAATATTCAGATCATAAACGTTCTAAACTCACATCACAGCCCACAACTGCACTGACTGAAGAAATCACAGAATCATACAGCACAGAAGGAGGCCATTTGGCCCATCGTGCCTGTACCGGCTCTTTGAAAGAGCTATCCAATTAGTCCCACTCCCCTGCTCTTTCCCCGTAGCCCTGCAATTTTTCCTCCTCCAAGTATATAGTGCAGCATTAAAACCATCGTCTTTAATACACTACATAACATGTGGAATAAACAAAGTTCATTACAAAGAGCCATGGGCCATGATTTATATTCCATTTGCGTGGCGGACTATAATTTCCAATTTCATCCTTTGTGAATTAGGTCAGTTCACTTGTGGGATAACCACCATGCATAGGTATCCTTTGTGAAAAGTAAAATTTGAACCACAGTTACAGATACAAGCTTTAGTTTCATTGTCTCAAAAGAAAGGTTCAATAAGTAGAAATCAACCAATTAGAAAATGGAAGCTCAGAGTTTCTCAGTTTCAGGTTTACCTACTCTTTCCCTGGAAGTCTGTGCTCTTTGCCCACTGAAGGGTTCTGCAATAATTATATTGGGGCATTCTTGATGGCTCAGTGGGTAAATGCATCACCTGATTGGGTGCTGAGTTATACAGCAACAACTTGTATTTATATAGCGCCTTTAACGTTGTAAAACATCCCAAGGCGCTGCACAGGAGTATTTTAAGACAAAAATTTGACACCGAGCCACATAAGGATAAATTAGGGCAGGTGACCAAAAGCTTGGTCAAAGAAGTAGGTTTTAAGGAGCGTCTTAAAGGAGGAAAGAGAGGTAGCGAGGCGGAGAGGTTTAGGCAGGGAATTCCAGAGCTTAGGGCCTAGGCAACAGAAGGCACGACCACCAAAGGTTGAGCGATTATAATCAGGGATGCTCAACAGAGCAGGAAGATCCCAAATCTAATCCTGGTCCATGCTGCGTTAGATGATATTACCTGGGGCAGCGATAGGCATCACAATTGGCCTCAGTGCCCTAAGCTAGGATGGGAAAAATCAGCCAGGGATCCCACTGTTGATTGCTATCCAGCAACCCCTACTGAAAAGGGCACTTGTATAGATATCAATGCCTGGAATTTCAATGGGGGTTGGCCTTAAAAAAAGAAAACGTCCACTTACCATTTTTCAACAGGGTTTGTGCCAAAGTTACGGGGGGAGATCGGGAGGACCCCGTGGAAATTCAACCCCCATGTGAAGGCATTGTGTGTTCACTGTTGAATTGCCAGTGACAGCTTGCTGACGAGGCTCAAGGCAAAATTGCCCTCTCGGCTAGATACTGGAGGGTGCTCAGCATTGATGGAACTGTAGCCAGCAGGAGTCAGTGCCCTCAGGCGAATATTTGTGGGCGGGGACGACAGAAGCATGCCTGGCACCACCAGGTATCGAATAGGGAAGTCCTGTATTATTGGGACTGCTCCTTGCTTCACAAGTGTTACAATCACCCAAGGTAAGAGCCAAAACAACCCATTTCTCATATGAAATGGGTAACTTAAGATAGCTGTTTCTGTATGTCTATGTTTGTGTATGTAATTTATTTTGTAGTTGGCATTTCTCAGTTTTTCCCTTTGTAACAGCCTTTACCATTCACACCAATTTCGTCAGCTGGGAGGAATGAGGCAGACGACTGACATAAGGCGCTCTTAGAATCATAGAAATCTACAGCACAGACGGAGGCCATTCGGCCCATTGTGACTGTGCCGGCCGTAAAAGAGCCATCCAGCCTAATCCCACTTTCCAGCTCTTGGTCGGTAGCCTTGCAAGTTACGGCACTTCAAGTGCATATCCATGTATTTTTGAACTGCGATGAGGGTTTCTGCTTCGACCACCCTTTCATTTTCTGTGCCTGTGTATCATGATTTGCAAGCCTGAAGTCTGGAGCAGTGAACCCGCCAAACCTTCTTTTAGCTGTACACTTGAAGTTGTACAGTCACTTTCCCCTTTCTTTCCACGAGTCCCTCCAACTAGCAGCTTGAGAGAGGACTGCAGAAATGCCCTTCTAACTATACAGCATGAGATGAAGCGTTGGGCAGCCCGGGGCTCAATCCTGGAAAGTCCACATTATTAACCTAGACTTACACTCGAGAACGATACGACCTTTGAAACTTGGAAAAGGATTTTGCGCATTCGGTCCTATTTTATTTTTCCCTTAAGCAGGAGGTTCCAGCTCGATCCGCCTTGCGTGTGTGCTGGAGACTGATTTGCAGATGTCGAGGCAGTTCTGTGCCGTGAACAGATAGACTTTTGTACTCGGCAGCTCCAGTTTCCCATTATTGGGTCTTGCAGCGGCTGCTTCTTCCCCTCGCAGCAGGCTGTAACAGCTCACAAATTGCATAGCATCATATTTATATTGTGTATAGGAACCATCTGGGCAAAACAGATCCACCAGACTTTAAACCGAATAGTTGCTTCAAAAGTACAGCAGAGGTTTTGAAACTGGGCTGTGGACGATGGTATTTGGAGCACTCCACAGTGCTCTGCGTTCGATGTCCCATTACTGATTTTCCACCATTTCCCTGCAGTGTTCTGGTGTAATGTGTTAAAGTGAATTATTCTGAAAAAAATCTGATTAACATTTGTAGTAATTAGATGAGAATCGCTCTGAGATTAAAAGAAAATCTTCTAAGATCACATTGCGAACTTATCGTCTTCCCCTTGCAATATTAAGCAGTGCGGTCTGTCCAGGTTTTGAAATTGCATATTCAGTGGTTGGCCGGCAGCAATGTGAATAATGAGATGTTAGATGAACAGTGAACAGATTAGCATTGCAGTAGTGAGAATGGGCCATTAATCATGTTGTGCATATGGTGTGCAGAAACTTTTTTTAAATTGATTTTAAAACCTTGCAAACAGATATTTTGTAAAGCCATTGTACGTTTTGTACGCGCGTGCTTGAGGGAGAGTGTATTGGGTTGTTGGCAGCAACTGGGAAGGATGTGTGTTTAAAGCGCAAAGTAATTTGTTTGGTCTTAGTCCCCGGGGATTGCTTGTGCTGGAGAGGACAAGTAAGTGTCCAATACACTTTGACTGATGATGTTGCTGTCCTTGCCTGGATTCGGGCAGGACATTCCTATTAGCCTATTTTCCCCTCCTGTGTTTTACTTTCTTCTTCTGGGAGGTGATGAGGGGTTTTGTGTCCTGTGAAGTTAGTTGGAAAGGGGCAACTTAATCAGGGATAGTCAACACTGATTCGTGAAGGGTAAGTCTTGCCTAACAAATTTGATTGAATTCTTTGAGGAGGTAACTAAGTGTGTAGATGAAGGTAGAGCAGTTGATGTCGTATACATGGATTTTAGTAAGGCGTTTGATAAGGTTCCCCATGGTCGGCTCATGAAGAAAGTAAGGAGTTGTGGGATAGAGGGAAATTTGGCCGATTGGATAAGTAACTGGCTATCTCATAGAATTTATCACACCTCGGCAGATAGTCAGGATGATTTAATTTATTGGTCTGCAATTGTAAAGTACACATGCTTTGTTTTCCATCTATATATGCTCTGGCGATTCTGTATCCAATTTACTTCACCTGAGGAAGGAGCAATCGATAGCTCCGAAAGCTTGTGATTTCAAATAAAACTGTTGGACTATAACCTGGTGTTGTGCGACCTCTCAATTTTATCTCATAGAAGGCAGAGGGTGGTGGTGGATGGAACATTTTCAGACTGGAGACCAGTTACCAGCGGTGTGCCACAGGGGTCGGTGCTGGGTCCTCTGCTGTTTGTGATTTTTATCAATGACTTGGAGGAGGGGACTGAAGGGTGGATCAGTAAATTTGCTGATGACACCAAGATTCGTGGAGCAGTGGATGAGGTGGAGGGCTGTTGTAGGCTGCAAAGAGACATTGATAGGATGCAGAGCTGGGCTGAAAAATGGCAGATGGAATTTAACCCTGATAAGTGCGAGGTGATTCATTTTGGTAGGGCAAATTTGAATAAGGATTACAGGGTCAACGGCAGGGTTCTGAGGAACGTGGAGGAGCAGAGGGATCTGGGGGTTCATATCCACAGATCTCTGAAGGTTGCCACTCAAGTGGATAGAGCAGTAAAGAAGGCCTATGGTGTGTTGGCGTTTATTAACAGAGGGTTTGAGTTTAAGAACCGTGAGGTTATGCTGCAACTGTACAGGACCTTGGTGAGACCACATTTGGAATATTGTGTGCAGTTCTGGTCACCTCACTATAGGAAGGACGTGGAAGCATTGGAAAGAGTGCAAAGGAGATTTACCAGGATGCTGCCTGGTTTCGGGGGGAGGTCTTATGAGGAAAGATTGAGGGAGTTGGGGCTTTTCTCTTTAGAGCGGAGGAGGATGAGAGGCGACTTAATAGAGGTTTATAAGATGATGAGGGGGATAGATAGAGTGGATGTTCAGAGACTATTTCCTCGGGTAGAGGCAGCTGTTACAAGGGGGCATAACTATAAGGTGCATGGGGGGAGATATAGAAGGGATGTCCGAGGTAGATTCTTTACTCAGAGAGTGGTTGGGGTGTGGAATGGACTGCCTGCTGTGATAGTGGAGTCGGACACTTTAGGAACTTTCAAGCGGTTATTGGATAAGCACATGGAGCACACCAGAGTGATAGGGAGTGTGATAGCTTGATCTTGGTCTCGGACAATGCTCGGCACAACATTGAGGGCCGAAGGGCCTGTACTGTGCTGTACTGTTCTATGTTTATATGTCCTGATACGTGTTTCACCTACATGTTTATTGTGGGCAGATCCAAACTCTCATCACAAAGTGGAAGGGAGGGTGTGCATCTTCTTTCAGCTCGGAGTGACAATTGTGCAGTCCGCACGCTGTACTTTTGGTCAGAGGGGGCGGGGAATAGAGGCCCTTGCACTCGACTGATTAGGCCAAACAGGTGGAATTTGTGCTTCCAGTCATTGGTCTTTGTGATCTCTCAGTCCATTGTCTCAATTGGTTGGAAGCAGGACATGACCAGGACTTGTGAAGGAGTCTGAAAGAAAAACAGAACATGCAGGAAATACTCAGCCGGGCAGGCAGCATCTGTGGAGAGAGAAACAGAGATAACGTTTCGTTTTGTGTAGGAGTCTGCCTTTCTGCCCCCAGGTCCCCCAGCAAACATCTGGCAGGGAGTGGTGGAATTTGTGGCGTTTACGTGAGTTGTGCAACACTTGATGTTTGATCTTAACCCGATATACTAGCATACTAAATCCAACATACAATAGTTTGTTCACTGCTAACCCACTAGGTTCTTTCTCTGAACCCCCTGCCCACCCATCCCCCCTCCCCCCTCTGGCCAGGTTGCATCTGTCAGTCATCCACCTGTTGCCTGAGAAAAGGTGTCAGGTTCACTCGCAATCTGTAAAGCCCCACGACCTTGAAAAATGGTGACCCCGGTAGGGTAGCCAGGGTACTGCTCATTTTAACTTAATTATGAGCAGTCTTCTACTGTCGACCCACACTCCGTAGTAACTGGGTTGAGAATGCCTAAACTCACGTTAAACAGAGCCTTTATAGTCAACAAAGAGAGACTTTTACCTCATTAGTTTGGGCTGAAATTAAATTAGGATTCCAGAGGTGAAAGGGTAGTGTGATAACCCATTGCACAACCCAATCTCCATGGTAGTGCCAATCATTGGATAACCCTACCATGAAGATCTTGCACGGTTGAATCACACTGATTCAGAAATTCCCTCTCTGATTTCATTTGAAAACTTCAAAATGATCTGTAACAAATGTTAATTTTCTCAGAAGTCATTTTTTTTGTTTGTTCTTACTCACACGCTGATTTTTCAGTATCTTGTACCCCAACCCCACCTTCTCAATGGTATCATACGTATCATTCACAGGGACTGAGAAGACAGGTTAGCAACATCCAGACTTCGATTAGGGCTGCACTCGAAACTTGCTCGTGTCACGTCCTTGCAAATGATGGCGTAGGGCGCATTTGAGACCCTAATATGGGAAAGTGTGTGTACAAGCCCTTTTAAGTTTAGGGTTAAAAGGGCTTGCATTCAAGCACCTGCTGGTTTGAGGGGGACACAATGCATCCAAATCCCGGCTGTTGTGAATCAAAGCCCCTGTCAGTCTAGGAAAGAGTGAATCAAAGCCCCTGCCAGTCTAATGAATGCTCTTATGCAATTTTGCATTGGACTTCAGAAACTTGACTTAAGATGCAGATTTTGAGGAAATCAGAATTGCGAACCTTCAGACTCCATATGCATCACACGGGACTTCTTTACCAGAATAAAACTGAGAACTCACCTGTACCAATTTGATATTGAAGTGTTAACAAGACTGCACTGCCCAAAATGACTTCACCTGCAAAGTGAGAAATGTGTTTCCTGATTCCATTACCTTTTTTGTCGTCACAGCCAATCAACTGAGACAGAGTGAGTGTATGACAAACTAAGTGTCAAGAATGCAACTAATAGCTGCCTTTGCATCATTTTACTGGGTCACGTGAGGTAACTGAGCAGCTCATGAAATACTGACTCACTGTATTTGGTAATTTATTAGAATCTTGCGATTTTGATTGGTGAACCAGTAAGGACAAATGAGCATACGTCCGCAATCTAAAGGCAGTTTAAAACAGCAATATGGCAATCCAATTAAAATTCAAACCAACAGCAATGGCTGCAATGCCTAAACATGTTGCTTCCATGCTGTCGTCTTATGATTTAATGGGCTCTCAGTCCCCTATTCCAAAATGGAGCCTCTGCATTCAAACACAGCAGTGGTATTCATAGAATCATAAAGAAAAGAAAGAAAGAGTTGCATTTATATAGCACCGTTCATGACCCCCGGACGTCTCAAAGCGCTTTACAGCCGATGAAGTACTTTTGAAGTGGAGTCACTGTTGTAATGTGGGAAACGCGGCAGCCAATTTGCGCACAGCAAGCTCCCACAAACAGCAATGTGATAATGACCAGATAATCTGTTTTTGTTATGTTGGTTGAGGGATAAATATCGGCCAGGACACCAGGGATAACTCCCCTGCTCCTCTTCGAAATAGTGCCATGGGATCTTTTACATCCACCTGAGAGAGCAGACAGGGCCTCGGTTTAATGTCTCATCCGAAAGACGGAATAGAATCATAGAATGGTTACAGCACGGAATGAGGCCATTTGGCCCATCGAGCCCGTGCCGGCTCTCTGCAAGAGCACCTCAGCTAGTCCCACTCCGCCACCCTTTCCCCATAGCCCTGCAAATTTTTCAGGCACTTATCCAATTCCCCTTTGAAAGTCACGATTGAATCTGCCTCCACCATCCTTTCAAGCAGTGCCATCCAGATTGTGGGCCATCCAGCTGAACTTCTGGTAATGGTGATGATGAAACTACCAGATTGTCGTAAAAAACCATCAGGTTCACTGATGTCCTTACCCAGTCTGGCCCATATGTGACTCCAGACCCACAGCAATGTGGTTGACTCTTAACTGCCCTCTGAAAGCAAGCCACTCAGTTGTACCAAACCGCTACAAAGAGGTATCATGGACTGCAGCGGTTCAAGAGGACGGCTCACCACCACCTTCTCGAGGACAATTAGGGATGGGCAATAAATGCCGGCCTTGCCAGCGACGCCCACATCCCATGAACGAGTTTTAAAAAAAAAGCGACTCATTTGTTGTAGTTGTTGGCTAACTGAGTGTCGCCTGTGTCTATTTGCAAATGATTCTCGGTGTATGAACCTGGACAGTCAACAGATTGTGGAGGGCATCCCCGCTGAGCCTGATCCTATCCTTATCCAAACATCCACATTTTCCTGCAGGGGTCACTGGCTATCAGTAAGGCAAGGGAACTCTGCCCGATTTGATCTCTGATCCCATCATCGCTCAGTTGAGATCAATTAGCTCTGTAACTGGTCAGGCATTGAACCTGAGAGCTCCATGATCTGTGTGCTATCAGTACACCACTGTGTGGGGCACTTACTCACTGAGCCATCCGCCTTCTGTGGTTATGCTAACAATTTAGGCAGCTCGGCACTGTTCTGGTGGTTGACCTACCTTTCATCAGTGAGGTGGAGCTGCTAATAAATGTTGTTCCTGCAAAACAAAAAAATGCGTGAGTAATGAATGGGAAGGACATCAAAACAGTTAGGCTGTTGCCGGAGAAATGGGCTCAAAATTGATATTGACGACTGTACTAACTGCAAAATTGAGAGCACAAAAAGTTGAAAAAGACAGCTTCCCTTTTTATGTGGGACCACACAGGCTGTGTTGAGAAAAGCACACACAAAAAAACTTGTCCTGCTCAATCTACCACAGCCCTTTCAAAGAAAAACCTCCCCAACAGTGTGCTGGAAACCCCCAAATCAACAATCCTGAGTCCATCCCAGAAGAGCACGAAAGAACCAGTCATTAGAATAATTTATTTAAAATGCTGTAGGCCACCTCTTTGATTCAGTGGACTGACAAAGCTTGAACTGAGCGAGTGGACGCTGTGCTCAGGAAGACGTTGCGTCGTTATTTTTTTGTGTGCGTGTGTGCCTGTAACTATCGAAGGGTACGCAGAGGCACATGTGTGTTCTGGAGAAATGTACGGGTGCCTCGCAATGTGAGACGCGGGAGTTCACAGGGAAACAGGACAAAGACTAATGGAAACGTATTACTTTTACTGCAGTGCAGAGTTCTGGTGTCCAAAAAGCCTAGCAGCACAGGAATGATATTCAAAGTGCCAGTAGGTGTTGGCTCGGCTTACACAATAGGAAGAATGCATGCAGGCAGCAGCAGCCTTTCCGTGACTAGCTCCAATTTATCTGTTTCATTCTGGGGCAGGATCTTGAAGCCAAGCCAATGGCAGGCGATGCGAGCCAAAGAACGCAAAGCAAAGCCGCTTTTCATTATTTGAAATCATCTGCAGCTCATGCCATATGCACAGCTTATTGCCCTCAAGTGTTCGGCTACAAAGGGTTGCTTGGAGTGCCCTGAAGTTGTCAAGAGACAAATATGATTTGTTTTTTTTTTAAATCAATAACTGTCCTCACCAATTTAGTTTCAGCTCAATAATTTTGAAGCTGCTGTGGTTTGAAATTTATTTCGAACTGCAAAATAATGTTGAGACCTGGATAATTCCCTGCCACCACTCCGACACCGTTTCTGTTGTGTGATTAAAAAAGAAAAAAAAGATTTGCATTTCTGTAGCGCCTTTCACGACCTCAGGACGTCCCACAGAGCTTTACAGCCAATGAAGTACTTTTGAAGTGCAGTCACTGTTGTAATGTGGGAAGCACGGCAGCCAATTCGCGCACAGCAAGCTCCCACAAACAGCAATGTGATAATGACCAGATAATCTGTTTTTCGGTGTTTGTTCAGCGATAAATATTGGCCAGGACACCGGGGATAACACCCCTGCTCCTCTTCGAAATAGTGCCATGGGATCTTTTGCGTCCACCTGAGAGGGCAGACGGGACCTCGGTTTAACGTCTCATGCGGAAGACGGCTGTAACTTCTTTGGGAAACATCCTGCAGTCCCTGAATATGTGGGACACAGGCTGGCGCCTACATTTCAGCACATGAGAGTCATCGGTCAATGCCGTTGCATTTTGGGGGGTTGGCAGAGAGCAAAGGCCATAGGTGATTCACCAAAGGGCGGGGAGGGAAAAGATCAACATCAGGTCCCTCTCAGGATCCTCTTAGTAAACATTCTTTGTTCGCTTGGACGATGACTGTCAGCAGGCTAGTCAACTGCATAGGGGATTACCCCAAACCAAGATCCCATACTTTCCCCATCTGCACCTACCCACTTTTTAGTGGGACTCGCTGTACAGCGATCAGGAACAGAAATTCTGGGGTTGTTTTTGCTGTTCCCTAACCCAGCACCAGGGTGGGAAGATCACTTCAGGCAGCTGCCCAACTCTTCAGTCAGATGATGGTTCCCGACTCTGGGAAATCCTAAGGAGAGGGGGAGAAATTATTTAAAATGATTCCGTCTGCTCCAGAAAGGAGATGCATTTTTCTAAAAGCACTACTGATGAGCAAGGGAAGAACAAACCAGCTTTGTGACCAACGGCCCACATATAACCTCTCACTGTTGATGTTACTCACCACTGTTGTGGGGGTGGGGGTATTGGGGGGGGGGGGCGCAGGGTTGGAACAGAGCCATGGAATTTTCCACTGAGTCGCAGCTATTATTCATCCCAGACAGACCACATGTATTAATGGGTTTGATGGACCACTTCATTCGGCACAGTTCAAACTTTATCAAGCAGACCATCGTATATGGACTGGATCATGGAACAGTGGTGGATATTACTGGACCGTCTGTCAGTACCTCAAAATGCTCACATTTATTCTCCCCTTGCCCCGTTAATGTCTTGCCACCCTTTGAACTTAGCGAGTAAGTATACATCTGCTCCCAGGAGTCTGCCTGTTGTGCTGCGTAGTGAGAAGGTGGCTTAAGTTCCTGTTTATTTCACAAGATACATTTGAGTGAAGAAAGCTCGTAGTCCCATTCGATCTCAACCTCCCAGGATATCTACACTGCACGACTCCCGTCCCATTACAGCGTCTCGATGTTTCTTCAGAGTACGATAGGAGGAAAACCCTCTCCCAAAAATCTGGCTGAGATTGGGAGGACGGCATGTGCAAACCGACAAGTACATACCCATCTCATGCCAATCCATGGCACAGCACCCACCTATATCAATCTGGATTTCCTGTTCAATAGAAGGATGATTATATTTTTTTAACATTCTTAATGTACTGTATGGATATGTTATACACAGCAACAGTGGAGTGTCTCTTGTATTAGGCCTGTAGCTCCCACAAGCAGTGCTATGAATTTTGACCCTGGTGTTATGTACTGCCTCTCCATTTTACCCATGGTTGGAAAACTCTGTTTGCAATTAAACGAAGGTCACAGCTTCGGAAAGCTGCAAAACAGCAAATATTTACTCATAAACTACTGCTACCCATCATTTATTTAAGTTTCAGGAGCTACAGCCACTGTGCTTTGCTACATTTACATCAGTTTAATTTTTAAAAGTTTTAATTTTTGTTTTTAAATTACGATATTTGGGGGGGTTTATTCAAGAACAGTATGACTCCCAAAGCATATCCTGTCGCTTCAGATGTTTGCCTCATTCTTCTTTTGTAATGTGTGTAGAAGGAAAACACAGGATATGAACTTCTGTGGCTATTACACAATAGGAAGAATGTTGTTTGGGGGATTGAGTTCTCAAAAGGTTGCAGGAGTAGCAGAATACCACAACAAGAAAAAGCATTGAATGAGACCAGTCTCCAGGTCTAGTGCACAATTGATCCCCAGCATTCTTTTAAAATGTGTTGCTCTACAAGTACAAAACTGCAATGAATAGAAATTCCAGCCATTGTAACTCCGTGTATTTCATCAAAGATACCTGGAAATCCAAAGTGTGCGTGATAATGGTTTTACTTTCTTTACATTGGTTTCCTGATCAGCTACATCTGATTAATATTGAGCTTTATGTTAAGGCCAGCAACTTTTATTTAACGGATATCCTGAAATAATATTGTTTAGATCTGCACACAGGGTTATGGCAGTGAAAGAGTATATACAATTATGCACACACACAAACTTCACAATGGAAAAATACTTTTGCTGATCGGCACAAGTGATAGATAAGGTCTGTGACGCAGATATTGGATTCGTTCACATGCCATAGTTCCAAAGTTGCATATTCATCATTCTGGTTGAAGTGATTCCATGCATATGTGAAGTCTTGATGCGGAGATGCCGGTGTTGGACTGGGGTGGACAAAAGTGCGAAGTCGCACAACACCAGGTTATAGTCCAACAGTTTTATTTGAAATCACAAGCTTTCGGAGCTGCTGCTCCTTCGTCAGGTGAAGTAAAGGAATACGAATCGGCAAAGCATATATAGACAGAGAACAATGCCTGTGTAGCGTACAATGTCAGACGACTACAGTTAATCTTTCTGACTGCCTTTTATCACACCTCGGCAGAGAGACAATCAGGTCAGTCAGGAGACATTATATCAAAGACATAGCAAGATACAGCTAAGACAATGAGGTGGGGTCACAGGGGGTCTACTGTGTCAAATGCTGCAGTCTGTATGGAAAACCATAAACTTTAAACTTTTTACTTTTTTTTACTGGAAATCACATCTGTGAACAAGCCAACGACGACTCGAGTCTGGATGACTCTACGTCATGTAGCGTGACATGAACCCAAGATCCCGGTTGAGGCCGTCCTCATGGGTGCGGAACTTGGCTATCAGTTTCTGCTCGATGATTTTGCGTTGTCGTGTGTCTTGAAGGCCGCCTTGGAGAACGCTTACCCGCAGATCCGAGGCTGAATGTCCTTGACTGCTGAAGTGTTCCCCGACTGGGAGGTAACAATCCTGCCTGGCGATTGTTGCGCGGTGTCCGTTCGTACGTTGTCTCAGTGTCTGCATGGTCTCGCCGATGTACCCTGCTCCGGTGCATCCTTTCCTGCAACGTATGAGGTAGACAACGTTGGCCGAGTCACATGAGTATGTACCATGTACCTGGTGGGTAGTGTCCTCACGTGTGATGATGGTATCTGTGTTGATGATCTGGCATGTCTTGCAGAGGTTGCTGTGGCAGGGTTGTGTGGTGTCGTGGTCGCTGTTCTCCTGAAAGCTGGGTAATTTGCTGCGAACGATGGTACTTTTGAGGTTAAGAGGCTGTTTGAAGGCGAGTAGTGGAGGCGTGGGGATGGCCTTAGCGAGGTGTTCGTCGTCATCGATGACATGTTGAAGGCTGCGAAGAACATGGCGTAGTTTCTCCGCTCCGGGGAAGTACTGGACGACGTAGGGTACCCTGTTGGTTGTGTCCCGTGTTCGCCTTCTGAGGAGGTCTATGCGATTTTTCGCTGTGGCCTGTCGGAACTGTCGATCGACGAGTCAAGCGTCATATCCCGTTCTTACGAGGGCGTCTTTCAGCGTCCGTAGGTGTCCATCGCGTTCCTCCTCGTCTGAGCAGATCCTGTGTATTCGCAGGGCTTGTCCATACAAGATGACTTCTTTAACGTGGTTAGGGTGGAAGCTGGAGAAGTGGAGCATCGTGAGGTTGTCCGTGGGCTTGCGGTAGAGTGAAGTGCTGAGGTGTCCGTCTTTGATGGAGATTCGTGTGTCCAGGAATGAAACCGATTCTGAGGAGTAGTCCATGGTGAGTTTGATGGTGGGATGGAACATGTTGATGTTATCGTGTAGTCTTTTCAGTGATCCTTCGCCGTGGGTCCAAAGGAAGAAAATGTCGTCGATGTATCTGGTGTACAGCGTTGGTTGGAGGTCCTGTGCAGCGAAGAAGTCTTGCTCGAACTTGTGCATGAAGATGTTGGCGTATTCGGGTGCGAATTTGGTCCCCATGGCTGTGCCGTGTGTTTGGGTAAAAAACTGGTTGTCGAAGGTGAAGACATTGTGGTCAAGGATGATGCGGATGAGTTGTAGGATGGCGTCTGGAGATTGGCTGTTGTTGGTGTTGAGTACTGAGGCTGTCGCAGCAATGCCGTCATCGTGGGGGATACTGGTGTAGAGTGCCGATACGTCCATCGTGGCGAAGAGTGTTCCTGGTTCAACTGGTCCATGAGTGCTGAGTTTCTGTAAGAAGTCTGTAGTGTCTCGAGTCGTCATTGGCTTGTTCACAGATGTGATTTCCAGTAAAAAAAGTAAAAAGTTTAAAGTTTATGGTTTTCCATACAGACTGCAGCATCTGACACATTAGACCCCCTGTGACCCCACCTCATTGTCTTAGTTGTATTTTGCTATGTTTTTGATATAATGTCTTCCTGACTGACCCGATTGTTTCTCTGCTGAGGTGTGATAAAAGGCAGTCAGAAAGATTAACTGTAGTCATCTGACATTGTACGCTGCACAGGCATTGTTCTCTGTCTATATATGCTTTGCCGATTCGTATTCCTTCACTTCACCTGACGAAGGAGCAGCAGCTCCGAAAGCTTGTGAATTCAAATAAAACTGTTGGACTATAACCTGGTGTTGTGCGACTTCTCACTTATGTGAAGTCTGTACAGTCAACCCTGTCTTAAATAGGCATTTGAACAGTCCCAATATTGAACAACTCAGACTTGAACCACTTGTCCACAATGCCAGTCAGAAGGTGGTTCTGATGAATTTGGCAGTCAGTCAGACCAATTGCTTTCATCATTGGGAATTCCAGTTCAGAAATGTCAGCAACACCATGCGTGGCCACAAAAAATGTGAGTTCCTCTTTCCTAGATCGTGTCAATGATGTATCTGTGAGAGAGCTGCCGCAGAACGGTTACATGAGGAGTGTTAATGGCTGACTGTTCATTTTAGGTGCGGGTAACAGAAACTAATTTGAAATGTATTTTTTAAGCAAAGTACGTCAAATTCTGTTTATTCCTGTCATGAGGGACACCTTGTAACCCACAAATCATTCTCTCATTTCTGGATTATGAAGGCTTCCTAACATGAACAGTAAAAGCACACGGAGAAACTCAAGATATCATCTCATTTCCACTCATCATTACAGACTGGCAGAAGGGAAGACAGCTGTACAAAGATTACAGTTTTACTTTTGAATCCCATTACTCAGTGCAAAATGTCCAGTGTGCAACTTTTACCTCCCATTACTGAATTAGGCAGCATCTGTGCATGCATTTAAATCATGTTTATTTTTTGTTAATAGGAACTTAGCGATTGGAATTGGACTGCAGAATTTCCCAGAAGGCCTTGCTGTCAGTTTGCCATTGCGCGGTGCAGGACTGTCCACATGGAAAGCATTCTGGTGAGTGAAAGTTAAGTACAGGAAACTCTTTATTAACCGGCACCCAAATATCCGGAAATCTCTCTTAACCGGCAAAATTCTTGAGTAGGTAACCGGGGTTTTCCTTCATCTCTCGTTTAAAATTAACTTTAAAAAAAACCCCGAGGCGTTTGCCTTGTATCGGAGTGTGTAGATTGGGAGGGGAATGTGCAGCCCGGGTAGGCAGCGGACACGACAGATGGTCAGCTGGCGGTCCCCGGGGAGACGGAGCTCCGAATGCAGGCGCATGTCAATGTGTACAGGGGCTCTCGTACGTTGGGAGATATAACTCTCCATTATCCGGACTTTTTGATTAACCGGCACCACGCCGGTCCCGTCGGTGCCGGTTAATAAAGAGTTTCCTGTAGCTGGAGCTAATATACTTGACGAAGTATTTCAAATTAGATTTAATCTGTTTGAAAGTCTGAATGTGAATTTGAAAAAAATTCTTCATGGAAGCCTAAATAGCATCCTATTCCGAAAACGACAACAACTTCTTCCGTATGATGGTAGCAAAGCAAATGTCAATATCTAAGTCAGATATCCAGGCCAAAGCTTCCGGTGCAACAGCGTGGATATCTTGTAGGCTGCCTGCGAATTTCCTCTGCGGGCAGTGCTCAATGATGTGCTCCAGGGTCTGATCAGGAGCTCCACAGTCGCATGATGGGGATGCTTTAATCTCCCATCTTTGGAGAAGGTGGCAGCATCTACCGTGACCAGTTCTGAGGCGGTTGATGGTTGTCCACTGTTTGCGAGGAAGGTTTGATCCTTCAGGTTGTACTGTGGGGTCCTCTATAAGGAATCCATTCCGTATGCCACAGTTCTTCCAAGCATTTTGCCATTGGTCATCAAGGCAATGAGAAAACTGCTCTTCCGGTGGCAGAATACTTATCTCACTCATTTAAGAGATCATACATTTGTCAACAATATATTTGCAAACTTCATTTTGAGACACTAGTTATTTGATGTCTGATGATTTGACCAAACGTCATCTGTTGGGCCTATTACTGAAATCTCCAGCCCAACCAGGCAAACTGGAGTTCACAATGTCTTGCATGTACATCTTGCACCATTTGAGTAGTTTATTACCATCGGCATTACACTTGGAACAGCTCAGGAAAGATTCAGCATGAAAATCTCCCGACTGGAGGAACTGAATTACAGTCCAATTGAGCTCCTGTGCCTCCAGTGAGACAACCTCAAGTGAATCATCTGCCACTGGAATACTACTGTGGTGGCTTTATTACTGTGCCTCAGAAACCAGTGCATGTCATAATGTCACAGTATTAATTTGCACACTGAAATTACTCCATTTAATCACAGTTCAACTCTATCTCTCCCCACCTCCAATAGGTCAGTAAACTCACACTGGAAAGTAGATTGAAGTGTGTGGAGCTGAAGTGGTAGTGAGATTCTGAGGAAGCTGCACCACACAGTGTACCAAGGCCATTATAGCCTGATAGCACCTAGCTATAAGCACCATGTCTGCTAACTCAAGGATCAGGCTCCCAGCTGTAGGGTAATTTGTACATTGGATACTGGGTGCTGTTTCCACTCCGGATGTGGCACAGTGTTACCTTGGAGTCACTGTTGAGGCAGTGCAGCCAGATTGGATTGAGATTTAGCAGCTTTATACAATGGATAATTGTGTTATCGTTACCCATTACTGATTTAAAGGGGGCAGGAAATTTTGGAGTGTAACCAGGCCAGAAATGGGGAATCTGGCCTCACCCATGTTTCACCAGGCAAAATAGCAACACTGGTATCCAGATTTCAAAGCACCTTGCTATAGTTGCCTTCTCCACACCTGCATTGTTGAATTTCAAAGGTCAGAGATTTGAAGCAGCATAAATGCTGGAGATCTCAGAGTAAATACCTGAAGGGAAAATAACAGTCAGTCCAGGCATCTAATTAAACCTGACTCTACAGTTTGAACAGTGCAGGACTTGGAAAACATGGAAACGTGCAATTTAAAATGTTGCATGGCTTTCTGAGCTCTATTTACTGAAGAGTATGTGCCACAAGAAAGGGAGAGGTGAACAGGCTGAGCAGTGTATTAGATAAGATGTTGTATGGACTGAGCAGAGCCTCATTGCCACCAGGACTGCAGCAGTTCAAGGCGGCGGCCCACCACCACCACCTCGTTCTGAGGGCAACTGGGAATGGGCAACTAAAGCAACCATGCCCCATCGTCGCCCACATGTCGAGAACAAATAAATAAAAATGACACAGAGTCTTTGGACTGAATGGGGCATTACCTCAGGAGTTTTAGGAACCAAACCGGTCTACCCGAGGCAATTGCACGGCGTAGCTTTTCGGATTGACCAGTCTCGCTGACAGGTGAGCTCAAGGGCACATTCCAGAAGAGAGTTCTGCAGTAAGGGACAGTATCTTACAGAAGGACAGAGGTTTATATACAAGGACTGATTTTTACAATTGGGTGCCAACAGCAGATTGCCTTGTCCTCCAGCCATGCCCCAGATTTAGCAATGTGTGTGGCCGGCGGGCAAAGCTCCCCACCAAGTGCACATATTTGCAAAATTGGTTCTTGTAGTCTCTAAATAAACTTAGAAAAGACAAACCTTCTTTCAAGTTCAGTGTGGCATACAAGTGTCCTGAAAGGGTTACCGTTCTCGAGCGGTGGACTGCAAAAGAATACTTGTCAGTGTAGAAAAGGTGCCAATGGCAACATTATATACATTGGATTGGGAGACTTCAGTGCAAAGATCGTTGCTAAGAAAAACTAACAGTGTGATGTTTTAAGAAGTCATAAGCCTCCTGGTTGGCTGTTCTTTGTCTTATCTTATTGGCAGTTAACTTTTTGTCTCCTTCCCAACCAGATCTGTCCTTATTTGGGAGATAAAATTTGTTCTTTTCAGCACAGCCTGCTTTAATCACATACCTACATGTCATCACGTTTGAGTGGTTTGTACAGCAACAGAAAGCAGGTTTCTCTGCAGATACTTAGTGTTATCTGCAGATCATGAGCTTCCTGATAATTCCTATCAGGCACTGTTTTTCACAGTATTGTGATACTGCGTAGCAGGAGAGGTCTGGTCTGGCCAACTAGCACATGTTTACACTTGTATCTGGAGTGATTCTTCTCTGATTTAATCCCAGTGCTCTCATGTGGGGCATCTGCATCCCTGCAAGATTTAACTTGTGGAGATGGGGGCAGAACTTCCCCCCAACGCTCTGACTGAAGTTAATCCTTGTCTTTTTCAGAAACGTTCCATCCAGTAAAGTATATCCCTGTTTCTGTCTTGAGTTTGTTTGTTATTGTCAGATTTCAGTAGTAGTTCCTAACCTACACTAAGTCCTGTTCTCCAATACCCTTGAGCTTGCTAACCTTCACTAGTCCAAGAAACTCGACACCATCCAGGACAAAGCAGTCCGCTTGATTGGCACCCCATCCACCACCTTAAACATTCACTCCCTCCACCACCGGGGCACCGTGGCTGCAGTGTGTACCATCTACAAGATGCACTGCAGCAACTCGCCAAGGTTTCTTTGGCAGCACCTCCCAAACCCGCAACCTCTACCACCTCGAAGGACAAGGGCAGCAGGCGCATGGGAACACCATCATCTGCAAGTTCCCCTCCTAAGTTACACACCATCCTTCATCGTCGCTGGGTCAAAATCCTGGAACTCCCTCCCTATGGGACACGGACTGCAGCGGTTCGAGAAGGCAGCTCACCATCACCTTCTTGAGGGCAATTAGGGATGGGCAATAAATGCTGGCCTTGCCAGTGACGCCCACATCCAAGGAACGAATACAAAAAAATCTGCCTATGCATCAAGCAATCAAAACCCTAAGTCTTAACTACATATCCCTCTATACCCTCGTCCCTCCCAATCTCTGTAACCTCGGTCAGCCCTATGTTCCTGTATGTGCCCACTGCTCTTCTGATTTTGACTTGCTTTGCATCCCACCTTTTTTTTTCCACTTTCAATTGCAGGGCCTTCAGCTGTTTTGGCCCTGCATTTTGGAACATTTTACCGAAGCCTCTTTGCCTTGTGTCTTTTGTCCCTTTCTTCAAAACCCTCCTCAAAACCTACTACTTCGATTTTGCTTTACCCCTCCTCACTTCCTTCTTCCTCCATTTCTCGGTCCCTAGTTATTTTATGCCTTTCTGAAGTTCCTCCTTCCCCTGAAGACCTGCCATCTCGGGTGTCCACACATAGAAGGCTGCTCTTTTATTGAGACTGTCAACAGGACCATCGACCAACAGCTCCATTGGAAATCCTATAAAATCAGTGGCCTGGAAATCAGATTGCTCTGCGTCCGTTTTTGCAGGCTTAAAACAGGGGCCTAATGGTTCAATATGGCAGGTAGCGTGTGCGCGCTCGTTCCGCGTCAGTAGTGCCCCGCCCGCCATATTCATAAAGGCTCCTCTGTAGGCGTCAAAAAAAAGGTTAGGTCCTTTGCATATGCAAAGAGGGCGCTTTAACGGCTGTTTGATCCCTATCCTTTAGGGAACAAATCCCCATCCTCCAGGGATCAAATCCCCATCCTCCCTCCAACCCCCAAAATACACCACTAGAAAATGTAAAAACAGACACAAAGTGGAAAAGCAGCAGTAAATTACCACTAAATTAGAAGAAAAAGATCATTGATAATCTTGATGGGTTGAATGGCCTCCTTCCGTGCTGTACTATTCTATGATTCTAAGATCTGAGATCCAGCTTTCCAACCACACTCAACCATCTTTAGAGATATAAAGACATTCGATGACAGCAAAAATTACAGCACATTGGCATTGCTGTCGTTTGAATAGGACGGACCAGCCATCCATAATGTGTCAAAGTCCAAACTGGACTTTTCAGCCCTTCCCTGGTATTGAGTTCAATCCATACCAGTTGTGTTCATACTTCATATTTAATCTCTTTCATTCAATTTCTTTTGACATTTTATTTCTGTGAATTATAATGATTTTCTCCTGTCGTAAAGGTACGGCCAGTTAAGTGGTATGGTTGAGCCAGTAGCGGGAATATTTGGTGCCTTTGCCGTAGTTCTTGCCGAGCCGCTCCTGCCCTACGCCTTGGCTTTTGCTGCCGGCGCCATGGTTTACGTTGTCATCGACGACATCATTCCTGAAGCACAACTCAGGTGAGCAATGAATAAAACAATAATTCCCTGTAACTTCAGTTGGGAACAAAGAGATGATGAGTGTTGCCTTTACCAGTTACCCAGTGTAGGGCAACATTTTATAATGAGGACTTTTATCAGTGGATAAATATAGGCTGATAAAAATCTTTAAAAAACTGCAAGTCTGAAATAACAACAGAAAATGCAGGAAATACACAACAGGTCTTGAATACAAGGATGTCAAGGCCTTGGAGAGGGTGCAGAGGAGATTTACTGGAATGGCACCAGGGATGAGAGACATCAGTCAAGTGGAGAAACAAAAGAAGCTGGGATTGTTCTCTTTCGAGCAGAGAAGGCTAAGGGGAGATTTAATAGAGCTGTTCAAAATTATGAAGGGTTTGATAGAGTAAATAAGGAGAAACGGTTTCCACTGGTGGGGGGGTCGGTAACCAGAGGACACAGATTTAACATCATTGGCAAAAGAACCAGAGGCGAGATGAGGAGAAATTTTTTCACACAGCGAGTTGTTATGATCTGTAATGCAATGCCTGAAAGGGTGATGGAAGCAGATTCAATAATAACTTTCAAAAGGGATCTATGCTCAAAGAAAAAATTGGCAGGGCTATGGGGAAAGAGCAGGGGAGTGGAACTAATTGGATAGCTCTCTCAAAGAGCCGGCACGGGCACAATGGGCCGAACAGCCTCCTTTTGCGCTGTATCATTCTATGAGCTCCGTCAGCATGTGAAAAAATAAATAATGGGTTAATGTTTCAGGTAGAGCTCTTTCGACAGATGAATGTAAGCAAATGAACATTTGGCACTCAGGCAATCATAAGCAAAACTCAATTGTTTTATAAGCATTAGCAGAACTTCAAAATTGAATTATTACCTCAAACTCACTGCCAATTTCTTGTTGATATCTATAATATACACGAGTTTTGAATTTATTTTAAAGCTCTGGCAAGCTAAGCAACAGAGTGATGGCACGGGATGGCGGGGGGAGGGACGGGTGCGAGGCTCCTGCTCATGATTTCCAAGTCTTATCCATAACATTATGTGGAGGTGTTGAGTAGATTGCACTGAATGGACATAATTTTGTACCTTTTTATATGTTGTGTTCCTTAGAAGCTCCGCTTATATTTAACTTTTTTGTCGTCAGCACAAGTTACAAGCCAGATGTTTTTGGTCAGCCACAACTATCTGCTCCTTTTAGGTGCCCATTCTGGATAAGTGGGTACAAAGTGTAAAGTTATTTCTGCCCTTGCTCAGAGTTCTCTGTAATTGTCAGTCAGGTCTCAATTGCTTAATGGTGTAATTTTTTTTTGTTGGAAACTTCTATTTTGTTGTTTTCTCTCCTTTGAGCTTTGGCACATCAGAGACCATTTCTTGATGTATGTGGGCAAACTATTCTCAGCTGCAGGACACTTTTAAGCACTTTACTAGAAGGTATTGAGCACTGTGTGGAGTGACTCTTACTGCCCTCTGCTTTCTGCCTCTTTTGATAGCATGGCTGTGTTCAGGCATTTACACAAGGGGCATCATTGACATAATTATAGACTCCCTGCTCCTCTGGAACACCTGGATTCTTGCAGAGCCGATACTGTGCCAGTGGGTTAAGGCCCACGCTATTGATAGCAAATTTCCTTTAAAATGGTGCTGCTTCATTTCCATTCCTTCCACAGGATTTGCGTGTTGGGACAAATTGATTACATGTTCTCTCCACTGTCCGAGGCACTGCAGTGTTAAGAGGATCCAATGCAGAAGCACTCCAAGCAGTGTTTGAACAACATTGTGATTGGCTCAATACCGTACTTTCAAATGCGAATGAGGGTGCTCTCATGAGACAACCTCACGTGTGAATCCGGTGTCAATCACTCTTTGGGATGTGTCATCGTGCCAGTTGGGCATTTTCCCAGCTGTGCTGAGGAAGTAATGTCTGAAAGCTGCAAGGAACCAGAAAAAAAAGCAGGTCAAGTTCTAACAGTAGCTGTAGGCAATGAATAGTAATAATGGACTCGTCTGGCCTGTGCTGGACAATTGAGGTTAGATGGTTCATAGATTGAGCAGCTAAACCTGCAGGCTCTTTCTTTCTTCCTCCCTTCAATCAGCCTGTCTTCAGTTCCTGGGTGTAAAACAGGCAGTCATGCATTGTTACTCATTCTCAACACAGGCAGATCTTTAGCCAGTCCCAGTTAGTTCCTGATTTTGTCAGTACAGCTATTGCCGTTCCTGTTGTCTGCTAGTCTGATTCTAAGATGTCCGATTTTTCCATCCCGACCTCCATCCATTTAACAGAACTTTTCTTTTATTTTACTACATTGAAATAGTAAAGTTGAGGAATCAGACTTCATGCCAGTACAGAATTAGTACAGGAGCAAGTGCTTTTTAAGCGAACACAATGGGGCCTAAATTTGTTATAGCCCAAAAACAGGTGTGAAATGGTCGGCACACTTCAATCGTGTAGCTGTTCACATGGGCTTGGGGACCACAATGCATCAACTCTTCGTGATATGCAGTAAATGAACCAAATCGGTCAAGAATAGAAATACTGCAGCAATAGTAGAACAAACACTACACTGCGACCATTTAAAATGAGGTCACAGATACAGGCCCTAGAGCCTTGAGGTAGACATTGCAACTGCAAATACCTGAACCAGCCTTATACAGACAGTTTATGGCAAGACCTATTGCCATAATCCAAGCTTCGTGTTCAAATTCAACGGTATCAGTGAAGCTGCCCCCTTTTTATTTCTGCTGGCAATTTCCATGATTATTCTGCTTAAATGTAAACAAATTATAGACACACAAAAGCAGACTGCATATTTACAGTACACATGTTGAGAGCTTTGTGTCTAGGGAATGTGCATTTCTATTTCCTCCAGCCCTACTTCCTAACCCATGCTATGGTCCTCCAGCTCTGGACCAGCCATGTAACTCCCCCCTCCCTAGAATTCCTCCCTTAGTAGCAGAGGTTTCAGCCACCTTAACCCCATCCTCAAACCCCCTCCCCAAATCTTTTTGCCTTGCTTCCCGGCTTTAAGAAGCTCCCACCTTTCTGACTGTGCCTTCGGTCGTCCCTCCTAAATCCTCTCGTGCTTGATCTGCCTCTCCCCTATATGAGGCACTTTAAGCTGTTTTATTATGTTAAAGTTGGTCCGCAAATGTTACTTGTCATTTTCCCATTTTATTTTGCGTAAATTTCAGTAGTGGCTCCAGTACGGGAGAGTGAGAGTGCTGGGGATTTGGATCCTGATTCTCCTGATCTGGGGGTAAGAGCTACTTCTGCGTGATAGTCTCACTAATGATGATACTTTCGGAATTGGGTGTTCTGGGTCGACAGATGAATGGTTACAGGTTGTCATATCGTCAGTACATATGTTTTATATCCACATGAACCAGTCCAAGTTATATAGAGAGGCACCTTATGCACACATGAGTCTTGTATACCAGCTATTCTGATGGCTGAGTAATGCATTATTCCAATTTAATGACTCATTCTAAGGGTCAGTAAATACAGTGACAGCTGAATCATTGTGAGAAAAACTGACACACATGCTTTTGTTTTCAGTGGAAATGGCAAGCTGGCATCCTGGACCTCCATCGCAGGGTTCGTCTTGATGATGTCGCTCGACGTTGGCCTTGGCTAATCTCAGGATTTATTTTTCTGAAGAAAATTAGTTTGGGAACAATATTTTCATCTCTTCCAATTAAAAAAAAAAGTTGCCTTTTCAACTTAAATCTACATGACAAATCATCATACAGAATTTAAATTTCCACGTTGACGCAAATAACTTTGCTCTGATTGAGAAATGTTCTTGACTCAGCGAAATGTGTAGGCAGCTTCCGGTCTCGTGTTATCACTCGACTGCTTTCAGCAGTCAGGGTCATTGATTGTTTTACATTTGTTTCTGGTTTGCGGGTTTCCCAATTCTTAAATTTCTAGAATCTGTAGATAACAAGGTTTTGTTCCAATTCCAGGCTTTTGGTGACGCAGTCCCTTTTACCTCAGTGAAAAGTATCGCAGTTAGACGTTCATCAACATAAACTCAGGAGTGCAATAAACTCGGTATTCCATTATTGCCCGCTGTGTATTCTATTGGCCCGGAATTTGCGGTCCTGTTGACGGCGAACTGGCAGCGTTCGCCGTCATTTCGCCTTTGAAACTGACCACAGCTTCAGGATTTAGCCTAATGCAGAAATCCTGAACTTGAGGTCTGTCATTCACTGCTCCCCCTAAGGCTGCGCTCCCCCCCCCCCCGCGACAATCAGTGAAATCTCTCAAATCGTGGAAACTGACAAAAACTTCGGTTCTTCCGCAGTAATTTGACGTCACAGCAGCTCTTCGCTGGGAATCCCCATTTACTTCCGTTGATTTGAATTACGAGTCAGAAAACCCGAAATTCTCGGCACGGAGATCGCGAGATCTTTGTGTGAAGCTTACTTCAGGGCCAGCGGTGAACGCCTTTGCTTCGCCGCTGACCGCAAATTCCAGGCTAATTCCACAATTAACTCTGTAGTTCTTCCATCCATAATCACCCATTGACAGATGGTTATAGTTGTGGGACACCACTGGAAAACAGTAAAACTTCATTGTGTCAAAGGGACACTGCGTTAAAAAAACAGAGCAGATACGATGACCTTTTGAAGAATGTTATTTTCACTGTAGAATATGGAACACACGATAGTTTTGTTATGTATATTTTTGACAGGAAATGTAACTGAAACACTTTATCCCCATTCTTCTGATGTTAAGTTCAACAAACAGTCTCATTCACACCAGCCTTCGAATAGTCTGCATCATCTGGCCAGTCATTATTAGTCGGTGTGTGATGTCTGAAATGATTTGGAACATCCTGGGTTGTTTACAGTGACAGTATCCAGATGCTGCCACCAACAAGTGTGTCATCAGGCATTAAGGGGCCTGGCTAAATGTGTCATTGTGGATTTACAGCCAGTTGTTTTCTTAATGCAAGAAAAACCACAAATGACACAGAGAGATTTATAGGGGCCACTTCTAAGTTGATGTATCCCTCCCTTCTAAATGTCTGGCTTTGTTCTCCCTGAAGTAATTGCAAGCAATTGCAGCGCACTTTACCTCAATAGCAGAATCTAAAGTTTGGCTGCAATAAGCAATAATGCGAGATTTCTCGATAAGAAATCAGGCCTGAAACATGACAAGTTTAGAGCTCACCTCATGTCAGAGGCAGCGTGCAAACCTCCAGCGAACTAGGTGCCAAAGGAGCTTCAACCTGGAACCAGAACATACTCAATGTGATGGCAGCATCATTGTTTACTGTTCGAACCCCATCAGCTGGTATAGATGTCTGTTGGGTGGTTCCAAAGAGAGATTGGCACTGCAGCTGGCTGTAAATGACCTTTGTAACCACTTACCAAACACTGTACAAATGGCTGGTGGAATGATGTAGGATCAGTGAATGAATATAAGGACTGAGTTTCCTTTTATCCTTTTTAATATGTCAGGTAGCAAACAAACAGGGGCAGCGAATATCTCGAGAACAACTCATAAAACAATCTAACGTTTTATATCTGATGTCCAGGAATTTAGAAGGGGGCAATAAACTTTGTCGCTGAGTCTTTCCCATGCCCACACAAAAGAAAGTAAACTTCAGATACAACTTCACGTCAGCCAGAGCCTTGTGCTGTACTGAACATTTCCCATTGAACACAATGGGCCAGTGTGTTTAGAGGTTAACTGTATTCGTGCCATACTCACACACCCATTTACAGAACTTGACATTAGTGTCCTTTTGGCCAGTTGCTCACTTTAAACAGCACTTAGGCATACAATGTCATGTTTGTTTTGAAGTAAATATATAACTACTGTAATGAGGTGAATTATAAAAAGGTTATTGAAAGATATTGTTCTGGCACGACATTGTTGGCACTGTAACAAAACAAAAAAGAAAAAAAAAACTCGTTGCAGACTTTGGCTAAATTAGAATGGCTGAACTCTTTAACCCTGGCGAGCACTTCTGGTGGCTTAAGGTTAGGAAGCACTTGGAAGGTTCAGCTCCCTCATTGACTGATTTTGCTCATGTCATTCTTACAGTATTGCTTCCTATCTCAATGCCTCGATAAGAAATCAGCATCTTTCTAATTGACAGGCCTGGCATTGTTTTTCTAAACACAGGTACTTCTGATTTCAGATACCAAAGCTCAACTATTGTATTTAACTATGAAATGGCTCTTGATACATAATTCTTGGAATATGTTCCATGTTTATCACCAACTTCCAAACCATAAGGTGATTGTGAAGCTGCCTTCAAAGTCTGCTCGACCAGCTACGGCTCTGAGTTCCGGTTGATGCAAAATTAAAAATGAAGATTGCTTTTGGTGCTATCAGTGCAGCTCCACGACTAACTGAGCAGAGAGATAGTTCAGTGGGACAGCGGGGGGGGGACACCGGTCTTCTCAGCTTTACCACACCTTTGAGATGAAGAACTTTTAACAACCCAGATAATCTGCCTGAAGGCACAAGCCAATGGGAATGTCAGTCGCAGCTGGGAGTCCAAAGATGTACTGCCAGAGCTTTGGGGGCATCTTATTTTAAAGGGAAGTAATTGGAGCCTTGGAGCTCCCTGAAAGGCTCAGACTCGGGAATAGCTTGTTCTTAAAAGCTTCTTTCGCTGCAAGGTAAAATGTGAACTGCTTCAATACAGCCTTTTAAATTGAAGGGCTTTTGTATTTTTATCTCAAATTATATTAAAACTTAATAAGCTTGTATCATTTAGATGCAACCTGCAATATGATGCCATTGTACCACCAGTATCATCATTATGTGCTGCTCTGTTTGTAAAGACATGTGACCAGGACAACACTACCCCTTTCATGTAGTGTATTCTTCCAAAGTAACACTGAAGTTTAAGCACTAAATTCATAAGTGACTATATGAATGAAATAAACCAGATTAACAGGAACCTTGATGTCACTTACAATAGGGGACAAAGGGTTTTCAATTTCCATAAATTGAGCAATATTCTAAAACCTGGATACCTTTATATCCCCTGCTGGACACGCACAACATCTTAGCTTGATTTGGCTTGGTTTATGTCCAGAGAACAATTGCTGCTGTTAATTTATTCTTGAATGAATAACGCTCTGTCGCAGAATATTTTCAGGGCTTAGATGCTGGTTTTCAGAAGGCCTTCATAGCAGTGTATGGGTGAACTCAGATTTTATTTGATGATTAAAGGGACAGGATCCAGGGCTGGAATTGTGGGACTCTTTCGTTGTTCGTGATCTCTGAAGCACTTATAATTGCAGTAAAAATTCATACAAACCACAAATCAGAATGCCCCTGACGAGTATAAACCTTAAGTATGTCCCCAACTGGTATCTATGAACCCTTTTGGTTCTGGTTCTAGTCAATGATAAGTAGGAACAGAGAGGGGCCAAGCTAATAAAACTGTGCTGTCCCACTGCAATTTGGAGGGTGGGAGCATTATTTGGAAGAATCCAGAGTGGCCCGAGACTGTTTCCATCACAATTGCATCTCTATTATTTTGTCTGCCTGTGCTGCTTGCAGCACCTTTCCTTAGACTCAGTCTGATTCACGGGTGAGTGAGATGAAATGGCATTGCTACGCAGTAGGGGTGTACTCGGACCAGAAGGCTTCTAAGCCTTGGGTAGTACTTGACATGTCAGTCCAGGAATACAAGTTTAAAGCTGCACTTCCTTCCTTTTTTTCCTTGTTGTTTGAAGTCTACAGTCTGGTTCTGATTATCCCAGTGCTTCCGTGTGCACAGTATACTTTTATTAGCTCTTGGTTTTTAAATACTTTTTTCCCCTTCTGGTCCTTATTCAGTGACTAGGTAAATAAAGGAAAAATGAATGCAAGGGGCTGCAAGTGGCCTTGAGAGAGTGGCTCCAGTCAATGTCAAACCCGGACGAGTTCAGAAATTGAGTTATGTTTAGTACTCCAAACAGACATTGGATTGAGCAAATTTTACATGGAAATCTGGTCTTTATTTGGAATATTAAACAGTGCAGGTATCTCCAACTCACATGATTCAATATCAAGTTAATTTCGAATGACCCCATTTAATTGGACAGCATTGTGGAGAAAGTATATTCTGCCAGCACCGTCCCTCTGTCTCCCCTGCAAATGTGTCAAGGGTGTGGGGAAATGCAAGCGTGCACAAAACTGTGGCGATAAATTAAAACTTTCCTCGTTGTTTTTGACCTCAGGTTTTTCGCTTTAAAAAGTCCCCCACCATCCTGAAGGAAAACCGCTTTAATATCGTTTAGTGTAAGCTTGTCTTGGGTATCTTCCCAAGAGTTTGTCTGGTGATGTTCCAACACATTATTCCACTAGGCAGTGGAACACAGGCAGCTTTCCACCATTTCTCACAGAATTAATTTTGACCTCACCTTGGACAGGCCACCAAGTGGAGGCCAAGTGGGATTGATGGAAAATTGGCAAGTTAGTCTCCCTAGTGTGTTCTCTTCTGCACTTTTGGAAAAGTCCTGCAAGCAGGTTGCGTATCTGCACCGTTGATTGGTGTTGAGGGAGGATTACCCTTTTATCCAGCTGAGCAATGCACAGATGCCATTGCCAATGAAGCTGTGAAAAAGTCTGATCTGAATCCTCTCGCCAGCAGCCGAAGGAGCAAGAACCCTTGAGGGGGAAATGAACCAGCTAACACCACTAAACCATTACAACACTGCTGTGGCCTCAAATGCGATGGAGCTAATGCTTAGTATTTGTGCATACAGATTACTAGACTTTGACATGCTATTGGCAGTAGCAGTTCTCATTTTAATTCTAGCAATTTAAAGCAAGTTAGTCCTCCTGATACCCCACCAAATCCCTCACCTTCCTTGTGGATTGACAGAGCAGTGGCCCAGACATCTGCAGTCTTAACCCCATTTCAAAGGTAGTATGAGGTACGCAGAAGATAGGCCAGATACATGAATTTAGAGTGAAATAAGTTGGCTTACATTGACCCATGAAATAAGTCATCGTGAGCCCCTCAAAGTGGCTCAGACTATGTTATCCAGTGTCGGATCAGATACTCTGAACCTGGAGAGTAGTTGGGGGATCAGGCTGGATAAAGTGTGTTTACATTACATTTTTACTTTCTAGGATCTGAACCTTCTTTACTGGTTGCGATGAAATGCTGAAAGTGTTGAAAGCTCGTGCTTAAGGAAACTGGTTCGCAATTTTCACGGGAAAAATAGGCAGAACCACAGAAAGCAATCCACAAAACACTTGTTAGAATCCCATGTAATTAAAATGGGATAGCTGTCCTTTGTATATTATGGACAAGGCCAGTAGTTTTCCATTTTCTTGGAAACAATTTTGGAATCACAGAACATGATCCCCCAAAACCACAATAAAAATCTCAGACTCCCATGTAATAAAAATGGAATGTAATTTATTCAGTGATCATTGACCAGTAGCCCTACTCGCGAGTATAACATTTTTCTCGTCCGTGTTCTGCAGTGAAAGTTCCACTGTTTTAATCTCTGTTTTCTACTGAAATATCCCTCACTCTTCAAATGTGAAATGTGTTTTTTTTTAAATTTACGTTCCTGGCCTGCAATCGTTGGCTTGCAGTGTCACCTTCTGATGCTCGCAAACCTTCCTCTTTGTTGTTTGCACGTGTGTGATGAAATATTCTAATCTGGATGCAAGTTAATACGTTTTATTACACGCAATTTTAAGTAATTATATATGTAATGCAGCAGAAGAACCCATGCTTGAAGGTTTATCCCTCCAGGCGAATATGAAGGTAAGCAGATAGCTGCCCTGGCCAGGTGCCAGACCAAAAGACATGCACTAAACAGTAACCGTCACGCAATAGGTGAGGGTTTATGTAAACTAACTACACAAAAAAGAGAAGTTCTCACTGAGCAAAAAGAAAAAAAAAAGTACTGTATACTGATTGTTTTTACTATTGTTGGATTTGTGAGATTAAAACGGTCACGGTCCACCCAAGGGATGGTGGATGTGAAAGGTACAAGGTGCAATCTTCAGCCAGTGCTGGAGATCCCCATTCCATTCTCTGGCTATTTAGCTAATAGGGCTAATTTTCCAAACCTGTGCTCCTGGCAGAGGGACCCGCCCGCTGGGAGTGCACCTTGGCACATCGCAGGCACAACCCCCACAATTTTCTGTCTATTTGGATGGGAAAAATCAGAAGGAGCACACCTGCAATTTTCCCACACGTGCTCACAATGGGTGAATCTTTGTGCCAGGAATGCGCATTTAGGAAATCAACCCGAATATGTTGTCGAGAAGCTGAAAACTCTTTCAGTCTACATCTAAATTATTCCTGTGCGTAGAATACTTTGGCTGGGAACACCTATTAATTAAATAATTCAGCCCATTCCTCCATTGGCTGTGAATATCTTTTTTTTTAAACATGTTCTATGTGTATGTAAAAATCCAGTCCACAATAATAGTAAACATTTTTTTCCCTCAGTCAGGCATCCGACACAGAAAGAAACCCATCACCATACTGAAGAATTTCTAAACCAAACTACTGAGAAATCAACACATGTAAAGTTTCTTGTTGCCTGATATGAATCGCACAATCTCTGCTCATGAAGACACACTCCATTTAGGGACCCCCCACCCCCCAAAGTGTGTATCCGGTCTCTGGAATTTAATTAGCTAAAACCTTGCAGTTTACCATTACGTACCACTGATGAGGTTCCTGTTGATCGTCTGTTAGAATCACCCTACCTATTTGGGCATTGTCTTGCAGGGTTATATGGAGCCGAGTGGGAAGAACCATAAGCCCCATTGAAAGGTCTAGCCCTCCAGGTCCCATCAATTGGTGAGCCTGTTGGTCAGTCATGAATTCTACCTTGGAGTTCTGTGGACTTGGCTTAGATATTGTATTATGGAGTCTGCCACAGAGGAGTGAGTCAATTTGAATCTCCCATCAGCAAATGTGGCATCTTTGAGCCCAAAGAGACCCCACTTACCTGCCCCTACCGCAATGAAAATCTAGATTTTCTGAATCTTTCTGTTAAAGGAATAGTTAAGGAAAGACATACAACAAAAGTTTTCATGTGCTTTATCCAAGTACCTTGCAATTTGTCACCTTAAAAATTCAGGTAATACTCACTTGTCTTTCACAGTTGAGGTTTTAGTCATTAAACAACCATCTCGTGTATCGAGAAGCTCCTGGTCATTGACCCTGCACTCATCTCATTCAAATATAGTTGTGTTATGGGAGCACTGGAAGATGAATGCAACTCTCACCTGCCTTAAACACTGACTGACATTTCATTATATCGATGCATTATTGGCACGACAAGCAATCTTGTTTTTCTCTTTTAAAAAAACAAAGTGTATGAAGACCATCCACTGGGAGGGTAGTATACTGGTAACATAACGTTACTTCAGTCAGTGCTGAAGGCAGGAATGGATTGGATTTGGCATGCAACACTTCTACATTATCTCCCACCTCTTTAAAAGTCAAGAGGGTAGAAGTGTGGAAGAATAAATCTTGATATGTTGCTGGGTATTTGGTGGATTAGTGCGTAAAATAGGTCACATAGGTAAGTTTAAACTAATAAACGAAGAGATTCCAGGGTCGACAAGTCATCACAATATTCAATTCACACTCTTCCACTTTAGGTAAAAGGGTAATGCTAGATTGGTGAAATATAGGAGCCTCATTTGTAAAATCCAAACCGTGAGTGCTCAACGAGCTAGGCATTACTTTTGAGGTTTGACCCACGCTTTAAAATGACTCGTGGTTCCACTATAGGTTCCTATATGTAGAAGATATGATGAAGGATCACGTGAATGGAGCTTTTGCATGCTTTATTCTCTCCATATTTAAACTGAGAGTTGTACACACACATACCTACACAGATAGTCATTTATGTAAAATCTCCTTTCTGGCTGAAGATGTCTAAGGGCTTCCCTGTTACTTGTCATGTGCAAGGGAAAAGTAGGCTTAAGATCAGTGAATTCACACATTTTCCATTCCATGGCAATCTGTGTAAATGATCTGACTGCATGTTACTATTAGAAATCAATTTCAGTGTTGACCGTAAGAGGGATAGATGAAGGCAATCCCATTAAAGTGAAGCAGCACTCTTCACATTTCTATTTTTTTCTTAAAATCTCACAAAGCTGCCTTGACGGGGGACATGAGTCTGCTTTATTAAAACTTATTTAAACTTGAAACTCCGGTTCAGACAGATAACACTGACTTTGGTCTTTGGCTGAGGTAAAAATCACACTTCCAAGTATTCCTGTGCACAGCCCAACCTTCCAGCAGCCATTCACTAGCTTCCTACCATTCCATGAAGGGGATCAAAAATGTCGAGCTCCTGCAATTTTTTTGTGTTTCTCCCCAGTCGAACCCAAGGATGCCGAAACCTAAATGCTACACTTGCTCTGCAGCAACAGATCGCTTATCAAATCTACTTGCCAAACTAAAGTATTATTTGCCAATGTGCTAATTAGATCACTGATAATAATCACATTCTCCATTTTACTGAAGCAATTATTATGAGCTGTAACAAATTTGACATTTACTAAATTGCCAGCAGCTCACGGCTCAGTCTGAAGCCTTGTGCCTACTGCAGTCCACCACCCTTGTGTGTATGTAATAATATTTCTGTGCGGTGAATGCCTTAATGATTTAACAGGGTCTAGTAGTAATTCTAAGATAACTATTGTTGGGAAAAATAGAGTGGGAATAAATCACTTTATTGAAATCCATGTATTACTGCTGTCTTTTTTTTAAATACATATATCACTTGACTTAATCAGTCACCATTCTAGTGCAGTACTGGACTTCTGTATGCCCTTCGGAAGAAACGGTATTGACTCTAAGGCCGCGATTTTGCCATTGGAGGTGGGATCGCGGCGGGAGAGGTGGTTGGCAGTTTCCAGTCCCGCTCCTGGCTGCAGCTGCTCTGTAAAAAGGATAGTCCGTTAATAGGGCTTGTTAAGCTCGCCTTGCGGGGTTCCCGGCCAATTAAAAGGAAGAGGGTCTGATGACGTCATTTGATGACGCGTCATCAGCCGGTTTCCTTAAAGGGACCATGGCCACATTCATTTTGACAGTTATGCTGTCAGTGTTCTGCAGCATTGAGGTATTGCAAACACTGACAAGCACTGCACAGAGGGGCACGGCTGCACCCAGGCTCCCACATGACTCTGGAGGGAGTCACAGCACGCAGGGAGGTTCTCTTCCCTTCCAATGGGCGGAAGAGACCTCCCCAGGACACCAACGCAGCCTGGTTGCACATTGCACAGAAGGGCAAAAGCAGGGATGTCGTCAGGAGGACCAGGCTGCAGTGACGCAAACCTTTCAATGATCTCAGTAGATCACGAAACGTTACTGCAAAGCCACACTCAACCTCATCCTCCTGTGCCACTCATCACATCCCCATCATTCTGCCTTCCCTACCCTACTCCTGCACATCCTTACTCACATCAACTTACCTTGCACCTCCACCCATCCCTCTCTATCTACATTATCACTTCCCCATCTCACGAGCCACTGCTCACACTCACCCTCATCCTAGTGCAATCATACCAACTAACACACAAGGGTAGGCACTTGGGTGTTTTATGCAATGTTCATGTAGATTTTCTGTTAATGTGATGTCAAACATTGAAATCTTTATTTTCAACACTTTGCCTTATTGGACAGCTCTGTGCTCACCTTTGGAAGTGTCTTAGTGAGTTGCAGTGAATGGTGAGACATAACGGTACCCCCCGCAATGGTGATGAGTGTGAAAGGAATGGCTTGGTCATTGTAGGAATGCTTTATGGTGATGGTGTGGGGTGGTGTCAACCTGGCGCATCATGCGGCAGCCAGGGTGTACAGCATCAAGTGAAGTAAATCTGGCCATGGTGATGCCATCGCTGGCCTCCCGGGCAGCAATGTTGTCGGGTGCTGATGCCCTGTGTCCCGTGCAGCATCAGGTGATTGCGGAGAAGGTTGGTATTATTGTTGGTGTGCCTGGTGATGTTGGTGTTGGGGCTGATCGTGGAGGAATTCAGAGGACCAAGGTGAGATTTTTTCAAGGGCACCGATGTTGCTGGAATAGATGGCAGCTGAAGTTGAGATGACAGAAGCGATCTGTCAATGGTGAGAGAGCTTGCTCCAAGGAGGTGACAGTGGATAGAGAGTTTACTCCAAACACTTCCAAACTGCAAACAGCTCAAAAGTGTCTTCCAAGTCCTGAAGGCTTAAGCTTCTGACATTGGAAAGTGACCAGCTGTGAAATGGTAGCTTTCATACGACATAGAGAACCCGACCTACTTACTTGATGTGATCTCCGAATGACGTGAACCCCATTAAAAATGTGGTAAAATAGAAAAAGGCTGGCAAAATAGTAGTAAACAAGCACTTAACAAGCAGTTAAGTATCTTAAATGCCTCCCCCGCCGCTTGGTGTCGGGTCTGTTCTGAAATCGCAGACCCGACACTTTGGAAACTTACATGGAGGTGGTTTCGGAGCGGGTTCCCAACCCGCTGTCAATCATTTCGATTTTGACAGCGGACCCACCTCCAAACCCGCACTCTGAGCGCCGGCAAAATTCAGCCCTAAGACTCTGCCATTTGCAGACTTCCAGGATATGTATTAGCTGAACTGAATGGAATTGTCCATTTACCTCGCAGGGCACCTCCACCTCCATCCACAAATATTGAGAAGAACATGATGACTTCATTAGAGGCGCACTTATTTTAATGAACCATCAAAGTGGCATTACACTCAAGGAATGGATGAATGAAAATCTCTTCACCTGAAAAAAGATGTTTTGTCGAGCAGCTGAAACTGCTGTTGCCCAATGTGACTCCAGAGCAGTTTGACCTCAAGAGTCAAACAGCTACTGATAATCTCAGTGGGATGCAGTGCATTGCAGAGTATTCAAAAATTTACTGGATTGGCTTCAGTTTCAATACAGATTCAACATCTGGGAATAGGCTACCCTTAAGCAACACTAGATCCTTTGTGTCAGGCGTAGGGGAAGGCTGACACAGTGACACATTTGTGTGCATCTTGTGTCCCTTGCGTTATGCTGGAATCCAAGGTCAATCTCAGTCTGTAAGCAGTGAAGTGGAATAGATTAAGTTGATCTGGACCAACTTTTTGTTCTACCTACAAACTGAACTGAAAGGTATTTTTCCCAATTTATCAATTTGAATGTTGATGCTTTAATGTGACAGATAGAAATAAATGTAAGAGTTGAGAAATGATTGTGATATAACTAATAATATCAGAAACCCAATAGACTGGCATAACATCGAGTCTCAGATAGTTGCTTATTTGTCTAACATTTTACAGAGCTTGCTGCTGGGAAGATCAATTCAATGACACATCCACCAAATACTGCAATGATTCCAGACTGTTTCTGCAATAAAAAAATGTACCCTATTGATCGGGTTTCTTGATACAGAAACAGCTTGGATTTGTGCAAGTACTCTGAACTCTTCCTGATTACCAACCTAAATAGGATGTAAAAGACAGTTTATGTAATGCTGTTCATGCATGAACAGGTGAGCATGTGGTAAAATAATGACGAGTCACTTCTTGTTACCTGAAGGGCGTCAACTATAGCTGCACCTAAATATTTAAGTAGTTGACTTGCAAATGCCTACATTAGAACAGTTACCATACTTCAACAATAATTAATGCGAGAAGCACTTGGAGACATTTTGATCTAATAAAGTGCTATATAAATGCAAGTACTATTAATATAAGTTCATTTTTATTTTTCAAAGTTATGTTGGATAAGCACATCCTGTTATGTGAAATTACTGAGCATGTGCTTCACGAACACACAATATTTTGTTTCATATGGTGCACTGAAGCAATCTCACCCAGCTTTATATGTGTCAAAATAACAGACTGCGTATTAATCCAAACAAGTCCTGGTCTGAAATTGTTCTTCACATAAATGTTGCCTGGGTAATTAAATGGAGTTTTAAAAAAAAGTATTTTTATCATCAAAAAGCTGACTTTCTGAGTAATTTTGAATTTTAAACTTGCTAGTTTCATGATGTTTTCAGTCTTGGAAAAAGCAGCTGAAATGCACAACCACTAAAAACCATATTCCAATTCATTCTAATTCCAATTTATTCTAATTACAGCTTCAGAGCTTTTCAGGGTTGGGTAAAGATCTATTCCCAAAACAAGTGTATTCTGTCATGTTTTATTTTTGATAGAAATTTAAAATGTATATTTTTCTCCCTAGTTTGGTTCCTGTACCGTGCTGGCAGTGTGATTCTTCAGCCAGCCATCAGGGGATATGTCAAAGTTGTGACAGCTGACTACTCTCCTCCCGTTCCTATGTCCAGGGCCAACTGGTTTATGATGACTGAAAAAGTCAAATCCTGCTTTACTGTGAGGAATTCTGTGATTTTTTTTTTGAGGGGAGTGTTTTGGAATCACATTCCACAATTCTGTCTATTTTTCACTGAAAACAGTAAGCTAGCAACCTTGATTGATGGGAAAATAAAATTGTTCTTTTAAATAGCAAAAGCAGCATTCAGAGACCACAAAATTAAACAAGAAATATACAGAGAACTGTGTAACTAGAACTGATCAATTGGACCGGGAGTCGGTGTGGGGGGAGCTCTACTCCAACAAAAGAGAAATATATTTGCTTCTGAAGAAGTGGCTGTAAATCTGGCCCACTGCTCAAACACCACAGTGCAGTAGTGCACAGCTGCACACACATTGCTAACCACAGTGCTAAATGGCCTTTCAACACACTCACAATTTCTCATTTCTGGGTTGGGCTCAAGCACCTTTAGAACATTGGCCCAGAAATTCGCCTCTCCAGCTTGCCGCGGGGGTAAGGACCTACCGCGTCTGCCGTTCTGCTTCTGGCCCACGGGGACTTCAGCTCCTGGGCCTGCCCCAACTGCCGGCGCGCAGTGCTTGCGTGTCCCAGGGGCGCAGTTAGTGCGATACGTCCCCTGGGATCACGTGGGCCATGGAGAGCCAATGGCAGAAGACCATCTTTCATTCATAGATTTGACAGGAAGACCTGTCAAATCTATGAATTGAAATCGGCCCCAAAACAACAGCTAAACTTCAAATAAATTTTTCAAAAAACTATCACATTTTTAAAATAACTATAAGTTAAATAAATTAACTACTTTAAACAAAAATTTAAATTTTTGAAAAAGTTAAAATACTTTTTAACAGTGCTAAAAATAAACTTACCTTTCTTTAAAGTATCTAAAAACGATAAACCTGTTGAAAATTTTTTTTAATTATAATTAATTAACCACTTACCTTGTTGAAAACGGGTCCTGCGCCTCCTTTTTAAAAGCGCACGTTCTTCAATACTTACCCTCCCGGAGAAACCTGAAAAAAACCCTAAGTTTGCTGCATGCGCGCAGCCTCTACCGCACACGCGGTTCACCTCTGAACCCCTCCCTTCACGAGACCAGAAGTTCCGGTTTCCCGCGCATGCGCAGTGCATGCAGGAAACCGGCACTTCAGGAGGCCTTACGGGTGAGTACACAGTGCGTACTCACCCGGCAAGTGCCGAATTTTTGGCCCATTGTGTTTCCTTGAACAGAAAGATTCGAAAGCCATTAACTACAAGGCACTCAACAAAAAAAAATTGGGATCAGATGTGAAATTGCTGTCGTCACTTTCGGAACTTTGTATAAGAGAAGATATTTCCACTGGGGGTGGGGGGGGCGAAGAGTGCAAACCTAAGGGCCATGAATATAAGATAGTTACTAATAAATCCAATAAGGAATTCAGGAGAAACTTCTTTACCCAGAGAGTGGTTAGAATGTGGAACTCTCTACCGCAAGGAGTGGTTGAGGCGAATAGGATAGATGCATTTAGGGGGAAGAGAGATCACTACATGAGAGGAGAAAGGAATAGAAGGATATGTTGATGGGGTGAGATGAAGTAAATAGAGTGGGAGGAGGCGTGGGAGGATTTCTGTGCTGTAGATTCTATGTAAGAATGATGGTATTTTGAGGCAATGTCGACTGCATCATTTTTAATTCCTGTACATTAAAAGAAATGTTGATAAACTAAAACATATAGTTTAATAGTATTGGAAGGAAGGAGGAAAACCTAAATGCTGATTAATGTGCAGAATTTGATCTGTGCTTTTAATTTTGTTGTCCACATATTCGTGTTGTGGTGTATGGAAGGTTTTCTGCCGAAGGCAATGTTGCTATTCATTAACAGGCGCGTGTTGTTGAGCAGTGAATATCTGCAGTGTGGGCGTGTGATAATATTTGAAGAAATGGGCTTCAGAACCAGGAGTTACAACAATCCGCACGCAGTTCTAAACAGGTATTAGAGTGTGATCTGACTCCTACTGGCCAAACAGGTAGGCTTTGGGAGACAAGCAGTCATTCATTGAAATAGTGGCTGGAAAGACCCCGACCGATTCTGCAAAAACTATTTTAAGTTTAAAAAGTGATTATAGTAACTGATTGCTTAGACATGTGGTTGTGGGAAACATGCTCAACTTGGCAATTAGGCCATGTCAAAATTTTTCATCCTTCGCATAAATGAGGGAATTTTGACTGAAATTACCCAAGATTTTGTCACCTCCTCTTTCCCCTGCAATCCCTCCACCCCACTCATTGTACTTTATATCATGGAAATAATGGAGACGGTAGTTTATTTAGTGCCCCAGATTTCTCTCTCCTAAACTGGGCATCTGATCCTTAAAAGAGCACTTAAAAGATCTTTTCTTCTTCCTTTCCGATGTCAAGGATCGCAAGCTTCAACAACTCTCGGACACTAACGCCCCTCCGGAACCTTCTTCCCCTTCACTTTCCTCTGACACCCCTTCTCCCAATATCACCCCCTGCCGCGTTTTCACTATCCCCTCTGACCTTCCCCTCTCTGACTCCGAACGATCAGTCCTCAGCAAAGGCCTGACCTTCATCCCCTTACGCCCCCATCTCAATGAATTTCGAGCTCGGCACGATGCTGAGCTCTTTTTCCGCCGCCTCCGTCTCCGTGCCCACTTCTCTGGCCAGGAGTCTTCCCCCCGCACGGCTGACCCTTTCTCCCGCTTTCAGAATTCTCGTTCCACCTGGACCCCTCCCTCTGGCCTCTTACCCTCTCTAGATCTTTTCATTGCTAACTGCCGCCGTGACATCGGCCAGCTCAATTTCTCTGCTCCCCTCACTCACTCCAACCTACCTCCCTCTGAACTTGCAGCACTCCATTCTCTCCGATCCAACCCTGACATTGTCATTAAACCTGCTGACAAGGGTGGCGCTGTTGTTGTTTGGCGAACCGACCTCTACCTAGCGGAAGTTGAACGCCAACTCTCTGACTCCTCCTCCTACCTCCACCTGGACCATGACCCCACTACTGAACATCAAGCCACCGTGTCCAAGACCGTCACTGACCTCATCTCCTCTGGAGATCTTCCCCCCACGGCCGCCAACCTCATAGTTCCCCAACCGCGCACAGCCCGCTTCTACCTCCTTCCCAAGATCCACAAACAGGACTGCCCCGGTAGACCCATCGTTTCAGCCTGTTCTTGCCCCACGGAACTTATCTCTTCCTATCTCGACTCTATTTTTTCTCCCCTTGTCCAGTCTCTTCCCACCTACATCCACGACTCTTCCGATGCCCTCCGCCATTTTAACAGTTTCCAGTTTCCCGGCCCCAACCGTCTCCTCTTCACTATGGACGTACAATCCCTCTACACCTCCATTCCCCACCAGGATGGCCTGAGGGCGCTCCGCTTCTTCCTTGAACAGAGGCCCAACCAGTCCCCATCCACCACCACCCTCCTCCGCCTGGCTGAACTTGTTCTCACATTGAACAACTTCTCCTTTGACTCTACCCATTTCCTCCAAATTAAAGGTGTTGCTATGGGTACCCGCATGGGTCCTAGCTATGCCTGCCTTTTCGTGGGATATGTGGAACACTCTTTGTTCCAGTCCTACTCGGGTCCCCTCCCTCACCTCTTTTTCCGGTACATTGATGACTGTATCGGTGCCGTCTCCTGCTCTCGCCCTGAACTAGAACATTTCATTCACTATGCTTCCAATTTCCACCCTTCCCTCACCTTCACATGGTCCATCTCCGACTCTTCCCTTCCCTTCCTCGACTTCTCCATCTCCATCTCTGGGGATAGGTTATTGACTAACATTCACTACAAGCCCACTGACTCCCACAGCTACCTGGACTACACTTCCTCCCACCCCGCCTCCTGTAAGGACTCTATTCCATTCTCCCAGTTTCTCCGTCTCCGCCGCATCTGCTCTGATGATGCCACCTTCCATACCAGTGCTTCCGACATGTCTTCCTTTTTCCTCAACCGAGGATTCCCCTCTACCGTGGTCGACACGGCCCTCGACCGTGTCCGTTCTATCTCCCGCACTTCTGCCCTCACCCCTGCCCCTCCCTCCCGGAACCACGATAGGGTTCCCCTTGTCCTCACCTTTCACCCCACCAGCCTCCACATTCAACGGATCATCCTCCGCCATTTCCGCCACCTCCAGCGTGATCCCACCACCAAACACATCTTCCCCTCACCTCCCCTTTCAGCATTCCGCAGGGACCGCTCCCTCCGCGACACCCTAGTCCACTCCTCTACCACCCCCAGCACCCCTTCCCCTTCGCCCGGCACCTTCCCGTGCACGCGCAGGAGATGCAACACATGCCCTTACACCTCCCCTCTTCCCACTGTCCAGGGCCCCAAACACCCCTTCCAGGTGAAACAGCGATTTACTTGTACTTCCTGCAATTTAGTATACTGTATTCGCTGCTCACAATGTGGTCTCCTCTACATTGGGGAGACCAAACGCAGATTGGGTGACCGCTTTGCGGAACACCTCCGTTCAGTCCGTAAGGGGGAGCCCGAGCTCCCGGTGGCCTGTCACTTTAATTCACCGCTTCACTCCCACTCTGACCTCACCGTCCTCGGCCTATTACACTGTTCCACGGAAGCGCAGCGTAAGCTCGAGGAACAGCACCTCATCTTTCGTTTAGGCACGCTACAGCCCTCTGGACTCAATATCGAGTTCAACAATTTTAGATCATAACCTCAGCTCCAATCACATTTATATTTTATTTTTTCCATCCTTTTATTTGCCCCCCCCACCTTTTTTTTCCTCCTAGAAGCTGGCAGCTGTCCTTCATTCTGCCAGTGGATTTCACACTTCTTTCAGCCTTAATCTGTCACATTAACACCACCTCTAGCCTTGCATATCTCTTAATGTCTCTTAATGTCTCTTCATCTCCCCCTTTGTTCTTTTATCCCCTCCCCCTTTTCCCAGCTTTACTCTGGCCTTAAATCTATTTGATTTCCGGCTCTTCACAGTTCTGACGAAAGGTCATCGACCTGAAACGTTAACTCTCTTTCTCTCTCCACGGATGCTGCCTGGCCTGCTGAGTTTTTCCAGCGTTTTCTGTTGTTATTACTTAAAAGATCTTGTTTGCTAACTAAAGCTCTTGGAGCACCAGGACATTAGAGACCCTCCCAGACACCCAAACCGTGGACACTCGACTCCAGAGTGCTGGTGGAAAGTAGTTAAGCTGGAAGATAAACCTTATGGCAACTTATTGTAGAGTCTCCGGGGGTTGAAATTTAACTTTGCTGGAGTGCAAATCGGGCGATAGCGTATCAGCAGCCTGTTTTACACCCCGCCCATTGAGGTCAATGGATAAGAAAATCGGGCGGGGTGTAAAAATGGGCTGCCGATTCGCTACTGTCCATTTTGCACGGACACTGAAGTCGAATTTCGCCTCCTCCTCCTCCTACTCTTCACTCTTTCTTTCGCTGGATCGCAAAACTTAAGAACTCCTTAACGTCCTCAGATTTTCTTTTCTTCCTACAATCTTTTAAACCCCAAGCTTGGCACCACCTTAACCACTACTTTCCTGATGCACCTGGTCTTTTTTCCCCCAACCTTGGTGGTGTTCTGTGCAGTGACCCGCGGCCCTTCACCTTGGTTTCTTAATTAAAAAAATATGAAGTCTCACATTTAGAGAAGGGTTTTCCTTCATTGAGTTAGAACCCACACTGCCACTGGAACTGGTGGGATTGGAGGGATAAAAGCTACATACAGCAAGCTGACCTGGGTTAAGTGTAGACTGTAGGAGGTGGCATACAGTTGGGGGAACTTGGGGCTCCCCAATAACTACGTAATTCATTATAAAATCAAAACAGAAATGCTGGAATAGCACAGCAGGTCAGTTGGGGACCTGTAAGAGAAAAATTAACTGATGTTTTGGCTGCATTTCCAGCATTTTTGGTTTCTATTTCGGATTTCCAGCATTCATAGTTATTCTGATTGTCTCTGGATAATTAATTATTGGGGAATGTTAAGGTCGAGAAGCTGCATGTGTTCACTGGAAACGCAATTACAAAATTAAGATTATTTTTAAAAAGACTGGAAGGCGAGGCTCTGAAAATATAAAGCCAATAATGTCACTTACCATCCCACACACCATCGACAACAAGTACCCCGCAATGTCACAGAGAGGATCGAATGAATACATTCAACACGCATTCTCACAGTTTCACAACCTGAGTTGAGCAAGACTTTTGCTTCAACTGCGTGTTGTACTTTGGGTGAGTGGCAACTCGAGCATTCTTTTAAAAAAAAACATCTCAGTTTATTATATAAATAAAAGGCCCCCCCGAGTCTGAGCCTCCATCTGCAAAGATAAGATGAAGGAGAGAATCCCGGTCGGTGACAGGAATCAGTGGAGGGATTTTGCAATTTAAACCCCCCCCACCCCCACCACCATTCTTGGTAGCATTTCTGCCTCTGAGTCAGAAGATACGGGGTTTCGAACCCTGCTCCGGACGTCCCGGTGAGTGGAGGCCGGAGCTCCAGTTGACACTCAGTGAGATGCAGGAATCCAGTCGGCGTGGGTGTGCCACCACCCCCCGCCCCCCCGCCCCCCATTGTATGGATCGTAGGAACCCATAAAAACCTCCTGCCGTACAGGACTAACCACCCTATTGGTTGGTACAAATATGGTTACAGTCATAGAAGGAGCGTTCACGTCACAGCCTGTCAGATTGTTAGTCAGCCTGCGAACCCTTCCAAAACTTAACACTATTCTCCAAGGGAAAAGTGTAAAGATACGAAAACAACAACCACCTGAGTTATGCTCGGTCATAAAGTAACAAAAAACTACGAGTGCCCCATGTCCAATGAAGATTAAATAGACTATATACTAATATAAAGTCGTAATCCCTGATTAAGCCAACACTGTGTCGCCTCGTTATGTTTTTCAATATTGCATTTCCCAATAGAGAAAATGTTAACGTTACTTCAAGGATATTTTTGCCCTTGGGCAGACACAGAGGCAAAGCAACAAAAATTGTTCTGGGTATCAGGAATTTAAGTTATGAGGGAAGGTTAAGGAAATTGGGAGAGAAAAAACACTTGGAGGTGGAGATAGATAAAAATTAATTCTGGTAAATTAATCGCTGTGGTGACGGCTTCAAATACAAGGAAACATATGGTTAAAAATGAGGAAGTTAGGAGTAAAAATTAAATTCAGGGGGAACTTTTCTGCGCAAAGGATGTAGGAGTTGTGCAATGCGTTACCAAGGAATCCAACAGAAAAATGGGTTCAAGAGGCATATAAATCCAGTTCTGGGAAGAGAAGGGATTAAGAAATATCACGACAAGGCGGGCAGGCAGGCAGGTGGGATTGGGACCTATCAAAATGGGAAAGGGCATATTGGGTCCAATGAGGACAGGTTGCATTTCCTTGAATATAGAAGATTAAGGGATGATCTAATTGAAGTGTTTGGGATGATTGAAGGATTTGATAGGGTAGATAGGGAGTAACTATTTCCTCTGGTGGGGGAGTCCAGAACAAGGGGGCATAACCTTAAAATTAGAGCTAAGTTGTTCAGGGGTAATATCAGAAGGCACTTCTTCACACAAAGGGTAGTGGAAATCTGGAACTCACTCCCCCAAAAAGCTGTTGAGGCAGGGGGGTCAATTGAAAATGTCAAAACTGAGATTGATAGATTTTTGTCGGGCGAGGGTATTAAGGGTTAGCGAACCAAGGCAGGTAAAATGGAATTAAGATCCAGATCCAGCCATGATCTGATTGAATGGCAGAACAGGCTCGAGGGGTTGAAAGGCCCACTGCTGTTCCTTCCGATGTAATAACCTTTTCCAGGTGCTATAAGTTCTTACTGTGTGTTAATTATGTAACAGATTTATTTTATCTCAGCTATACAGTTCAGGGGCATTTATGGTTCAGTAAAAGACAGCCAAAGTCCAGAGCCACCATTCTTTCACAAAATCATTACTGTTTTCTACATTTATTCAGTGTGATTTTTATTCAGCTGTTTTTTTTTTACTTCACAGTCGAGAGAACTCTGTGCTCACTTACCTGGACCCTGATAGTGCTCCGCCTGCAAAGGATGATAGGTAATAATATGCCTGGAATGCTGTCTGTTAGTTGCTATGTTTTAACAAATTAAGCTGGTGACTCATTCGGGCTATATACATAACCTCTGCTGGCGTAGCTATGAACATTGATATACTCGAAAATTTGCCATTTCAGGATTATCTCCCTCTAGATCTATATCTTTTTTGTGAAGTATTTTGGCAATGCCAAATTCTTCACTATTGCCCACTAATAGTCAATTGGCAGAAACTCTAGCCCTGTGAATAAAAATGTTTAAATCAATAATAGTGAATACGTTAATCCTGCTCACTTTGCTGTGCTTCAGGTGAAGTGTGTCAAAGTACAGTTAAGCTGCAGTTGCTGCTTGGTTTGAATGCACTGTCCACACACAGTCTGTCAACCAATTTTGTGAAGCAACTCCTGGAAAAATGTATTTTTTTTTTGCCAGACTCACTGACAGGGGAACAATTTGCAAACTTTTTTTCTCAAGCATTAGTTTTCGGATACAGCCTTGTACTTTTGTACGCACCGCGTTTAATGTTATGTTTAAAATTCCATTTCCATTTCCAGCACGACTTCAAATGCTGCCCTCACAAAAGAATGTATTGGAAAAATAATGGTTGGGGAAAAAAGATTATTGGAGTCTAAAAAAAATTTCATCAGCCGCCGACTTTGATAAACAATACTTTATTTTTTCAGGAACAGTTAGAGGAATTGGGCTGGAAATTGGGAGTAGATGCAGTATTCAAACTGGACAGCAACTGACTATATATTAACTGTGTAGCCCTGACTGCAACATTTTAAAATGTATAATACAGATTCCATCCCTCTCCCTGACAACTGCCTGAGGTTGAACCAAACCGTTCGCAACCTTGGTGTCATATTTGACCCTGAAATGAGCTTCCGACCACATATCCGCAGCATAACAAAGACCGCCTACTTCCACCTCCATAACTTCGCCCGACTCCGCCCCTGCTTCAGCTCATCTGCTGCTGAAATCCTCATCCATGCCTTTGTTACCTCTAGACTTGACTATTCCACTGCTCTCCTGGCCGGCCTCCATAAACTTGAGCTCATCCAAGGCTCTGCTGCCCATATCCTATTTCGCACAAAGTCCCGTTCACCCATCACCCCTGTGCTCGCTGACCTACATTGGCTTATGGTTCGGCAACACCTCGATTTTAAAATTCTCATCCTTGTTTTCAAATCCCTCCATGTCCTCGCCCCTCCCTATCTCTGTAACCTCCAGCCCTACAACCCTCTGAGATCTCTGTGCTCCTCCAATTCTGGCCTCTTCAGCATCCCCGATTTTAATCGCTATTTTAATCTGATCATAACTGTTGTGCTGCATGTTCACTCGCTGTGAAATAAAGCAGCTTATTGATTTGTATCACTCCTCCCCAAATGTTTGCTTGGTCCCGCTTCAAAGAGATTGATGAGGTACATGTGCGAAGACTTGCATATCCTACTAAAGTCATAAGGAGGTGTGGTTACACTATTATATAAGTAGGTATAGGGCAATTTGGGTCAAGCCCCATAAAAAGTAAGATGCTTGGACCACTTACAGGAGCACCTGACGCCACAAAACTCAAGAAGATACATACGGCAGGTTCAAATTTATAACAGTTTTATTACTGTCCATCAGTCCAGAGTTTCTCTGTAACAGTGAGCCGTGAGCATTAAGGAGGGAAGATCAACAAAAAAAATCTTTGTTTTAAAATGTTCTACTTGCAAAGATATTGGCCCGGATATTCCGATCCCTACGGGTGGGTACGCGCTGTGTACCCACCCGTCGGGACATCGGAAATGTCGGTTTCAGGCATGCCCTGGAGAAGGGCCTCTGTGGGCGGATAGTTCCGCTTTTTGGAGACCCTCCGCCCGCAGAAAACCCTTACAATTCTTGCGCCTGGTAAAAGCAGGCGTAAGGCCTGCTTTTACTAGGAGAAGAGTTAAAAAAAAGTTTCCACTGATTTATCATTTAAAAATACTTTAAAAAAAGGTAAGTTTATTTTTAGCCGCATAAAATACTTTAATTATTTTTTACAAAAAATGTAATTTTTGTTTAAAATACTTAATTTATTGTAATTTCAAGTCATTTTAAAAATGTGATTTTTTTTAAAATTTATTTAAAGTTTTACTATGTTTTGGGGGTGATCTCCATTCATATATTTGACAGGTCTTCCTGTCAAATGTACGAAGGGAGATTCCCTTCAGTGATTGGCTCCCCATGGCCCACGTGATCCCAGGAACGCTGCGAACTACATGCGCCCCTGGGATATGTCGGCCTTGCGCACTTGCAGTTTGGAGAGGCCCAGCAGCGGAAGCGTGTGTGTCCCGGGAGCCCTCAGGTAAGGGCGCAGATTTTTCCAGATCGCAGGTCTCTGCCCGCGGGAGGCCTGTGATCGGAAAATATGGGCCATTGGATATAAGCAAACTGCAACAGGACAGAAAGAAGGACTATAGGCAACAAATCCACATGAAATAACCTTCATTGACAGAAGAGTCAACACAGCTATAACACTTCAAAGAATGACCACAGATGGATTGTCTATGTGGATATTGAGCACCAGAAGTTGTGAAAGAGCCAGTTCATCAGAAAGATTTTGCTGTATTGTATTTATTACCATTTCCATCTGTCTCATTTTTCCACAATATAACATTTCCTTGTGGAAATTATTAATTCCCTTTTTAAGTGACAAGTTATTTAACCTGAGAATCAGAAGATTGATATAAACCCTTTTAGTTAATTGCAATATTAAATGAGAATCAAGAAATAAAACTTAATTTAAACAAAACGTTGTTTCACGGGCTTGATCAGGCTCCAGCCCTCCACTGATCACCACGGAGGCTTCACCTCTTCTGTTTCTGATCCTTCTTCACATGACCCATTCTCCCGAGGTTTCCAGATCACCATATCCGTGCCAAACTTAGTGCAGACACCTGATAGCTATGGATTGTCCCAGCAGAACAGTTGACCTCACAATCTACTAGCCTCGTAAACTTTTACAACAATAAAAATACCTGACTTTGGAATTTAAATTGGCTACGTGCAATATTATTGTACACAGCCTCTGTAGCAATCCCTCAGTAGAGCAGCGAGAGGGCAACAACAGGAAAAACTTGTGACAAAATTGTCGTCTTCTAGCTACACCCCTGCATCAGGGCACACAACAACAGATATCGAGCCTTTAATGGAGTAAAACATCCCAAGGCGCTTCACAGGAGCGTTATCAGACAAAAACTGACACCGAGCCACAGAAGAAGATATTAGGTCAGGTGACCAAAAGCTTGGTCAAAGAGGTAAGTTTTAAGGAAGGTCTTAAAAGAGGAGAGGCGGAGTGTTTTAGGGAAGGTTTACAGGGCTTCACATGCAACCTATTAGTGCCTACTTAACACACCCAAATATTGTGAAAGAGTAAAGGTGTTATTTATAACAGCTCATTCTCACTAATAAATGTTAACTTTTATTGAAACCACATTGAATCCTGACTGATGACAATTGCAGTCTTTCAATCGCCCAGGTTTGCCAAAGTCAGACTATTCTATTCATGTCACGAAATTAACCATTGATAAATGGTAGAGGATAATTAATCACATAGTTCTGAAGGAATTAAGTGCTAGCAGTGCTCGAATCGGTGTCTCCGCCAGTCCTTCCCATCTCACTTTACAATGACTGATTTGAAGCAGGGTGGAAACAAGCAGTCTGCCACAGGTCCGCACACCACTGAAGTATTCCAGCACTGAGACGCACTGTCTGGCAAGAATCACAAAGAGAAACCAACCACCTCCCATCAAAACTTTTCATGGCAAGGTGGATATAACACTGCAGGAGGTGGGAAAAAGAAGGGTTGTCCTGTGTGGTACTTTAAGACACACTGTTGTATTGTCAGAGAACAACAGTGCACCTTGCATGTTGGGAGGTGGTGGGCAAACTGATCAGTCTTAGCAGTTACAGGGATGCCATCCGTGATGATCTGCACACTTTTCAAACTTCTAATGAGGTTTAGCCTCTCTCAGAGCCCCAAACGTCTTCAGCGCAAAATATGACATGGATTTGTCCCAGTGCATGATTTTGCAAATCACTCTGCCTCCCACCCCAGCCAATCTTGGTGCCAGAGGCAGAGCCTTGCAAAATGTATCCTTTGTGTTCACCACACTTTGGTCTGCCTCGACACCTTTACTACCTGAGAAGGTTCTTAAGGTTACGACTAAAGACTTTAGTTACAAGCTGGACTGAAGAAGGAATAGTGAACATCCATGTCAGGTACTGCATCATAAATTCAACTACCAGCATTCCTTTAGAATTCTTCCATGCAGATATATGCAACAGTATCATTTTCTTGGCACTCAGATAAACCAAGCACCAAGTAATATTGTCAGTCACTTGTGTAGGTCAGTTTTAGCTATGCCTGTTATACAGTGATTATCCACTATTGTTTGTAGCTTTTTATTGTAACTTTCAATTTGCTGAATTTTTAAAAAGCAACGGTAATAGAGCTTTGTTGCGATGTGGGTACTATTTGCATAAGCCAACCTTAAGTTTATGAAGACAATCGGTACTAAAAATTACCACGTAATCATTCTTATACTTTCCAACAAAATCATTCTTACACCACCTTTTTCTGGAGGAAAGTATATGACAGATGTCAGGTTGAGAATACAAGTGAGAACCAAGCTGAATATAGAAAGTCCAGAGGGGAAGTGAAAAAGGAAATAAGAAGGGCAAAGAGAGAGTATGAGAATAGACTGGCAGCGAACATAAAAGGGAATCCAAAAGTCTTCTATAAGCATATAAATAATAAACGGGTGGTAAGAGGAGGGGTGGGGCCAATTAGGTACCAAAAAGGGGACCTACGCATGGAGGCAGAGGGACTAAATGAGTACTTTGCATCTGTCTTTACCAAGGAAGAAGATGCTGCCAAAGTTGTAGTGAAAGAGGAGGTAGTTGAGATACTGGATGGGCTAAAAATTGATAAAGAGGAGGTACTAGAAAGGCTAGCTGTACTTAAAGTAGATAAGTCACCAAGACCAGATGGGATGCACCCGAGGATGCTGAGGGAAGTAAAGGTGGAAATTGCAGAGGTACTGGCCATAATCTTCCAATCCTCCTTAGATATGGGGGTGCTGCCAAAGGACTGGAAATTGCAAATGTTACACCCTTGTTCAAAAAAGGGTGTAAGGATAAACTCAGCAACTACAGGCCAGTCAGTTTAACCTCGGTGGTGGGGAAGCTTTTAGAAACGATAATTCGGGACAAAATTAACAGTCACTTGGACAAGTGTGGATTAATTATGGAAAGCCGGCACGAATTTGTTAAAGGCAAATCATGTTTAATTAACTTGATTGAGTTTTTTGATGAGGTAACAGAGAGGGTTGATGAGGGCAATGCAGTTGATGTGGTGTACATGGACTTCCAAAAGATGTTAGATAAAGTGCCACATAATAGGCGTGCCAGCAAAGTTGAAACCCATGGAATAAAAGGAACAGTGGATACGAAATTGGCTAAGTGACAGGAAACAGAGAGTAGTGGTGAACAGTTGTTTTTTCGGACTGGAGGACAGTATAGAGTGGTGTTTCCCTGGGGTTGGTACTAGGACCACTGCTTTTCTTGATGTATATTAATGACTTGGACTTGGGTGTACAGGGCATAATTTCAAAATTTTCAAATGATACAAAACTGGGATGTATAGTGAACAGTGAGGAGAATAGTGATAGACCTCAAGAGGACATAGACAGGCTGGTGGAATGGGCGGACACATAGCAGATGAAATTTAACGCAGAAAAGTGCGAAGTGATACATTTTTGGTAGGAAGAATGAGGAGAGGCAATATAAACTAAAGGGTACAATTCTAAAGGGGGTGCATGAACAGCGAGACCTGGGGGTACATGTGCACAAATCGTTGAAGGTGGCAGGGCAGGTTGAGAAAGCGGTTAAAAAAGCATACGGGATTCTGGACTTCATAACTAGAGGCATAGAGTACAAAAGCAAGGAAGTTATGATGAACCTTTATAAAACACTGGTTCGGTTTCAACTGGAGTATTGTGTTCAATTCTGGGCACCGCACTTTAGGAAGGATGTGAAGGCCTTAGAAAGGGGGAAGAAAAGATTTACAAGAATGGTTCCAGGGATGAGGGACTTCAGTTACTTGGATAGACTGGAGAAGCTGGGGTTGTTCTCCTTAGAGCAAAGAAGGTTGAGAGGAGATTTGATAAAGGTGTTCAAAATCATGAGGGGTTTAGACAGACTAGTGAGAGAGAAACTGTTCCCATTGGTGGAAAGGTTGAGAACCAGAGGACACAGATTTAAGGTGACTGGCAGAAGAACTAAAGGCGACATGAGGGAAAACTTTTTTACACAGCGATCTGGAATGCACTGCCTGAAAGGGTGGTGGAGGCAGATTCAATCATGGCTTTCAAAAGGGAATGGGATAAGTACCTGAAGGAAATAAATTTGCAGGGCTACGAGGAAAGGACCGGGGAATGGGACGAGCTAAAGTGCTCTTGCAGAGAGCCGGCACGGGCCGAATGGCCTCCTGTGTTGTAACCATTCTATGATTTTATTGTGCTTCTTATGCCGGCTCTCTGCAAGAGCACTTTAGCTCGTCCCATTCCCCGGTCCTTTCCTCGTAGCCCTGCAAATTTATTGCCTTCAGGTACTTATCCCATTCCCTTTTGAAAGCCATGATTGAATCTGCCTCCACCACCCTTTCAGGCAGTGCATTCCAGATCGCTGTGTAAAAAAGTTTTCCCTCATGTCGCCTTTAGTTCTTCTGCCAGTCACCTTAAATCTCATTGAAACTTATAAAATTCTAACAGGACTAGACAGACTAGATGCAGGAAGGATGTTCCCGATGGCGGGGGAGTCCAGAACCAGGGGTCACAGTCTAAGGATAAGGGGTAAGCCATTGAGGACTGAGATGAGGAGGAATTTCTTCACCCAGAGAGTGGTGAACCTGTGGAATTCTCTACCACAGAAGGCAGTTGAGGCCAATTCATTAAATATATTCAAGAAGGAGTTAGATATATTTCTTAAGGCTAAAGGGATCAAGGGATATGGGGAGAAAGCAGGGACAGGGTACTGAGTTTGGATGATCAGCCATGGAGAGCGAAGAAATTGACTCAGATACGAAGGTCCTGAATTTAAACAAGGGGAATTATGATGCCATTAGACGGGAACTGAGTAGGTCTGATTGGACAACGTTCCTGGGAGGACTGGAGGTAGATAAACAATGGCAAGCATTTAAAGATAGAATGACAAAATTGCAAAAATTGTTTATACCAATCTGGCATAAAAGGAAATCTAAAAAGGTGACTCAACCGTGGATAACAGGGGAAATTAGAGACAGCATAAAATCCAAAGATAGGGCGTATAAAATAGCCAAAAAAAGCGCCAGAGCGGAAGATTGGGAACAGTTTAAGATAGAGCAAAGGAGGACAAAGGGCTTAATCAAGAGGGGCAAAATAGCTTACGAAAGCAAGTTGGCGGAAAATATAAAAACTAACTCCAAAAGCTTTTATAAGTATATCAAGAGGAAAAGACTGGTGAAAACCAAAGTTGGCCCATTGCAGTCAGATACGGGGGAATATATAACGGGAAATAAGGAAATGGCAGACCAACTAAATGCATACTTTGGGTCAGTCTTTACGAAGGAAGACACAAAAAACCTCCCTGGGATATCGGGAAAAATAGTGACATTTGCAAAGGAGGAACTGACGCAAATCAATATCTCTAAGGATATGGTGTTAAGGAAGCTAAAGGGATTGAAGGCGGACAAATCCCCAGGGCCTGATAACATGCATCCTAGGGTGCTGAAGGAGGTGGCCCTAGAGATAGCGGATGCACTAAGTATGATTTTTCAGAATTCATTAGACTCGGGAACAGTGCCCATGGATTGGAGGGTAGCTAACGTTACCCCACTATTCAAAAAGGGGGGTAGGGAAAAAGCAGGTAATTACAGACCTGTAAGCCTTACATCAGTTGTGGGCAAAATGCTGGAGTCCATCATTAAGGATGAAATAGCGGAGCACTTAGCAAATGGGGACAGGATAGGACAGAGTCAACATGGATTTACAAAGGGTAAATCGTGCTTGACTAATCTATTGGAATTTTTTGAGGGAGTAACTGGTAAAATAGATGGGGGAGAGCCAGTAGATGTGGTGTACCTGGACTTCCAAAAGGCCTTCGATAAGGTCCCACATAAAAGATTAGCATGGAAAATTGAAGCTCATGGGATAAAGGGGAAAGTATTGACGTGGATAGAGAACTGGCTGTCAGATAGAAAACAGAGAGTTGGAATAAACGGCTCATTTTCTGAATGGCAGGCAGTAACAAGTGGGGTACCGCAGGGATCTGTCCTGGGTCCCCAGCTGTTCACAATTTACATTAATGACCTGGATCAGGGAGTCGGATGCAGCATTTCCAAATTTGCAGACGACACTAAACTAGGAGGGGGGGTGGGCTCAGAGGAGGAGACCAGGAAGCTCCAGAGCGATTTGGACAGACTGGGTGATTGGGCGGATAAATGGCAGATGCACTATAATGTGGACAAGTGCGAAGTTATCCACCTTGGGTGCAGGAACGGGAGGGCAAATTATTATTTAAATGGCAATAAATTGGGAGAGGGGGAAGTACAGAGAGACCTGGGTGTTCTTGTACACCAGTCACTGAAGGCGAGCATGCAGGTGCAACAGGCGGTCAAGAAGGCAAACGGTATGCTGGCCTTCATAGCAAAAGGGTTGGAATACAGGAACAGGGATACCTTGCTGCAGCTGTACAGGGCACTGGTGAGACCACACCTCGAGTACTGTGTACAGTTTTGGTCGCCTCATCTGAGGAAAGATGTTCTTGCCATGGAGGGAGTGCAGCGGCGATTCACCAGGCTGATACCAGGAATGGCGGGATTGACCTATGAGGAGAGACTATGTAGTTTAGGGATGTACACACTGGAGTTTAGAAGATTGAGAGGGGACCTCATAGAAGTGTATAAAATTCTGACAGGTCTGGACAGACTAGATGCAGAAGGAATGTTTCCCTTGGCGGGTGAGAACAGAACTAGAGGACATAATTTAAGGATAAGGGCTAAACCATTTAGGACAGAAATGAGGGGGAATTTCTTCACTCAGAGGGTGGTGAACCTGTGGAACTCATTGCCACAGAGGGCAGTGTACGCCAGCTCATTAAATATATTTAAGAGGGAATTAGATATATTTCGACAGGCAAAAGGGGTTAAGGGTTACGGAGAGAAGGCGGGGACGGGATACTGAATTGGAGGATCAGCCATGATCTCATTAAATGGCGGAGCAGGCTCGAAGGGCCGGATGGCCTACTCCTGCTCCTATCTTCTATGTATCTATGTATCTATGTATGATCTCATTGAATGGCGGAGCAGGCTCGAGGGGCCGAATGGCCTACTCCTGCTCCTATCTTCTATGTTGGGAGCAATTTAAGAGTGTTTCTCCAGCTTCTCCAGAGCTGTAAACACATCTGGTTAAACTGCAGGAATTGAACCAACAAAAGATATGCTGATTTGTTCAATATATAAATACAAATATAAGTAGAAATTTAAGGAGATAAAAATACAAAACCTCACCTCTGACCTGCTGTGGTGTTTCAGTAATGGATGAACAATACATGCATCACCAAAATGCCGAAAAATAATTAGAGGAGTGAATAAACTTCCATCTTGGGGCTACTCCGCGTATAGTTAACCTGAAATTATGCAAAGTTACACGACAGTGTTTATATGCTTGGCTGTTTTAAAAAGGAGTGAGGACTGACAAAGACTTAAGAAAAAGAACTACATCAGAATGAGGCGAAAATTTTAACAGAAAGTGATAACAACTAAGGAATCCAGTTTCGCATTTTCAGTTCGTTAAGATATTCAGCAAATGGCTTTTAGGCTGAGAGGAATGGATTGAAGAAAAGCTTGTTGTGTGTACATTTTTTACTTTCTCTATTTTAAAAAAGATGTTTCTGCCCTAATTCAGGGACCAGCTGTCAATGACATTCTGTTAGCAACGTGGGAGGGGAGTGCAGGGAGACTCGTCTTCTAATTTTCTGTCAAGGAGTGTCTCCCCTTCCCCCTCCTCCGCCCCAACTGCTTTCAAAAGGGATAGAATCTTATCAAGAATTAAACTGCATTGACAGTACCATACCTTGGGGCATCCACAAAAAACAATTTGCAGGATGAAATGATCTTATTGAAGATAACAGGAAGCAGACTTTATTGTACAAAGCAATCCTTTGAGGCCATGGTAGCATTTAAACCTAAATCTAGTCAGAGAATACTTCAAATAAAGATATACCCTATTCCCTTAGACATTTCTTGGATGTTGCTTGTTGCAACTCATTCAAATCATTTTGTAAATGTGGTAAAGCCATAGATGAATAGGAAATTCGGGGCCAAATAATGTAAGAACATTTATTCAGAGCAATATTCTACTGAAGAAACATTTCTCTTTATTGTTCTTGAAAATGGGCGCAGAATTAAACGTCGCTGATCAGAGGAATTAAACCGCATTGACAGTATGAAGGTTTGTACATCAAATTTTAAAATGAGCAAACCAAAACTGTAAATTGTTGATGGAATATTGTGAGTTACAGAATGCTCTGTATATTTCTCACCTAAATTAAGTTTACTATGTTTACAGAGATGGACAAGTTTAGGAAGCTTTCAAGGCAGAGTAAGGTTGAATAATACAGGGGAGGAGGAGAATTATTTGGGGGGAATGGTATGGCACAATAGGTTCAAGAACTGTCATTTCTGGGATCAAAACCAACCCAGCTGATAAGATGGAGTCATCCAATCATAGAAACTTACAGCACAGAAGGAGGCCATTCGGCCCGCCATGCCTGTGCTGGCTCTTCAAAAGAGTCTTTCTCTCTGCATTTGGAGGTGATGGAGGGAGCAGTGTTGGCCAAGACACCAGGAGAACTCCCCACACTTCTCTGAATAATGTGATGGACGATTTAGACTTGGCTATTTACAGGGAGGGAACGTGGGCAACTGCCAGCGGGCGGGAAACCTGGAAATACGGAAAAAGCGGAGGTCCGTACAAATTTAACGGTAGGATCTCATTTGAATTCTTTTTACTTAACTTCCTGCAGGGCAGCCAGCATAATTGAAAGGCTGCCGGGCGGGAAAGCCTGCTGTACAAGGCAGCAGCCAGGGGCCGGAGGGAGAGATCGTGAGGGTGGGGAAAAACATCGGGAGGGGGGTCTGGAGATTGCAGGGAGAGAGGCCGATCGTGAGAGGTTAGCTTGGGGGCTGGGGGGAAGCACTCCTCCTCTCCCTGGCCCATAAGCAGGGCTGGAAAAGCACTTACCTGCTGGATCCAGCGGCTCTTGCCTCCCTTCAGCTGCCGGGTTTCCAGAGCCCTGGGAAACCCGGCCTGCAGCCATTACATCCAAACGGCTGCTAAAATCTGAGGCACGCAGCCTCATTAAAATATTGTAATTCCTGACCCGCCTCTTGAAAATAATCTGAGAATCTCTCTTGCCCTTCCTCCTCAGAACCACATGTGCCTGGAACTGAGAGCAGGAACTTATTCGCCCCATCCCAAATCCGCCTCGGTTAAAGCAGAAGTAGGCACGTTCGTGGCAGGTCGGGGTCGCTTTTCCCATTTTTAAGAATTTAACCCCCTCGCCCGTCCTCAAAGGATGGCACCTCTGACTCCCTCAGTACTGCATTGGAGTGTCAAACTATGGGACATTCACACTGTGACAGTAATTTTGACTTAAAATGGGCGATCTTGGATCAGCCGTCCTTTATACCTCTCTCCCGATTGAAGTCAATGGAAATGAAAACCGGGAGAGATGTATAACCGGCACCTGATCCAGTATCACCCATTTTTTTATTCATTCACGGGATATGGGCATTGCTGACAAAGCCACCATTTGTTGCCCGTCCCTAATTGCCCTCGAGAAGGTGGTGGTGAGCCGCCTTCTTGAACCGCTGCAGTCCGTGTGGTGAAGGTTAGGGAGGGAGTTCCAGGATTCTGACCCAGCGACGATGAAGGAACGGCAATATATTTCCAAGTCAGGATGGTGTGTGACTTGGAGGGGAACTTGGAGGTGGTGGTGTTCCCATGTACCTGCTGCCCTTGTCCTTCTAGGTGGTGGAGGTCGCGGGTTTGGGAGGTCCCCAACAAGCTTAGCGTTGGTGTGAAGTGCTTCTGAACTCCAAATTCAAGCCGCGTTTCCACTTTAACTGCTGCACTGGTGCAATGCAAAACCGCTTCAGGTAGTGTGAACGCAATCCCAGTTTACCTGTTGAAACTCTGGATTGGCGTTTGAATCCAAACCTGACCCAGAGCTGAGAGTGCCACCATTTGATAAATGCTTGAATTGTTTAATTTTTGGATATTCTAAACACATTAATGTTGACCTGTGCTAACACCTTGTTGTAATTATTACCGTAGTTTATTTTGTTTGATTTACCAGATATTGCCAGAATTGACAAGAGGAGAGGTAGGGCTGAGCAAGAAGGTGCCTGGGAGAGCCGGAGATTGAATACAGTATTACAAGCAGCCTGCACTGGGGAGCTTGGCTCACTGGAATGGGTTTGTTAATAACAGTCAGGATCAAAAAGAAAAATAATAAGCGAGAGATTGGGAAAAAAAAAGGCGAGCGAGAAAGGTGATTTCTGTTGCGTGTTGCTAGTGTTCCGGGTCGGATTGAGTCACAGGCTGGGAATGCATGAGGTGAGATTGCGTGCGGAGAGGGCTTGTTTACTGTCCCAGGGAAAGGTGCAGCAGAGCGGCCTGCGGTTTCAGCGAGTGGGCGGGGGGACGCAGGGAGCAGCTTGCTTCGCACGCACATTTAAACAAGGGGCCCTTTCAAACAATACTTCCCTTCTTCCACAACCTGGGCCAGCCAGCTAATAGAAAACACTTCAATAGACAAATGGGCAATTAAAACTCTACCTGGTGTAGATTCGACATGCCTTGTAACGCTGTTAAAGGCACTTTGTAAATTTCCAAAGCCACTACTCGATCTCGAAGGGGGGGGGGGGCGGGGGAAAGGAGGAAAAAAAACAAAGTTTGAAGTTTGTTTTCCTTGGCAGTGACAAGAGTGCTGCACCTTGTGATGATCATTAGTCCAAAGTATACCTTACATTGTTTGAGTCAAAAATATAATTCAAAATATTCGGCTAAGCCGAAATATACATATAATTGGAATGTGAGTTACAGAAAACTATTTGAAGTGGGTTTGTTGTGAACTGAAATATTGGCCTTGAAACGATGCTGTGAGATAATTGATACGGGTGCTTAATGCATTGATCTGAAATTCCTCTCTCCGCTATTCTGGAAGAGGCGTTTCCCCACTTTAAAAGGTTAACGCCTCCGCCAAAATAGCAGTGAGAGGAAGACAAAGACTTTTTGCTGTCAGGTTATGCTGGGCACAAAAGCTCAATCCGATTGATTGTATGAAATTCCTCTTTGTCCATTATTTTACCTATTTTATTTTAAAGGAATTTCACACAAATGCAGTAAGATGTGAATTTTCATGCTGGGTAATTTCAAAGCCAATGGTTGTAAAAAAAAATAATTCATACGTGTATGTTTGTACTTCAAATGCATCGAATTAAAATAGTTTAATAAGTGTTGTGAGAAATAGAATTTATATGACTCTGCTGGCCAAAAATTGAATTACTCGAACACCGGGGATGAGGCTTTAGCTTTGTGACAATACAAAAATGAAAAAATTCAAAGTGTTTGAAATTGGAGTTCAGCCACAACAGAATTAACAGGTACTTCCGCTCCACAAGTGCTAACTGCCATTTTTTTAATACCCCCCTGCACTAGCCAAATTCTGATGTAAAGAATAGTATTTTGCTTTGTTCCATTGTAATGAAATTCAGGTTCGGATAAGTATTCAGGATTTCTCAGATGTTCTGAAGTAAGAGTTTTAATATTGTATCAAGTAGAAGACCAATTTCAGTCATGCAGGCGAGTGCCAAAGCTCCTTCTGGAGCCCCTGGGAACAGACATCTTGGAGCAAAATTTGCCGTCACAATAACGGTGAGGCTAATGGCACTCGCCGTTATTTATGCACAAATGGTACAGCAACCTCAGGCGAAGGCCAGATGCGCGGTTGAATGTGGATATTCAAAAGCTGCTGTCCGAGTTGCGCCGCTCCACCATTAGCTTTGCAAAAACAGCATCTCACTGTCTGCCTCACCATTGACGTGCATTGAATGGCGTCAGGTTGCTGTATTTGCGTGGTAGATACGAATTAAACTCACCACAGAAAGTTAAGTCTAATTACTTTTTTAACAATGTGCTAAGCGTTAATTACTGCCAATTAACCTGTCTGGCACTGAAAATGCACTATTAAAAAGTATGGAGTCTCATTCCTTCAGGTTTTAATTGTTATTGGAGGTTTTAAAAATGTAAAATTTTAAATTAATTTTTTTTAACTTTTACTTCCTGTCTCTTTTTTAACCTCTTAATCCAGTCTTTCTTTCCCACTCTTTTTCTGTACCTGATTTGACACTGAATTCACCTGCTATAATTACACTTCCTTCTCGGTCCTTGCACTGTTGATTTCACAATCCTTCAGTCTGATTGGTTAAGGAGATACACAGTTGCTTGCTCTGTTCGCTCAGGTCCCAGATGCCCTGTTTCCCCCTCTGCGCCATTATCAGCTCGCACTTTCAGCAACTTGCCACGCAAAAAATGTAAAAACCTAAATGTGCACGGGCAAGTCTAACTAACTAATGGCCATTCGATGCCCTGCTACGGCAAATTATGACCCATTCTTTCTCCCCTTCCCACCTCCCCAAACTATGCTGTCAGGGATAAGAGACAGACAATAATTCAGTGTGCCTTCCTTCTCCCAACCAATTCATTACCAGGTCAGAAAATGTGAGTTACAAAAACCAAATAAGTCATGGGCACTAGGTGCCATGGAAGGAAGTGCGCTCAAACCAATAAAGGATACAGATCTCATTTTGCCCTTGTGCCCATTTACACTTTTTACGCTTAAAGTGATAGGCTTGTCCAAACTGAGAGTAATTTAACTTTGGTCCCAACTTAAATAGTTATGAGCGGACCCAAATAGCCTCATTGGGCCATGCAGTTACAAATTTGGTTCAGACTAATCCCTAGAACTAGAGTTTAACTGTGTGCCTCAGTGCTGGAATGTATTTGATTTTGGTATAAGCTGTTTTAGTGAATTTAATTCATCATCCATTCTTGGATTTTCAAGATGGCAGAGTGGAGAGATGATGGTTGCATGATTTATTGAGAATGACAGCACCATCCACACTTCTAATAGGTAATAAAAAATGTTCACAAAAATTAAATTAGATATATGCATGAGTGGTGTAAATGGAATACTCCGAAGGGAATTGAAACACAGAATTTAATGCACTTGCAAAAAAAGACCTCATGAGTTATTGAGGTATTTCTCTCATGGAGTAAATGACGTCTTCCACAGTTCCCCAATGAATGCCCTCTGTTACTTATTGGCTTTCTGCCTATGAACTGTCAGTGATCAGATTTTTGGCTAGGTTTTCGCATACTGAGGGCCATAGATCAGTGAGAAAATATGAATAAACAAATAGAAATAAATTAGAAATATGACAGCTTGAAACAATGCTCAATTTATCAAAGTGAGGCATTGTTTATAAAAAATAAAGAGAGGTAAGGATGATTCTGCCTCTGAAACTCCACTTTGTGAAGCAATTAATGGAAATTATTGGATGTCCAAGTTCCTCTCAGATGAAAAGACCGACCTCTAAATGATTTAATCATTTACTATGTTATTTTAAAATACAAGGTTACCCGACTGGTGAGCTTAGTGTCTCTGGAATGTTGGTGCAATTTCTGGGCAAAATTCTATCACAATGGTTGTATTTTGGGTGACGGTTGTAATGTTGGAGAAGGTTACAGAGGCCATGGAAGGTTTTAAACACAAGGATGAGAATTTTAAATTTAAGGTGTTTGGATACTGGGAGCCAATGTAGGTCAGCGAGCACAGGGGTAATGCATGAGTGAGAGTTGGGATTGGATTTTTCCAACCTCGGCAGGTCCGTGGCATGTGGGGACCTCACATCTGTCTCGATCCTGGCCTCCAACAAGATTTTACGTTGATTGGACTTCTTAAGCCTGCCCTGCGAGGTTCCCAGCTAATTAACAGGAAGCGGGTCTGATGTCGTCATTTGATGATGCGTCATCAGCAGGTTTCCTTAAAGGGGCCATGTCCAAATTTATTTTGACAGTTGTGCTGTCAGTGTTCTGCAGCATTGAGGTGTGCAAACACTGACAAGCACTGCACAAAGGTGCACGGCTGCACCCAGGCTCTCCCATGACTCCCTCCATATGCTTATGGAGGGAGTCACAGCACGCAGGGAGGTTCATGGAATATGCTGCCCCAAAAAGCTGTAGAAGCTACATCATTACATAAGTTTAAAACAGAAATAGACAGTTTCCTAGAAGTAAAGGAATTAAAGGTTACGGGGAGCGGGCAGGAATTTGGACATGAGTCTAGGTTCGGATCGGTCATGGCCCTGTGGGTCGCGTAGCGGGCCCAGGGGCCGTGTAGCCTGATCCTGCTCCTATTTCGTGTGTCCAATTCTGTTAGGTTCAGGAGATGGTTCTGTGATAGTAGATTGGCGGTTAGGATCAGATCAGCCATGATCTTATTGAATGGCGGAGCAGGCTCGAGGGGCCAATTGGCCTACTCCTGCTCCTATTTCTTATGTTCTTATGTGATAGCCGCTCTCCAGGAACCTCATTGAAAACCTGGTAAAATGGTAAGTACATGGGAAAATGGTTCTTAACTACCTTTTAATAAGCTTTTAACTATCTAAATTGGCTGACCCGCCGCTTGGTGTCGGGTCTGTTCAGGGATGACAGACCCGCCGCTTGGTGTCGGGTCTGTTCAGGGATGACAGACCCGACACTTAGGAATGAGAAGGAGGCGGGTTTACAGCGGGATACCGACCCGCTGTCAATCTTTGTGATTTTGACCTAGTCTTTGATTATTATGTAAGTAAGAAGAAATGATCCCAGATGGAGTGATACACAGGGAGCTGGACTGCTTAGCATCAGATCCTTTTCGATCACCCCAAAAATAATCAATTGTGACACTTAAGAACATAACCCTCCCCCTGCCAAGTAAACAGAACACTCCATATGTTGGCACCATAGGTGCAGTGATGAGTGCTTTCAGGGTTAAAAGTGAGCAGTGATGTTGCCTCACTACATAGAGTTAGTCAGTTAAAAGCTACAACATCGTCCTGGATTCAAAAGTGAAATTGTTGGAATGCTTCTGTTAATTTCCTGGAGTTACTTTATTGCAGTTACCTTTCTTCTCCCTTTTTCAGTATGTATTTATAAAATATCATCCTGAGCGCGTTGAGATCTGCGGCAGCCTGGTTCATGCTTCATTAAACTGAACTGCAATTGAAAATGGTTAAAAATAAAGAATGCAGCTTTAAGGAGTTAATTCACGTTACATGTGCAGTTGAAGTTCCACCTTAGTGCTATCCTGATTGGTGTTGTCTGTGACAGATGTGCTTTTGTTTGGTTGACTGAATTGTCCATTAAACTTCAAGTGGCAGTGCTGTGATTGACACATTGCGTGTAAAGAGCAGTGAGGATTTGGAATTGTGATTACGCCTGATCTCTAGCCTGCGGCTTGCGGTTTGTATTGTGTGCTGACACTCAGTGACTGATTGACTTTGTGCCATTGCACTGAATGGAGGTGCTGTTGTTGGTGGATACAATAGAGATTATTGTTAGCTCTGCAGGTTCCAGCTCGCTCCCCTTCCAAGCCCAGTCATTTCTTGGAGATCTTTGTGAGGAGCTGATGCAGGTGAATTTTACATGAGTCACGCTTTGTGCTGGAAGCAACTACAGTCCAGCTGATCTGCTCTGTTCATTCCCTCATATCAAAATTACCTGAAATTTAACCTTAATTTTTTTTCAGTTTTATTCGAGTTAAGTTAACATTAAAAATTGCATTGCCGAATCCTTCAAAAGTATTTATTTGTCCAACTTTTTAATTTTTGCATTTTTGCACAGTGGAACACATTTTTCTCATCAAATTATAACACAACAACTTGTATTTGTTGGGCACGCTTAACATAGAAAAATGTCCCTATACCTTTACAGTGAAGGGAGAATAAAATAGATAAGACTAGACAAGGGAACGGATGCCAAGCCACAGAGGGAGAGATTAGGAGAGGCGACTGAAAGCTTAGTTGAAAAGATGGGATTTGAGAAGAAGCAGGGCGTGGAACTGACTGAAAAGAATAAGTGGGTGTTGGGGCTTAGGGATGGAGTGGCAGGCTGGCAGCCAATGCGCATGGGAATGGATGCAGAGGCCTGTTTGAAAAGTCAGTTTGACTCCTTATGTTCGTTTGCTTTTGGCCCTCAAATAAGAATTTTGATTCAAAGCAAACGGTTTGATACAATGATGTAGTCATTGATTATTTGTCATGATGCCTGGTTCTGAGCATGCCCAGAAGTGTACTGAGCAATGCTTTCACGTGCTGTGGTTGCAGGTCAGACAGATGGAAATTGTTGGCAAAGTTCTAGAAAACGGGGAAAATATCCAAAAAGACCTCCATAAGATGGTTGTGCAGGTAATTTTTAAATGTAATTTTAGTTTTCTGCTTTCTTTTTCATTGTCTCCTCTCCTCTCACGAAAGCTCTGAAGCTTGCTGCAATACAGTTCTACAGGTGCCATCTGCCCTCTGGTAGCTCGCCAAGTGTCCAGTCTCCATGGGGGTGATTTTGTGACTGGGGGCGAGTTGGAGGCGGGACTGCTGCTTGTCGGGTTTCAGTCCCGCCTCCATCGATTTGTGGCCAACCCACGCTATTTTCCCTTGATTGACCTTGTTAAGCCCGCCCAGCAGGCTTAGCAGGCCAATTAAGGGAAAGCCGGTTGCAGAGCACGTCGACGTATGACGTGTCATCGATCAAAAATTTTTGACAGATGAATTGTCATCGTTTGACAGCTCTGTGAAGCTGTCAAGCAGTGACGATCTCTGCAGTTTGATGAGGTCTTGCATTCAAGACCTCATCAACCTTCTTTCTTTTACAGAATTGAGGTGTTTGTTGCATATGAGAATGCAACGGACATCTCTCATCTGCAACACGGAGCTGCAAGACTCTCCGTATAGAAACCGACTGAAGCCTGCAGGAAGAAACAAAGGTAAGTACACTTTTAAAAACACTTAGGACTTACCTCAGATACTCACCTCTACACTCTTGCACCCATCACTTACCTTCACACCGCACTTTTGCACCCCCTGGCCCCGCAGACCCAGTACTCGCCTCGCTGAGCTGGCGTGTTTTGGAGCCTTCGGGAAGCCCGCACTTGTGAGGGCAAAAAGGGGATAATCCTATTTTCTGCCTGTTAACTACCTGTTAACAGGCAGTTAATAGGCTTTAATCCCTTCCCGCCTCCAAGGAGACGGGACCCGGCGCGGGACGGCAACCCACCTCCTGGGAAGATGGCATGGAGGTGGGTTGGGGGCGGGTTGGGCACCTGCTCCCAAATTCTGCCACTTTCCCGGCAGTCCCGCCTCCATACCCGCCTCCTCGGGGCTGAGAAAATCATCCCCCCATGTGTCGGTGGTCAAGCTATGTGACCATGAAGGATATCACAGCCAAGCCTAATCCTGTTCTCACCCGACATCCACAGGTGTGCTGTCCAACAGGATTACTGGCTAGTGATCAGGACCAGGAACCTTGACTGATTCCCCCAGCGAATCGTTTGCCTTGCGGGGGTCCCTGTGCAAAGTTTCGGTTTGGGGGTTCTACATTTGACTAGACGATGATACTAAATACTAAAACTTGTTACAGTTACTAAGGTGTCAGCTGTGGCTCAGTGGGTAGCACTCTCTCTCTAAATCAGAAGTTTATGGGTTCAAGTCCCGAGACTCCAGAGACTTCAGCATATGATCTAGTCTGACACTGCAGTGCAGTCCTGAGGGAGTCACACAGTCTTTCTGGTGAGACATTGGCCCGAAAATTAAACCTAATACGCGAGAGTACGCACTGTGTACTCTCGCGTATTAGATCCCGAATTGCCGGTTTCCTGCATGCACTGCGCATGCGCGGGAAACCGGCACTTCGTGAATTGCAAAGGGGGCGGTTCCTAAGTGAACCGCGTGCACGCTACAGGTTGTGCGCACGCAGTGCACTTAGTTTTTTTTTCAGCTTTGAACGCGCAGGTAAGTGGTGAAGATTTTACACATAAAGAAAGCAGGCGTAGGACCCCCTTTTAACAAGGTAAGTAGTTAATTAAGTGTTATTTTAAACTTTTTTCAACAGGTTTATCTTTTTAGAGACTTTAAAGAAAGGTAAGTTTATTTTTATAACTTTTAAAAAGATTTTAAATTTTTTCAAAAATTTAATTTTTTGTTTAAAGTGGTTAATTTATTTAACTATACTTATTTTATTAATGTGATGGCTTTTTTAAAAATTTAATTGAGGTTTAGCTGTTCTTTTGGGGGTTTGTAGTATTCATAGCTTTGACAGCTCTTGCTGTCAAAACTATGAATGAAAGATGGTGTGCTGCCATTGGCTCTAACTGAATCACGTGATCCCAGAGCTCGCACGAACTAATTGCGCCTCTGGGATACGCACACACTGCGCGGTTGCAACAAGAAGAGGCTCTGAAACTAAAGTTCGTGTGGGCCCCAAACAAAAAGGTAGGCGCGGAGTGCGATATCGCGGGGAATCCTTACCCCCGCGGGAACCATCGATGTTTAATTTCTGGGCCATTAAACGGAGGCCCCATCTGCTCTCTCAGCCCCGTATCTCCTGGGAGAGGAAAAAACCCTAAGCCAATTCAGAGAAAAAGTCTGGGAAATTCTGCTCCAATTTTTTTTAACTGTAAATATACAAAAGAATGTATCTGTAGTGGTCTATTATTTAGTTTATTTTTGCGACAAGGACCGTATAATTTATTCACACTCGGTGCCTGACAATTATTGGTCTTTTATAACTAGATGTACTTGTGTGCTGGTAGCAGGGTAATATTTATGTATTAAAAATGTTACTTCTGTGTGCACTTCCAGTCCTCTTTTGGGCTTCCTATTGTCACGTTTTGTCACACTTTTGTGTTACCTTTTTCCCATTATAATGGAAACTGCCTATGTAAACGGGTCACACTGTAATGACACTCATTTGCCAGTAAGTGCCTCAGTTTTACATCTCCCACTTTCTCAGCCGACACGACAGAGAAACTTCTATGCTTCGACCAACTCCATTCCTCTGCGCCCCAAATTGCTGTCCGTTTTGCTGTTGATTATAAATAATTAATATCAAATCTAAGCATTATATAAAAATGAGGACAGACTTTATGACTTTACAATGGGGACTGAATTAGGTCAGTGTGCCCTGGTCCAATTATCTCCACCTCTAACCCCACCTGAAGACTACACTTGGTCTTGACTCCCTGTGTGCAATGCCTCAGGAGATCAACTGCTATTTTATTAATGTTACCTTACTGACCAGTGATAGTAATGTCAGACATTGGAAAGCTATTCTGTGATATGTTGTTTAATGGACCACACTTCTGTTTCTGTTGCAAGCAAACAAGGATTGATACAAGACCCAAGAACAGTAAAGAGCGAGCTTTTTTTAATTGCAAAATCGAGAAAACTCTTAACATTTGGTGATGCTTTATCTTCTTCTTCTTAGGCAGTCCCTCGGAACCGAGGATGACTTGCTTCCACATTAAAAATGAGTTTGCAGGTGACTGATGAGTCCAATGCGGGACCTACAGTCTCTGTCACAGGTGGGGCAGACAATGGTTGAAGGGGCGGGTGGGTGGGGTGCTTGAGTTGACGTGCGCTCCTTGCGCTGCCTGCGCTTGGCTTCCGCTTGCTCCCGGCGAAGAGACTCGAGGTATTCGGCGCCTTCCCGCATGCTTCTCCTCCACTTTGTGCGGTCTTGGGCCAGGGATTCCCAGGTGTCGGTGGGGATGTTACACTTTTTCAAGGAGGCTTTGAGGGTGTCCTTGAAGCGTTTCCTCTGCCCACCTGGGGCTCTCTTGCCGTGCCGGAGCTCCGAGTAGAGCGCTTGATGCTTTATGCATGAACCTTGACAACCAAGTTTATATTTTTGAGCTGTCACTTTGTAAGCAAGTAATTCCATTTTGACCTGTGTAAGATATAAGGCTAGGCTTGGAACACGCTGAATGTTTTGAGCATTCGCCACTTGTACCAAACACAAGCTGCACTGGAACTCGCAGTACAATTCATGACTCCCGGGAACATCAGTACAGGCCCTATGACTCACCTCTTTCAAGAGTGCTGTTTGTTTTACTGCTGATACTGTTTGTATTGCTCTGGATATGAACCAGTTGCTCAGGGGAATGTAGGTAGGTGAGGGCTTGCTCCAACATCTGTAATAACCTGTAGGTTCTAAGGGTCACACGAGTTCCCATTCATTTTTAGACTTAATTTGAATGGCAGAATTACTGGACCCGTTCTGAATTAATAACATTTATAGCCAAAGGGGATGAGACTGTGCTACTAGCCTAGTTTCATTCAAAACATTTGCAGGACTCAATCAGTCCTGTGGCATTTGAGTCTTACGGTCTTTCACACTTATGAAAGAGAGCAGTAATGCACTGTTATGGGTACTACAGCCAACTGTTTATTCACTAAGCATTAATTTCCTGAGATTTGGTAGGGCTCAGACTGTAAAATAAACTGCTTTAATCACTGACTTTGGCTTCAAAGGATAATGTGTATTTGGTAGATCAACTGACAAACTTTTATGTGGCTACTTGACTAGAAACATTGTTCACTTAACTGGAATTAACACTGAACTGCAGAATGAGTACATGGGTTCTTTGATTTATATATTTAAAAAATAATAATTGATGGTTCCCTACAATGACAAACTGTTTGTACAGTTAGTGCACATCTAAAATCAGGAGGTTCACGTGTCTGCCGTTCACTGTGCTACAATGGTCGGGCAGCACTTGGTGCAGCACTTGCTGTCACTTTGTTTCTCAAAGTTGAAAATTTGGTGGGGAAAGAAGACACATGGGGTAGAAATTGCGACATGTTGCACCGGTTTTTAGGGTGTAATACAAGCACAAAGCACACCAATTTAGTAGTGGGACGGCCTGCACCCAATGTGCGCAAGCGTTGGTCCGACTGCTAAATTCATTGGGACCATCTTTACGCATCTCGAGAAGATGTCTATAGTTATCTTCATATGTGAGCCTCGGCAGAAAGTGTCGCCGAACTATTCAACCATAGAAAAGATCACGGCCAAGCCTGATTTTATTCTCAGTTGACATCCAGATACATGCACTTTCCAGCATAGGCCTCTGGCTAACAATCAGAAGGTGGAATCTTGACCATTTTTTCCTTTCTTTAACCTGGGGCGCTGATGCCAGTTGCAGTGCCCATACTGCCAGCCAGCTGAGATCAGGTAACTCGACACAAACCAGAGGTGGAAATGGAACCTGGGATCTTCATGGTCTGTATGGCTCAGCTACTCACCAGATGAGCTTACCAGACCATTAGGGAGGCCTTTCTGCCATGTTTTATTTACAGCCTATACCAAATACAAAATGTATGTATAAAATAACATGAAGAGATGAGATGTAATATAAAATAGTGCAACAGAACAGAGATACAGGGACATTTATTCTAAAAGAGAGGAGACAACAGCGAGGAACTCAAAACCATGCACAAATAACACACAATAACACTAGAATTAGAATTGTAGGGGCCTGCAAACCAATGGAAACAATCACTAAACTCCACTACATTTTTAACCATCTCCTTTTTGATTTCCTATGACGGAATCATCTCTGATTATTTAATTCTCTCACTCTTGTCTTTCTAGGTCTCTTTTGTTGTACACCCCTACCCATGTCCGCAAACTTTATTATGTTCTTATTACTACTCTTCTTGCCGTCACTGTCCCTATGGTGCTCATGTCTCTCCATCGCTTGCTCGTCTACCTGCTTTTCGTTACCTGGGATCTCCATCTTTTATGCCACGCCTGTTCTTTCTGTGCTGACTCCAGGTGCAACAGTGCATGTTGCTTCAAGCAGCTAAGCCCACACTGCTCCCCATCTCAGAATGTACCAAAGCATATCCAACCCACATTCTTTATGGCATGTACAATGAAAAGAAAAAAAAGTACATTCATAAAAAAAAGCTGCTCACCTTAAGTATCTGAAAATGTTGTCACTTTCTTACGATACGTGGCATAAATATGTACAATGATTTGCAAAATGGAGCTGTGCACCAAAGCTACACATTGATTTCTTTTTTAATAACTCCTGTTGTATATTTTACATAGAATATGCTTAAGGCTGTTCTGACTGTTGCTGATATTAGTGGGTGAGGGCTTAATGCAGTCACGTGACTTTCCTTTGTCTACTATTTTAACACGAGCGTTAACCCATTTATTTTAAATGGGCCTTGGCTAAAATAGTAAAGGAGAGCCATATGAACCTATTAAGCATTTGGCTGCTAATAGCAGCAAGTTATTTCTAGGCTTTTGTAACATGTTTACCACAGCAGTTACTGTGGACGTGATGGAGAATGTGACTGTGGGTGATTACTGCTGCGAACTTGGCCAATGTATAAGATTCTGGAGGGGAAAAAACATTTTTTTAATGGGAGCTAGCAGCTGAAAGTGTTCATTTAATAAGAATTAATACAAGGTGTGTAGGCAGACAGTGTCTCTGGATTTTCTGCTGCTGTTTACTTAATTCACACTTTCACTTCCAACATATTTCATCGCGTATGGAGACTGTACAGTTACATTAACTACTGGTTTGGCTCTCCTGAACTCCATTTACACCATTATTGTTGCATATTTCCTGATTATTTGCAGTTTAAAAAAATGTTCCCGTGTAAGCCTGCACTGTTGTATATTCTTAGTTCAGAAATAGCAACCCAACTCTGGATGCTAAATTTAAAGTGAGGTAGGGATTTACGTCTACCTGCTGGAACTGGTCTGTATGTAAATCAGTCATTTCCTGTCACAGATGAAAACTACGTGTGTGTTGTCCTGGAAGCTCATTGCATGAAATGAATAGCAGCAGAAAGTACTGCAACATCACATTCTCTTCAGATTATTCAGGCCACACTACGTGTGATCTTGTAACCTCCATCACACTGGAAAATCTTTGTACGAGTATCAACTGGGTGTGATTTTAAAAATGTTTTTCCCTGTTTAAACTCTTGGGATCAAATGTTGCAAAACTAATATACCAAACTTCACTCTTTTATAGCCTGGTTCTTCAACCTTTTTATTCCCATATTGTATATCTTTAAGCCCCAGTGGGAATGGGGCGGTTTTGGTTCGGGCGCCTGTTTTACACCCCTCCTGATTTTACGCTTCATTCAGCTTTAGTGTTAGATGGAAAGCTGATTTGTACTGGGACAAATAGTCCAATGTGACGGCATGTTTTTTATTTTCTTCTCTTTGCTTGAAAAGGTTGCGGGTCTTCCAGTGTCTTACTCAAGTGGCTATTATTCAATTTTGATTCTTGACTGTGAGTGTTGGCAGGCTATTTGGCTATGGAATACATCACAGCCAATTAGAATCTTTTTGATGCCTGCTGCTATTGTGCCAAAAAGTATTCTTACCAAAAAGAATTTCAGCACACTATCTGTGTGAGGTCTTCATTTTATCGTGCAGACCCAGGATAATTTCTTTTTCAGCAGATCTGTTTTGGCAGCAGTGATGGGGGAGGCCTTTATCCTCATAAACCTTTATTGTTTTAGCATGGCTCCTGCACTGTGAGAAAAATGCCTGAATGATGACGACACCTTGTAGGGCCGTCTTCATTCTTGGACTGATAACGTCCCTTCGTGCACCTCAATCCCTCCCTACCTTCCCCGCGGGCACTGCTAGGGTTGTTCTTTATGGATTTTTTATGGAACTTGTTTTTAAGTTTGTATATGGGTCAAAAGGAACTGAGCTACTGTGTAGGTTTGGGCCTTTAGGCAGGGTGGGAGTAGGAGGTCATGTGGGAGCCTGTCCTCGTGATCTTATGACCAAAAAACAAATGATTTCCCAGAACAACTATTATCCGAAGAATGACCAAGACCTTACAAGGCAGGTGATCTTAATTTTAACCCTAAACCCTCTTGATTTTTGTTTAATCTCAACCCCCATATTCCTGCAGCTACAAGGAGAGGGCCTTCTATATCTGCTCCACCTCACCAGTTGGTTGTACAGCAGCTGACATTCACCGGTGCTGCACAGTTGACCAGGAGTCCTCCACAATCCACAATCAGTACAGAGAGGCTGATGACGCACTTGTGGCAAACATGGCAACAACGCACATGAGACACCAACACCTCCCACTCAACACAATTAATTCGCTTTTAATCTATCTTGCTCTTTTATTGTGCAGAAAATAAAGTGAGAGTTGTCCATAAGCCAGACAAACAAACCATATTCAGTGTGCAGCAAAGACTAAACAGGGATGGCAAAAGGAGTTACGTGATCCTAAATAAATGTAAAAGAATCTCGTAGTGCAGAACTCGCTGGAAAATCTGAGCAATGAGACCCACTTGCTTCTCTACCGAACGTGGTTAGTTTGCTGCTGATTCTAGTTGAGGTGTATGTAGAAGTACCTCCTCCATGGAGCAACACAGGACAAAATGGCTTGACACCCATAAAGCCCGCTCTGGATGCCTGACAGGTCATGGTGGCATAAAAGTTGAAAGCACTACGTGACTTTTAATGCCACTGGCATGCCTTTTCTAAAATAACCTGAGTTATTTGGGGTTGCCCCAAATAAATCAACTAAAAACAAATAAATGTGCCCCTTTTTAAAGGGACACAACTAATAAAGAACTTAACCAGAAAGGAAAAAGGAAACTTATCAAATGAAATAATATTACACCTCGTGTCCACTATGTACTCCAGTCCCTCCGGTGCCCAACGGTCGCCTAAGGCCTCAAGCATACCGGTGGACACGGCATGCTCCTTCTCCAGGGCCACCCGGGTAATGACAAGACCATGGAAGAGAGGCAGACAGCCAGAGCGACCACCTCCACGGGCTGCGTCCAACCTGGACCTGTAGATGGCCACCTTGGCCAGGCCCAGGAGCTGATCCATGAAGAGGTCCTCCGACTTGCCCGTCCCCTTCCGCACCGTGTGGCATGCCACTGGTATGTGGTGTTGTTGGTTGACTTTTTCTGCAGCTCTTTGTGGACAAGGGGGCACACTTCAATCATAGCCTCCCTGGTGAGTCTGAGCCTCTTCATGCTGCACAAGTTCCGAATTAATGACTGTTATGAACAATTAGTTTCAGTCAATCAGTCACAATTCTAATCATAAGTCCATACATTTTCAACATCTAAGTATAGGAAACTGCCAGTCACTTTAGATTTTGATTAGTGCCATAGCCAGTATCCAGCTGAAAGTACGCAAGCCACTGATGACGAGATCCACGGCTTTCATATTCAATTGAATAGATAGGATATTCTTCCTATGCCAATACATTTCAAATATGTCCCTTGTAGATATACTGCAATTGAGAACCATTTGACACAATGGCTTGTTTTGTTCTGCGAATGGTCATTAAGGCAAAATAAATTTTGCAGTCAGGTGAAAAAATGGATTTGGATCTGACAATTATTAGAGAGACACTGCTGATACTCCAGGAGGGTGACCCTGGAGCTACAGACATTCTCTGCATCTTTCTTTATATGTAAGAATGGTAGCTTTACGTTGTTTTGTATTTTTGACTTCCTTTGTTTCCCTTTGGAATTCAAAAGCTACCAAGCGTATATCTTAGGGAACGTGCGCCCAGTTCTCCTGAGGTCAGCAAAAGGAGGTCAGGCAACTCCATGGGCAATAAGTAAAACAATTGAAGTAAAACTATAAATAAAGGGTACTATCTGAGGTTTTGTGCTGCTAAGTGCAGGGCCATGTCTATTTATTATTTATTATTTTCTGTGTTTGAGGAGGAATAGATCTGTTCTGAAAAAGAATGATTTGCATTTCTATAGTACCTTTCACGACCTCAGGACGTCCCAAAGTGCTTTACAACCACTGAAGTACTTTTGAAGTGTAGCCACTGTTGTAATGTAGGAAACGTGGCAGGCAATTTGCGCACAGCAAGGTCCCACAAACAGCAATGTGATACTGTCGTCTGTTTTATTGTCTTTGCTGCTGTCCATCATCGTTATTAGTTTTTAACAAGTAGGTATAAATTAGTTAGAACATGGCTTAACGGCCTGAGAAAATGCTGAGGAGAAGGAATGTCAGTGGAAATTCAAGGTTGATGAGGAGGAAAGGCAGAAATTGCCCAGAGAGTCTCTACACAAACATGGGCCAGAGGAAAAGGTTAAACAGCATTTTTGAGGATTTGAACTGGTAGAGAAAGATATATTAGCGACAAGCTCAGTAAGTGAGGGAACATTTGATCTAGCCCATTACTTCGTACAAAGTAATTTTACTGTACCGAATCTTGAACCAAAGTTTAAAGAAGAGGATGACATAAATGGATTCTTAACACTGTTTCAATTGTTAGCAAGCTGCCATATTTGGGACAAAGGGGCAGAGAGATAGGGCAACACGGTGGCATAGTGGTTAGCACTGTTGCCTCACAGCGCCAGGGACCCGGGTTCAAATCCAGCCTCGGGTGACTGTCTGTGTGGAGTTTGTACATTCTCCCCGTGTCTGTGTGGGTTTCCTCCGGGTGCTCCGGTTTCCTCCCACAGTCCAAAGATGTGCGGGTTAGGTTGATTTGGCTATGATAAATTGACCCTTAGTGTTAGGGGGATTAAATACGTGGGGTTACGGGGATAGGGTGGGATATGTGTCGGTGCAGACTCGATGGGCCGAAATGGCCTTTATCTGCACTGTGGGGATTCTGTGATTCTGTGATTCTGAGATGCTAGTGCCATTAAATGGTGTTAAAGCACTCACTGCATTGTCATACTTTGATCCATTGGTCAGTGTGGGCTACAGTGCCATAAAGCATGCAATTCTGGCTTGACACCTGAAGCATACAGGCAAAAGTCAAAAAATTGCAGAAAGCCCCGTATGATATTTAATGGAGAATTAGTCATACAGCTGGAGGATATTTAGAAATTGTGGCTAGATGGGGAGAATGTAACAGATTATAAGGAACTAATTCAAGTAATGTTAAGGGATCATTTTCTGGAAGTGGTTGCAGACGATTTAAAAATACGGTCGCTTGTCGGGAGTGCAAGACCCTGAAGCAACTGGGGGAATGAAGCAAACGCTTTGTGGTCTCTCGAGAGCCGGGGGAACTGTCACGTGAATGAGAAGCCAAATGCTCCACGCTGACCATTCAGTGAACAGAGTCAGCTGATGGGCCTGTACACTGCGAGCCTGTGTCCGTGCATTGAGTGAATCACTGAAGGGGGATGCTAAGAGAAATTAAGTATTTTAAATGTGGCACAGTGGGCCCCGAAGCCGCCAACTGTTGGTCCATAACAGGTTCTGCAGTGCAGTCTGGCAGAGCAAGTGTGGCCGTAAGATACAAGACTCCTGGTTGTGCACTGACCGTGGATGTGAAGAGTATGTCCTACACCCAGTACAGTAAAGTGAGGCAAACTAAAGAGGTTGCATAACACAGGGTGCACAAATACTCTCGTGCAACTGTATCTGATGCACAGCGACCTATATACACAGGGCGAGATTGCTTATATTTGGGAGTTCTGGGGGACCACTAATGTATCCTTGCCCATGATTTGACAGGGATACCCCACTTTGACTGGCATGAAAGAAGTCGGGTTTCAGCTACGATGGCGTTTGAGAATTTATTCGGGCAGGCATGTCCAAGACGTGGCCACAGGCAAAATGCAGCCAGCAAACTCTTTAGACCCAGCCTCTGAAGCCCTTGCCAGTTCCTTTCATCTTTGCAGGCTTGTGCACAAAGCTAACTTCGACTTCAGCTCTTTTAACTTCCTTGGATTAGGGGACCGGAAAAGACTGCTCCTTCATTAGTGGATTTTGACTAATCAGGGCATCCTTTTTGCGGAAATCGGTCTTTACCAGCACCCCCCAGGCCTGGGATTGTCCAAGCCTTTGGAGGTGGGGGAAGATAATGGGGGCAAAGGAGGGGGAGGGAGGATGGAAGAAAGAAGAGGAAGGATGGCAGGAGGATGAGGCATGAGGGGAGGGAAGAGGAGGAGAAGGAGAAATAGAGGGAAAGGTCGGGGGACTGAAGGGTGAGAGCACCTTGGGCCATTTTGTGCATTGAAGATGCTACATGTACATGCACACATATACATGCAATTTGCTGTTGCTATCAAGTTAGATTGGGCTTTTTTACTCATTTCTTTGAGGTGTGGGATTACTTACAGCACCAATAAACACAGATAGATCACTAGTTGGCACTTTCTCCCAATTCTCTTTACTTCTACTGCTCTCTACTTGAATCTACTTTTTTGCTAAGATCAGTGAAAATAGCAGTGTCAGTCCCACCCGCTCATGTCTCTTGAGCCCATTGATACTATTTGCTTTAAATGGTCTTCTCTGGTAACTTATTCCAGATGGCTGTTACTTTTTGTGTGAAATCATTCTGCTTAAATTCCCTACTTACTACTAATTTCCTTCTTTTTTTGAATGACTTCCCCTAGTTTTTGAAACTTTTTTTCGTGTGAACAATTTGTTGCGATCAACTTTGTCAATCTCCTTCATAATTTTGAAACTTTTATTTGGTCACCTTGAAGTCTTCTCTTTTTCCAATGAGAACAAGCCCAATTTCCTTAACCTTGCCTCATAACTTAGGTTCCTGAGACCTGGTACCATCTTGGTTGTGCCAAGCTTCACCTTCTCAAAGTCAATACTATGCTTCCAATATTATGGTGACCAGTTCAGCCTTCAGTACTAAAGATGGTGTCTAGCCCCTACTATATAAAGGCACAGCATCTCATTTGATTGAATGTACTATGCCTCTGCTAGAACATCCTAGCACCTATTTGCCTTTTTTAGTGCAGCCATGCATAGGGATGATGGTTTCAATACTTATTGGATTCACAATACCTCCCCATCCCCTTTTTTGATCAGTAAACTGCATGACTATTCCATTCAACTCTTAGATCCTATTCTGCTCCCACATCAATCAAAAAGAAATGCCATGAGTTTGGTTGGTTGTTGTCTGAACTGCCAAAGGGGGTGTCATATGATACCACAGAGAGTTCAAGAACTGATCATTTCATTGTGCATAAAATGCGCCAAATATTTAGCCATTGGATGCAGAACCAGGTACAGGTTGAAATGGCGACGAAGTCTCAACTGTCCTCACAGTTGACGCAATCTGCATGGAAATGAAAGTTTTTGCTCAGAAAGGTAGGAAAAATACAAGGAAAAGCTCTTTTTATTTCTGCTTCTTGCTGCATTTAGTCTCTCAAACCCTGTCTGCACTGAAAATCTTTATAAAGATCTGCATTTTTGAAAAGGTCATTAGTGGATCAGTCATATAAATTTAACATGAAAAATATAATTGAGGAATGAATCCATATTAGTTTTTGCATCGAGTGATCTTAAGCAATCTCTCCTGACTTGTTATTAAAGGTCACATCTCAGACGGCTTCATATAGAATCTTACAGCACAGAAGGAGGACATTCGGCCCGTCGTGCCTATACCGGCTCTTTCAAAGAGCTATCCAACTTAGTCCCACACCCCAGCCTTTTCCCCATAACCCTGCAAATTAGTCCTCTTCAAGTACATGTCCAATTGCCTTTTGAAATTTCCTATGGAGTCTACTTCCCCCACCCCTTTCAGGTAGGGTGTTCCAGATCTTAACAACCCTCAGAGTGAAAAAAAAGTTCTCCTCATTTCTCTTCTAGTTCTATTGCCAATTATTTAAAATCTATGGCCTCTGGTTATAAACCCATTTGCCAGAGGAAACAGCTTCTCCCTACTTGCTCTGTCAAAACCTCTCATAATCTTGAATACCTCTATTAGGTCTCCCCTTAACCTTCTCTGCTCTAAGGAGAACAATCCCAGCTTCTCCAATCTCTCCACATAACTGAAGTCCCTCATCCCTGGTATCATCGTGGTAAATCTCCTCTGTAGCCCTCTCCAAGGTCTTGACATCCTTCCTAAAGTGTTTTGCACATAATTGTACACAATACTCCAGCTGAGGCCTAACCAGTGATTTGTAAAGGTTTAGCATGACTTCCTTGATTTTGTATTTAATCCCCTGTTTACAAAGCCAAGTATCCCCTATGCTTTCTCAACCACTTCACACTTTGCCATGTATCTGCCCATTTCACCAGTCTGTCTATGTCCTCCTGAAATCTGCTACTATACTCCTCACTACTCCCTGTACCCAAGTCCAGGTCATTTATATATAACAAGAAAAGCAATGGTCCTAATACCGACCCCTGGGAGGACCCTACTGCAAACTTCTCTCCAGTCAGAATAACATCCGTTCACCACTACTCTCTGCCTCCTATCCCTTAGCCAATTATGTACCCGAGTTACCACTGTCCCTTTAATCCCATGTGCTTCTATTTTCTGAATGTCTGTTATGTGGAACTTTATCAAATGCCTTTTGAAAGTCCAAATATACAACATCTACTACACTACCCTCATCAACACACTCTGTTACATCAAAGAACTCAATCATGTTAGTCAGACATGATTTGTTTTTAACAAATCTGAGCTGGCTGTCCCTTATTAACGTCTGCTTCTCCAAGTGAGAATTAATTTTGCCCTTGACAAAGAGGATGAATCACCTTTGAAGTGCAGTGATTATTGTTATGTAAGTAAACACAATGGTCATTTTGCATACAGCAAGATCCCATCACAACAATGAGATGAAGGATCATTAATCTGTTTTTTGATTATGTTGGTTGAGGGAAGACTTGGGGGGCCGGGCTGTCAGGAGGACTCCCTCAATAGGTCTGTGGGACCTTCAACCATCAGAACAGGCAGGTGGAGCCTCGGCTGAACATTTCATCTGAAGAATTGTACCTCTGACAGTACAGAACTCATTCAGTACAGCACTGGAATGTGAGTCTAGTTTATATCCCTGCGTGAACTTGAACGTGACAACTTACTGAGTCAGAGGTGACAGTTCTACCTAAATTTACATGATAGCGTACATCAGAACTTTGTAATTTTAATACTTTAGTTCTTGAAAGAACAAAGCTGTAAGACATTACATCAGGCACCTGCATGTTTTGTGCATTTAGATGGGCCTCTGCACGTGATCTGATTTATTCTGTGAAACTGTTACAATGCTAGAGTCTGGGAGTGTTCGAACTGCCACAGAGTTACAAAGGTTGGAGTTATTACGGGGTTTCCAAGGTTTCTCATCCTGCGTTCAGATCTGGTTGAGTTCTACCCTGTACTAAAGCTGCCTGTGATTAAAACAATCCACTGTACATGTACAAAAAATAAGTTTTGTCTCATATTCAGCCTAGCGTTGATGAAATGTTAAAAAACGTACCTTGAATATAAGCTTGTGCGGAGTTCGTTAGGTAGGGATTGCAGGCAGAATGCTTGTTCTTGTCAGTTTGTCCCCGATATAAGCTTACTAAGTTTGGGATGGGATTTTCCTATCATTACCATTGTGCACCAGTTCATGAGGCATAATGTCACACAGAAAAATAGGTGCAGACGATATTGCTGAACCTGTGTTCCTTTTGCACACAACACATGACCAGCAGTGAGCAGGTGGGTGTCCCACCTGAAAATGATAAGATAATGATGTGGAAGCGATGCAATACTACTTTCTGCATCATTTTCCTACATTTACCTTGGGCACACACCACTTCTAATTACCACCCAAATAAATGGATATCCAGGGGATCTGAGTTGTACATAGAAGTATGTTTTAATGGCCAATAAGAAGATTCATTCAATAGTTGGGCCATTTTTGGTCTGTTTTTCTTTATTTTGTTTCTGCTGGTTCTTGGGTTCATGTGAGTCTTTTTATTTTATTTTTTCTTTTGCTCTCAGCAACATTACTGACACCAGTGGGGTTTGCTGTGGGAATTCCCTTATCTGACATGTTTGGAAGAAAAGTACCAATGGAGGGATGGCAGCCAGGTAGGGCTGCATGAGATGTGCTCTGTGCCCACCTCCTGGTACCCACATACTGTACCTGCTTCTGCAAACAGAAGTGACCATACCTCGCTGTGGCAGATGATCAGTACATGTGGAGGCTCCAACTCTCAAGGCAGGTTGTGACATCTGGCCCAATGACACAGATATATGTAAAGACATCATAACTGTTATGCTGGATGGTTCTTCATAAGCAGCCCAATCATCGCATGCAATGCTTAACATGGTGCTGCAGAAAAGAAGGCATGCTCGGGTAATTGTCAGCTGGCAAAACTGATTGTCCGTTCCAACCAGGATTGCAAATACAGTAATCCCTCCCCAACCACGGGGGATACGTCCCTGAAAAACCCCGTGGTTAGTAAAACCGCGGTTGGCAAATCCAGTATAAATGTTCAAATAACACAATAAAAAAGAATATAAAAGCAATAAAATCATGTTATTTACCTTCATCCGAAATTAAAAACCGCGTATACGCAAAATTCACTGCCGCGGTTGGCAAAAGTTGTCGCAGAGAGGAAACCGTGTATACTTGAAATCCACGTATGGCAAAACCACGGTTGGGGCGGGATTCCTGTATGGTCACACCAATTTGGCATTGACGGAGAGAGAATGTCTTCATAGAATCTGAGTCAGAAGACAGCCAAGATGCAGAGCTGTGCCATCCACTGTAAGGACAGCTGCTGCTAATATGCACCATAGTGTCAGCTGTGGCTCAGTTGGTAGCACTCTTGCCTCTGAGTCAGAAGGTTGTGGGTTCAAGTCCCACTCCAGAGACTTGAGCACAAAAAGCTAGGCTGACACTCCAGTGCTGTACTGAGGGAGTGCTGCACTGTTGGAGGTGCTGTCTTTCGGATGAGTTGTTAAACCGAGGCCCCATATTCTCTCTCAGGTGGATGTAAAAGATCCTATGGCATTATTTCGAAGAAGAGCAGGGGAGTTATCCCCGGTGTCATGGCCAATATTTATCCCTCAATCAACATCTGAAACAGATTAACTGGTCATTATCACATTGCTGTTTGTGGGAGCTTGCTGTGCGCAAATTGGCTGCCACGTTTCCTACATTTACAACAGTGACTCCACTTCAAAAATTACTTCATTGGCTGTAAAGCACTTTGGGACATCCAGTGGTTGTGAAAGGCGCTATATAAATGCAAGTTTTGCTTTTTCTTTTCCTTAAGGCTGGCACAGCCAGCAAAAGCACCATTCAGCTGTGGCCTCAAGCCTGCCTCCACCTCCTTCCATGCATGTTCAATGCGGACTTATGGGAATCATGCCATTCACAGAGGACAATCCACCTTGCAACCATCTCATGCAGCACCACATCCACTGTCTTTCAAATAGCAGGTCAGATGTTGGACTGCTCCATCACTTGCCTGCACTGTGGGTTTCTATTCCCTTCATTTTTGCCTGTCGCATCATAAATCCCCTTCCCCATCAGCCTTGGAAAAAGCTGTTCCTGGGTTTAGTTGTCTTTTGAGCCTTTCTAAAGGCTTTCAGAATTTTTGTTCGTTCATTGGGTCGTATATTCCAATCCCTACGGGTGGGGACGCGCTGTATAAACACCCGTAGGGACATCTGAAATGCCACTTTCAGGCATGCACAGCGCGTGCGCTGAAAACCGGCATTTCCAATCTGTCGAGAATGCTCTTGATAGATCGGACGCCTGCCCTAGAGAAGGGCCTCTGCAGGCGGATAGTTCCGCTTTCTGGAGAAACCTCCGCCCGCAGAAAACCCTTAGAAATCTTACGCCTAGTAAAAACAGGTGTAAGAACTGCTTTTACCAGCATAAGAGTTGAAAAAAAGTTTTTTAAAAAATGTTCACTCATTTATCATTTAAAAATACTTTAAAAAAAGGTACGTTTATTTTTAGCCCCGTAAAAACTAATTATTTTTTCAAAAAATTAAATTTTTGTTTAAAATATTTAATTTATTGTAATTTCAACTCATTTTAAAAATGTGATTTAAAAAAAAATATTTAATGTTTTACAGTGTTTTTGGGGTGATCTCCATTCATATATTTGACAGGTCTCTCTGTCAAGTGTATGAAGGGAGATTCCCTTCTCCTATTGGCTCCCCATGGCCCACGTGATCCTAGGGATGCTTGCGAACCGCATGTGCCTCTGGGATACGTGGGCCCTGCGCATTTCGAGTTGGGGTGGCCCAGGAGCGGAAGTGTCCGGACCTCGGGAGCCCTCAGGTAAGTGCGTAGATTTTTTCCAGATCGGAGGCCTCCGCACGCAGGAAGCCTCCGATCGCAAAATACGGGCCAATATGTTTATGCGCCTTTTAAGGGAAGAGTAGTTGAACTTCTGAAGCAGAGGAAGATGCAGGGCTATGGCGAGAAAGTAGGGGAGTGGGATTAGTTTTGGATTGCTCTAATAAAGAGCTGACACCGACGAGGTAGACTGAATGGCCTCCTTCTGTGCTGTAAACCTCGGTAGTTTGATGGTTACCTTTAATTGTCCTGATCCCTTTAGATTTCACTTGCAAACAATGTTCAGCTGTTGCTGAGACACACCCAAATCTGCACCTAGATCTGTGGATAATTGTACTGGTGGGCTGACCCACAGAATTTAAGTTTAATTAATACATTGCAATTCTGGCACCACTTCTTAATCATTTCGAAGTGACTTATGCCAGTAGACAAAAATTGGCCCAGGGATGTCTGGAACACACCAAGTGACAGTGATCTGGTTTACTCTGGGACATTGACCTGAGACTGGCATTCCATTGCATAGCGTGGACTTGTTGTGGAAGTGACATCACAATATATCATGCACGATTCCGGTGACATTGCGACATTTGCGTGTAAGTGTATTCCTTCGGAGACTTGAGTGAGTTCAGCAGGAACACTTGCTTCTACGTCATAATCCTGTTTACTGACTCTGCCTTCTCAGTCTGAGCGTTCTGAAATAAGCCATCTTAAACCCAATCAAAACGCGTACTGTCAGAGGCAGCCCCACTTCCTTCGCCCCACCATTGGCGGCCGTGCCTTCAGCCGCCTAGACCTAAGCTCTGGAATTCCCTCCCTAAACCTCTTTACCTCTCCATCTCTCCCTCCTTTAAAACACTGCTTAAAACCTATCAAGTGTTTGATCACCAGTCCTAATAGCTCCTTCTCTGGCTTGGTGTCAGTTTCTGTCTGATTTCACTTCTGTGAAACGCCTTGAGACATTTCACTACGTTAAAGGTGCTATATAAATGCAAGTTGCTGTTGTTGGGTCCAAGGGCATTGTAACCATTGATAAGCAGCCAGCCTATTCAACCGACCACTAAAGTCACTCCCAGAACATTGAATGCGAAGCGTGTATGCAGGAACATTTGCAAATACTGCCATATGTCATTGTGCCACAGATTAATTATACAGCGAACTTGAAAAGCTACAGTCATTTTTGTACAAGCCTGTTTTGTTAATTGCATAACCAGACTTGTAAAAAAAATTCTTGGACGTATTGGATTGCTTTGGTGTGGTGCATATCGGAAAATTGGGGAGGGAGTCATGCAAGTTTGCAATGGAGTCCGTCCGATTTATCCGTCCATTAATTTAAATGGATGGGAAATAGGCCAGGCTTCATTATGCTCGTCTGATCCTCCCAGCCTGTTTTTCTTCTCTGCTCTGCCCCCAGGTGATCCTTTATGCCCAAGCCCCCAACAAGAGGAAAATCTGCTCCAATGCAGGCGTCTGAAACAGTTTACTGCAAACCATTCTTAATTTTGCCATGTTTGTCTGCTAAATGTTCATTTTAATGAATATTTAATACCTCATAATTCGATATCTAACCAGATTAAAGTTTGTGTCCTTACCTCTTTCCAAAATGGCAGATCGTTTATAATGGCAAATAAATATCATCATCCCGAAGTGGACCAAAGTTTGGCACTATAAAATCAGTTGAATTATGTATTCCCAGTCAGTGCCAGTGTAAACCTTTCCCACCTCACGAGTGAATGTTACTAAAGTGTTGGTCAACTTGTAACCAGATAATTGTATTCCTCTTTGTATTGGCCTGTGCTATAATCCCAATTTTACCACCATCCATCATTATTTCTTGTTTACATGGGCACAAACACTAGATTTACACACACCATCTTGTGGGCACCTATATGCATATCATCAAACAAAATACCCCCATGGCACGGGGCAGCAGCATAAACAGCATAACCATATTTCATCTGACTGCGGAGATTCAATTCTACACTCAGTTCAGACTGGGAAAGGTTATGTCACTGAAATGGTTGTGAATTTTGAAAGTTTAAAAAAAATGTCATTCAGTCTGTAAAGGGTTAAATGTATCCTGGATGTCTGATTAAAAGAGCGATATGCTTTACCTACTGGAAAGAGTTGACACTCCAGGCTACTGTTTCAAATTTCATGAAGCATTACACATTTACAGTGGTGATGTGAGGTAATCTGTAGAACTAGTTACGTTTAATTCCATGTTCTGTTGTAAACAGGGACATTTTTTTAATTGCACCACATGTGGCTCAGTGCAAGCGCGCTTTGCTCCTGAGTCAGAAGGTTGTGGGTTCAAGCCCCACTCCAGAGACTTGAGCACAAAATCTGGGCTGACACTTCAGTGCAGATTATCTGGTCATGTATCTTATTGCTGTTTGTGGGAGCTTGCTGAGTGCAAATTGGCTGCCACGTTTCCTGCATTACAACAGTGACTACACTTCAAAAAGTACTCCATTGGCTGCAAAGTGCTTTGGGATGTCCTGGGGTCAGGAAAGGCGCTATATAAATGCAATTCAATCTTTCTATTACGCACACAGACAGTACCACTATTTCATTGACCTTGGACAATTTATCGCCATCGTCTGTCGTACTTTTATGTAACCGATTTGTATTCCCTCACTGTACCTGACGAAGGAGCAGAGCTCCAAAAGCTCGTAATTTCAAATAAAACTGTTGGACTATAATCTGGTGTTGTGCGACTTCTCATTTTTGTACTTTTACGTGGCTTCCCTTACCTCTGATTGGTGCTAAAATGACTTTTAGGCCCTTAAGCACAAATTGAAATGCCAATAGGTTGTCAGGTGGATATAATCATGGAGGAATGAAAGAAATAAGAACATGTTTAATAAGAATGATAAATAAATATGAGTACTTGGGACAGCATAGCTCTCTTCTTGAGGCAGTGGTGTTAGGAAGCATGTGTGGATTAACTACATCTGCAAGTCTAATGAAAAGGGAATGTGCATACCTATTCCGAACTACATTTTGATTAACTGTGTCTCAGTTATCATTAAGGGCCAGTTTCAGTCAGAACTCTGCAGAATTACAAGCACCTGAAACCATTCAAAGTTGCACTAAGTGATATGGTTCACATTCTTTTCCAAGCACTGTGTTTTGGCAATGGGCCATCTGCAGGTATGAATCAATTCATTCCATATAAAAAGCCCATAACATTTTGATTGTATATGAATGCATATCCATGCCTAATGCTTCTTTTCCAGGCATCTCATTGAAAAGTTTCTGATAAAGCATTGCTGAAATTAATTCTGTTGACAGTGATGTGAAAGGTTCCATTAAAGGTCTGACTGTACATTGAACAATTTTGAGGTGGGTTTTTAAAATAAATATATATGGCAACTATTATGCTGATAGAACTGACAGATGTTTTGAATTAAATGTGTGACAACCATTCCATAGTTTGAAATGTTCTTTTTGTGTGCTGCTTGTAATTATTTTATGAAGGAACAGGTAATTTTATCACAAGGTTATTTTCACAGTGTGTTACCAATTTTTCCCTCGGTTATATATCTGGGCTCTCATTGAGATTTAAATTAGGTCGAGATTTGAGACCAGTAGCCGGACAAGACAGCAAGATGCATGTTTCTGAAAAATCTCAAAAGTTTAAAGTCATTCAGGTTCACCGCCCAGTAAACCGAGGATATGTACGTGAGCAGCCAGAGAATATTTGGTTTCAGTTCCGATAGCTTCCAATAAAATGCTGCACCTCTGCATTCTGTACATATTACATAATGTGATCTTAGCCCACTTGCGCAAGATGATATAATTGCTGTTTGTTCAGTTAGTGAAAGTATATGGTGTTTTTTCCCCCCTCATTTTTTAACTGTCTATTAATTCGTGTTTACCAAATAAACTGGCACTGGAGAAAATATCACATATACGAAAGGTTAAGCAACCAGGTGGAACGAATTCAGGGCAGATTTTTGCTGAGATTACTGTATTCAGAAAGCATGAAAAGAATAGAGACTGTCGCAAACCATTTGGTTTTTTTGGTAATGTATTCATTTTTTTCTCCCATTTTCCTGATTGTATCTTCTCCCATGCCACATACCTTCGCAGGGCGAAAGAGTGGGTGGCAGATCTTCTACCGTGTCTGTGCCAATATCTCTGCGTTGGAGCCAGGCACTAAAATTCACTTCAGTTCTGGGTAGCGATCTTTAGGACGGATATTTTGGGCTTAGAGCGGGTGCAGCACAGATTTACCAGTTATACTGGGGCTAAAACAGTTAAATTATGAGGACAGGTTGCTTAAACTTGGGTTGTATTCCTTTAAGCTTAGAAAGGTCAAGAGGTGATCTAACGGAGGTGTTTAAAATTATAAAACGATTTTATAGATTAGATACAGAGGAGCTATTTCCTTGGGTGGGGGAATCTAGAACAAGGGGCCACATCTTCAAATTAGAGCTAGGCCATTCAGGAGTGAAATCAGGAAGCACTTTTTCATTAAAAGGGTAGTGGACACCTGGCATTCTCTTCCCCCGAAGCGCTGTAAATGCTGGGTAAGTTGAAATTTTCAAGACTTGAGATTGACAGCTTTTTATTAGGTAAGGGTATTAAGGGATAGGGATCAAAGACAGGTAAAAAGAGTTGAGGTACACCTTAGCCATGATCTAATTAAATGATAAGTCGCACAACACCAGGTTATAGTCCAACAGATTTATTTAATTTTACAAGCTTTCGGAGCTATTCGCTCCTTCCTCAGGTAAGTTAGCAGTGAGAGAATCTCCCAGAATTCACAATTTAAACACAGACAAAATCTATTCAAATCTTTCCCTACATCAAAGACACACTAAGAGTACAGCCAAGACAATGAGATGTGTCCCAGGGGGTCCAACGTGTCAAACCACCTGCTGGCTGCATATCCTGTCAATTTGTGTTGGTTCTTGTGTTAGTCTTTTTTTTAAAAAAAACACCTGGGAAGACCGGCCATGATGTCAAGTCACGTTCTGTATCGTGACATGAACCCGATATCGCGATTGAGGCCATCCTCATGAGTGCGGAACTTGGCTATCAGTTTCTGCTCTATGATTTTGCGCTGTCGTGTATCCCGAAGGCCGCCTTGGAGAACGCTTACCCGCAGATCCGAGGCTGAATGCCCCTGGTTGCTGAAGTGTTCCCCGACTGGGAGGCAACCCTCCTGCCTGGCGATTGTTGCGCGGTGTCCGTTCATACGTTGTCTCAGTGTCTGCATGGTCTCGCCGATGTACCATGCTCTGGAGCATCCTTTACTGCAACGTATCAGGTAGACAACGTTGGCCGAGTCACATGAGTATGTACCGTGTACCTGGTGGGTAGTGTCCTCACGTGTGATGATGGTATCTGTGTCCATGATTTGGCATGTCTTGCAGAGGTTGCCGTGGCAGGGTTGTGTGGTGTCTTGGTTGCTGTTCTCCTGAAAGATGGGTAATCTGCTGCGAACGATGGTACTTTTGAGGTTAGGCGGCTGCTTGAAGGCGAGTAGTGGAGGCGTGGGGATGGCCTTAGCAAGGTGTTCGTCGTCATCGATGACATGTTGAAGGCTGCGAAGAACATGGCGTAGTTAAATGATGGAACAGGCTCGAGGGGCTGAATGGTTTACTCCTGTTCTGATGTTCCGAGAAATGTAAAGAAATAATTTTGTAGTTTTGTATGGAAACTATGCACACTTTAGTGCATGTAAAAAATATAGTAATTTGGTCTTGCACAAATTTAAGCAACCTGTCCTCATAATTTAACTGCAGTAAGGACTATTGCTGAGTGTTTATGTCATAGGTCACTCCTTGCTATGCTAATGATGTTGCTGCAAAGCTTTCTTTTGAGTGTTATCCAGCTATTCTAGCGCAAGGAGCATCATAACCGAGTTGAACCCTGTGCTTAACTAACGTCCACACACACTTCTCAGTGAGAGTCACTGGATAATGATCATGCCTGAATGTTCTGTTCTTACGCAAGGTAAATTGAGGTCAATTATCGTGTCCTTATTGTTACACGTTCTGCCAGAACGATGGCAGGGGATGAGTGGAACCTCCATGAAATTTGGGGGCCGTGGCCTTGTGGCCAGAATGGCTCACTCACTTGTTTATTTGGCCAACTGAGCTATCTGGGCCTACATCAGGATCAATTATCAGCACCATCGAGAAGTGTTGACGGAAACCAAGTTAAAGGGATGCTCAAAATGATATCCATAACAGGATTGAACACTGATGTACAACCAATCTCTCAGCTCCAACCCAATTCATGAAGTCGTCAAATCTTATCTTTGTTACTGATATTTCATGTCAGGACTATTTTCTCAATAGTGTCGAGACAAAATGCTTTTTAAAAAAAAATAAAAAAATTCCGCAGTGCCCCCATTTGAAGAGAATTAAAAGAAACCCAGTTCAGTGTAAAGTATAGACTGAATACCCATTAGGAACGTGCAATATCTAGGTTCTGGAAATATCATAATATGTAACCTCTAGAGAGATGTGTATCAACTTCACATTTATCTTGTGTGGCTCAGATCAGGAGAATTTTCAATCACTGACTGAGTGGAAGCTACGAAAGAGTAGGGAGAGGGCTGTAGGCTGAGAATTGAAGATGCGTTGTTTGGCTATGTGTATGCACACAGGTGTTAGAATACCCAGAGTGTGCAGTCATTGTTTCCAGTGGAACTGAGTGAATGGTGTGTTATACTATACGTACCTGCCCGCAAGCCAAGGTATCAACGGTCAGGTGTGTGATACTTACACACACAGCTGTGATATAGATAATAGAATTAAACCATTGGCAATGGTAATTAACCCACTGAGTACTGAATTTCATTCTTGAATTTTAGAATGAGCACTTTCTCTATTATACTGGCCGTGCAAAAGTTAAATATAACGTAAAATTAAAAGAATAATACTGCCACGGAATATTGTACTCACCTTCCCCCCCCTGCCCCCCCCAAAACCAAGGATCCTGAGGCCAATCGTAATGCCCCTTCAGCCAGCTTGTTGTGATCAACTAATTTAGCACATACTGGAGATTGAACCTGGACTGTCCTGCTCTGTATAGCTAATTACCATACAGGATGGTGCATTTACCCACTAAGCCACTAAGAGATTTATTTATTTTAATATCTTGATAAGTTGTCACGTGAAACAATTATGACAGCACATGCCAATCTGCAGAAGCAGGAACCGCTGATAACACATTAGGATCTTTCTAAAATACCCTCTGCTGAAATGCCGAATGAGGATGGAGTTAGGATTCTGGATGGGATGGCATTAGTTTTCTTGGGGAGTTTTTCCCTCTACGCTCCTCGTCTGTTCTGTCACTCTGTCTATGAACTTTGGAATTTAAAAAAAAAACTTTTAATGAATTGTTATTTGAACTTTAAAATATTTTATAGTGCTTGAAGTGAAAGTCTGTGTATTTGTTTTAGTAACAGATCTATTTACTCAAGTATATAAGGGCTATAATTAACTGATATACTTGGCTGGTGGGCGAGGCTTCCTGCGTTCATAAAAGTGACCTATAACGTATGGTCACTGTTAAGATGTGTAAAAATGATAGCTTGTGTCGGTAACGTTGGCTCCCAGTTGGCTGAGCGTAATGGGCCAGAATTTGTGGTGGGTGTGACTGTGTACTCTGAGAGGAAGCTGCCTTTGAAATGGCCCGCAAGTTTGGGATTTCCGCATGCACACGCGCTAAATCCTGAACTTGCGATCTCTCAACGTATGCCTTGGCAGATCATCCGCACGGCTAAAGAAAAACCAATTGCTGGTGCAGAGTTGGGGTATTTGCCCACCAACTGCCCAGTAATTGAGTACGCAAATTTTACGGTTGATGCAAACGGGCTCAGGGCCTGTTTGCATCAGCGTAAGGAGATACCTCAGACATGTTTTAACCATTTTCGTCTCGGAAATCGGATAGTTTAATTGTATCAAATGAGTTTTTCCTGTTTCTGCAAAGATTGTAGTTTTAATGATGTCGGTAGTTTTAATGATGTCGATAATTATCAGCAAAATTAAAATTTTACTAACAGAACTAAAATGTAGTGAAGTTGGTGGAATTAAGCTAATTAGGAATTAAATTCCAATCCTGTAAATTGTAATTAAATCTGAATACGGGATTCCCCTCTGAAATGATGTAAAATCTAATTGTGTTTCCTGATTGGAGGACTAGGCCCATGTGATACCAGGTACGCTTCTGCACAGGCTGCGCCCTGGGGATCCGTGGACCAATACGCTGCCCTCGAATACAGTGTGTCAGGGAGCCCCCATCAGGTAGGTGCGTATTCTTTTCGCAGGGCCACAGCGTACACTGCAGACCGCAATTCTTGGGCCAATATGTCTTTCTTGGCCCAGTGAGCTTACCCAGTGAACAGCTGAGTTATGCAGACGAGAAGTCTCCCAGCTTTGATCTCTGATCTGTACTGAGTTGACGGGTCACATCGTCCACATGGCCGATACGAGACTCACAAAACAAGTGCTCTACTCGGAGCTCCGACACGGCAAGCGAGCCCCAGGTGGGCAGAGGAAACGCTTCAAGGACACCCTCAAAGCCTCCTTGAAAAAATGTAACATCCCCACTGACACCTGGGAATCCCTGGCCCAAGACCGCTCAAAGTGGAGGAGAAGCATCCGGGAAGGCGCTGAATACCTCGAGTCTCTTGCCAGGAGCAAGCGGAAGCCAAGCGCAAGCAGCGGAAGGAGCGCACGTCAACCCAAGCACCCCACCCACCCGTCCCTTCAACCACCGTCTGCCCCACCTGTGACAGAGACTGTGTGGTAACACAATACAGCTTCCTGTGACTCGAACTTTATTGCATCACTTCCTGTGATTAGTCCAGGATAAATACTGGACTGAGCAGTTGGATCCTGGAGAGGCATAGAGTAAGACCTCTTTTGTATGTAGCACCTTTTTAGTTGATTAAAGCTTACTTTAAGTTCACCACACGTAAGGCTCATTCTTACGACAATTTAATCAACTTTGAAAAACTTCGCACTCAAACTTTTTGGACGAACTCGGAACTAAGGATCCAGGGAATCACCCATCATGGAAAACATCCTTAAACCATCGCGTCTTGACTTGGACCCAAACACCCCAGCAGCCGGTAAGGTGTGGAAACACTGGTATCGCACGTTTGACAATTTTCTCGAATATTGCAAGGCTGATGATGACACAAAGTTGCGGATACTCATCAACTGTGTCACTCCGAATGTATTTCAGTATGTTGAGGAATGGGGCAGTTACGAGGAGGCAATTCGGACGCTTAAAAGACTATATACTAAGACACCGAATGAGGTCTATGCCAGACATCTATTAGCTACAGCCCAACAAGGGCCGGAGGAATCCATTGATAAATTCCTCCAAGAGCTTCGCAGACTTAGTATGGACTGTAACTTTCAGGCGGCCTCAGCTGAGCTGTACCGTGAAGAAATGATCTGTGATGCTTTCATCTGCGGGCTTGCCTCCCCATTTATACGCCAGCGTCTACTGGAAAGTAAGACACTTGAGCTTCAGAGAGCTTATGACATGGCTTGCTCTCTAGATCTGGCAAAAAGAAATGCAGACCTTTATACAGTGCCCAGACCTCGGTCTGCTGCCTTAACTACAGTCAGGCAATTTAAGAGGCCACAGGTGAACTCTATTAGGGAGGACTTTATCCCTGACGATCAATCTGATGACTTCACTGATGAAGAGGATGATGACCCCACTGTGGCAGCCTCTTGGCAATCTAAGAAATGCTTCTTTTGTGGTGATGAGTTTCACCCTCGGAAATTCTGCCCTGCTCGCAATGCGTTTTGCAGTCATTGCAACAAAAAGGGTCATTTTGCAAAGGTTTGCCTATCAAGAGCCTCTACGAGGGCTTATCAAGCTAAGTCCTACCGAACTGCCCCGGTAAGGGCCTATCAAGATGTTCCGGCTAAAATCTATCGTGCTTCCTCTCGGGTTTTCTCTCGAAGAAACACACCTAGAGTTTCAGCCACTCTTTGTGCAACGACACCAATTACAGCTGCTTGTCCTCAGAACCTATTCCATGCAGCTACAAAAGCATCAATTAATGGACATACTTTAGATGCCTTAATTGACTCAGGTAGCACTGATAGTTTCATTAGGGAACAGATTGTTGCAGAGTTAAAGCTACATGTTTTCCCATCGGACCAGGCAGTTGCGATGGCTCAGTCATCACTTAATACCAGAATTTCTGGCTTTTGTATGGTTGAAATAACACTTAATGGTCACAGGTATCCCTCCACCCGGCTTTCGGTGCTCAAGGACTTATGTAGTGATCTTATCTTAGGGCTGGATTTTCAAAAGCAGCATAAGAAGCTCCCCATTGAGTTCGGCGGATCCAAACCTGAACTCACTATTTCTAATATACGACCTCGATTACCGTTCTGTGCATTGTCAGCAGCTTCACTGGATGAACCCTCACTGTTTACCAGTATCCCTCCTCGATGCAAACCGATTATAACAAAGTCACGACGTTTCAGTCAGGAAGACCAGTCTTTTATTGCGGCTGAGATTTCTCGGCTTTTAGCAGAGGATATCATCGAGCCTTGTTCGTCGCCATGGCGCGCCCAGGTCGTTATTGTTAAGAACCCTCTACAACCTCACAAGAAACGGCTGTGCATTGACTATTCACAGACCATCAATCAATATACGGACTTGGACGCATACCCATTGCCGCGCATCGATGATATGGTTAATAAACTGGCTGAGTACACGGTGTTCTCAACATATGATCTGAAAAGTGCCTATCATCAGGTACCCTTGAAGGTCTCAGACAAGCAGTATACGGCCTTTGAAGCCAATGGACGGCTGTATCAATTTCGTCGCCTCCCCTTTGGGGTCACTAATGGAGTGGCTGTCTTCCAGCGAGCAATGGATGACCTGGTCAAACAGGAAGACTTGAAGGATACGTTTCCTTATCTGGACAATATTACTGTCGCAGGTCGCAATCAGCGGGAACATGACGCCAATCTCCAACGATTTTGGGATGCACTCCAGCACCGTAATTTGACATTAAATGCGGCTAAATCTATTGAGTCACAACCAACCATCAACATCCTTGGCTATTGTGTGGGCAATGGCATCATTAAACCTGACCCTGAAAGGCTTCGCCCACTCCAAGAGCTCCCGCCACCTAAGAATCCGGCCTCCTTGCGCCGGGCCCTCGGCCTGTTTGCATACTATGCTAAATGGATTCCTAACTTCTCGGACCGAATCCAACCTCTACTGAAGGCCAGCACATTCCCACTAGACACAGCGGCTGTTGCAGCCTTTAACCTCCTGAAAAAACAGTTGGAGAAAGCGGCTCTTCACTCCATCGATGAGAGTCTTCCTTTTGTTGTTGAGTGTGATGCCTCGGAGGTGGCGATCTCGGCCACTCTGAATCAGGAAGGTCGTCCGGTGGCATTTTTGTCCAGGACTTTTCAAGGGGCTGAGCTACATTATCCTCCAGTCGAGAAAGAAGCTACAGCCATCATAGAGGCAGTACGGAAGTGGACTCATCTCCTAGCTCGCCAGCACTTTACCTTAATCACGGACCAGCGATCGGTCGCCTTCATGCTCGATAATCGAAAACGGACCAAAATTAAAAATAATAAAATCCAGCTTTGGCGGCTGGAATTGGCCTCTTTTGGTTACACCATCCACTATCGACCTGGCAAGGAGAATGTGGCTCCGGATACCCTCACACGAGCATTCTGCTCCGCCATGGCACCCTCTACGCTCGTAGACATCCATGATGGGTTGTGTCATCCGGGCGTTACTCGCATGCTACACTTCGTGCGGTCCCGAAATCTCCCATTCTCTACCGGGGATGTAAAGAAGATGTGCTCGGACTGCAGAGTCTGTGCGGAATTGAAACCTCAGTTTTTCCGCCCCTCGGGTGGTATACTCATACATGCGACCCAGCCAATGCAACGGCTTAGCATCGATTTTAAGGGGCCGTTGCCCTCTTCAACTCGCAACACTTATCTATTGACCATGGTCGATGAGTATTCCCGTTTTCCGTTTGCCTTTCCCTGCCCCAATATGCTGACGACCACGGTTATCAGCTGCCTTGAGCAGGTATTTGCTTTCTGTGGCATGGCATCCTATGTTCATTCGGATCGGGGCCCTTCTTTTATGTCAGGAGAACTCAAGGCCTATCTCTCGGAACGGGGTATTGCTGCCAGCAGAACGACGCCTTATCATCCGGTCGGGAATGGGCAAGTCGAGCGTTTTAACGCTATCATCTGGAATGCGGTACGTCTGGCTTTGAGATCTCGGGGCCTACCCAACCAGCAATGGGAAGCAGTACTTCCAGACGCATTACACTCCACACGGTCCCTCCTTTCGACCGCCACAAATACGACGCCTCATGAACGGTTCTTCCGATTTCAGCGTCGCTCATCCTATGGGATATCTCTCCCGTCGTGGCTGACTGCACCGGGACCAGTGCTACTCCGAAGATATGTCCGGGCGTCTAAGAATGACCCCCTGGTAGATGAGGTTGAGCTCACTGACGTCAACCCTACCTACGCCTATATTCGGTATCCTGACGGTCGGGAATCTACCGTGTCATTGCGGGATCTGGCTCCCTGCCCGCCGAAACATAGAGGGACACCAGGGGATGATATTGTACCAGGCACATCTCTGGGCTCGCCAGGTGCCTCTCATCACGATCTGGATCTGACGCCGGCTGGTACCTCACTCCAGCGTGCCGACCTGGGGCAGACTGACTATGAGCCCGTCGGGGCTCGCACGCGCAGCCACGATCCACCCCGTACCATACGCTCGGAAACGGATCTGCCACAGCCCTGCCCGACACCCGTTCGGGCACCAGTACACAGTCAGGATCGTCCTGACCCCTCACAGAGCGGGCTGGATCACTCGGACTCTGGTCCACGGCCCGCGGCGGGTAAACGGGCTAGGGGCCCTCTACCGCTACAAGAACCCAAACGGGTGCGGCTCTCCCTCGTCCGGCGGCTACGAAATGGAGGGAGCATCCCGGCCTCCTAATCTTTTGGGGGGGGAGAATGTGGTAACACAATACAGCTTCCTGTGACTCGAACTTTATTGCATCACTTCCTGTGATTAGTCCAGGATAAATACTGGACTGAGCAGTTGGATCCTGGAGAGGCATAGAGTAAGACCTCTTTTGTATGTAGCACCTTTTTAGTTGATTAAAGCTTACTTTAAGTTCACCACACGTAAGGCTCATTCTTACGACAGACTGTAGGTCCCGCATTGGACTCATCAGTCACCTGAGAACTCATTTTTAATGTGGAAGCAAGTCATCCTCGGTTCCGAGGGACTGCCTAAGAAGAAGAGTACCGAGTTAACATATCTCTTCAGTAGAGGTGCTCCTCTCAACAGCCGCAAAAAAAAGTCAACAAGTGGCTGGTTAGGCGAGATCTGGCCTTTCCGAAATCATCAGATGTCGGTTGCTTATTTTCAAATTGATAATCTTCAAGTTGTTTCCAATGATTGATTCCGTTATTTTGCCAGCTACAGATGTAAGACAAATGGGTCTGCTTGCTCAGTTAATTACCTTTGTTTAACTCCTTGAATATGCACTGTTGATGCATTACCCTTGTTACTTTCTGCAGTGTTAATTCACCCACTTCCTGGAGTTCCGTGGAAGTACCATCAAAAACTCTGGAAGTAAATGAATTCAGTGGCATTTAAGTAGGGTAATTATTGGAGTTTACAGCGAAACAAAGGCAGCTATAAATCAAACGATTAGCCATGGCATTGTATCTGTCTTGACTTCTAAAGCTCCTTGTGCCGTATTATGTTAGTGAGGTGCCCTTGGGCAAGAACTAATTATAAAAAAACGTTTTGGTACTGAGCTCGTACATCCTGTATAAATGTCTTTTAAAAAGTAAATCATTACCATCAGCTGACTACTCAGGGCAAGAATACCCGCGCCCACTCTGATAACAGTTTTAACCTCTTATTTTCCTCTTGACTTTCAGACTGCTCAGCTGAACGAACAGCGAAGCTCTGATTTTGTGAAAAATGGGATGGAGGACCAGTGGTTCGGACAGAGGGCCGCGACAAAACTGGAATGGGCTCCTGTCATATGGAAAGCTTACCCAGAGAGCTCGGCCCTCAGCACATTTCACCGAGGGGCATAAAATCTGGCAAGGCAGCTGTTTTTTAAAGGGCTGCAGTTTGCTTTGAAAGGGGAAGTGTGGAAATGCGGACTAGTTGTGAACACTGGTACAGCAGAGAAGCATGGGCAACACTGTTCCTTTGCCGAACAGTTCCTTTTACCTGGATTCAAATGATCAAGCTGCTTGCTGCTATCAGGGGGAAGGGAAAGATAAGCAAGCTTTTGACTTTTGCCCACATTTCTTGTGTGGCCTTTGAAGCATGGCACAAAATGAAGTTGGGAACTGACGCATGCTCTTTGCGGTACCATTGAAAGCACTGCGCACATTCCCAACATTATGCCAAAGTTGGATCGCACACTTTTCTTACAGGTGAGGGTGCTGGTTAAAGAATAATGAACAGATGCTCAGGCTTCCAGCTCAAGACTCTCTTCTGCTGATGGGAGGGTTCTCATTGAGATCAGCAGCCATGGATGTAGAGGTTAAACCTGCTCTTCTAAAAGCCACTGCCCTCAATGCAGACAGCGTATGCAGCCACGTAATGAAGGCATCCTGGCTGCTTCCTGAACAACCGCCTTTGACGTCCATTTTCCGTAGCCACATACCACCAGAAAGTAATGGCGTACAAACACTTTCTAGCTGTGTCGGCCATTGGATTGATATGAGCTGCACAGGTGCAAACACGGGTGTCACCGACAACACCCTGCTCTCGAGGGTGCGTGTAACTGGCTGAAATCACGGCGCCCCCTCCAGCGAGTTCTTCGAGGAGTTTGACAGATAAGACGGGTAGGGGAAGTGCAGTAGATGCTGTGCATCACACAGGAGAATGTTGGAGATGCTTAAGCTGTATAGAATTAGGGGAAGGGTAGCAAATTGTATGAAACACTAGTTAGAAGGGAGGAAACAGATTGTGAGTTAAGGCCAGTTACTCAGAGTGGTTGAAAGTAGGCAGCGGTGCCCCACAGGGTTCTGCTCTAGGACCGCTTCTGTTCATCAATGATTTGGAAATAGGGCTAGAGGGAGTGCAGGTGATATTCAAATAGGAGGCATAATAAATAACTTGAAGGGCCAAAGAAAGCTGCAAGAGATATTGATAAGGTGGCCCAATGGTCAAAAAAGTTGCAGATGGAGTTCAATGTCAGTAAGTGTGAAGTGGGTTTTGGTTAAAAATACTAATAATTATACTTTGAGTTGGGGGGAAGGCTAGGCGATGTGGAAGAGCAGATGGGATTGGGGGTTCGGGTTCACAAGACATTAGAAGTAGAACGTCAAAGAAATGTGGCCATAAACACAGCTAATGGAATACTTGTACAATAGCAAAATACTGTGGCTGCTGGAAATCCGAAATAACAACAGAAAACGCTGGAAAAACTCAGCAGGCCAGGCAGCATCCGTGGAGAGAGAAACAGAGTTAACGTTTCAGGTCGAAGACCTTTCTTCTGACGAAAGGTCTTCGACCTGAAACGTTAACTCTGTTTCTCTCTCCACGGATGCTGCCTGGCCTGCTGAGTTTTTACAGCGTTTTCTGTTGTTATAATGGAATACTTGGTCTTATGGTAAGAGAAGGAGGGGTATACATTTGTCTAGGGCAGTAGCACAAAACGGGCACTAGCCAATCGGCAGCCCATTTTACACTACACGCGATTTTCTTTTCCATTGAAGTCAGTAGAAAAGAACGAAAGACTTGCATTTATATAGCTCCTTTCACAACCTCAGGACCTTTTGAATGAAGTCACTGTTGTAATGTAGGAAACGCGGCAGCCAATTTGCGCACAGCAAGGTACCACAAACAGCAATGTGTGAACGACCAGATATTCTATTTTTGTGATGTTGATTGAGGGATAAATATTGGTCAGGACACCGGGGATAACTCCTCTACTCTTCTTAGAAATAGTGCCATGGGATCTTTAACGTCCACCTGAGAGAGCAGACGGGGCCTTGGTTTAACGTCCCATCCCTCAGTACTGCAGCGGAGTGACGGCCTAGATTTTTGTGCTCAAGTCTCTGGAGTGGGACTTGAACTGACAGCCTTTTGACTCGGAAGCGAGAGTGCTACCAACTGAGTCACAGCTGTCATTCAAAAATTGGGCGCAGTGTAAAACTTGCTGCTGATTTGCTATCACCCGCTATATGCTGCCGCCCAAGGCCAATTTATACCCCCTACAATGTAAAAGTCAAGATGTAATGGTGACTCTATGTAAAATCTTAGTAAGACCACAGTTGGAGTATTTTGTGCAGTTTTGGGTTCCACACAAGAAGGATGTTGAGTTAATAGAAAAAGTACAGATTTATTTGTATAAGGAAATTCTAATACTAAGAAAGACTTGAAAATTTTAGGCTGTTATCATCAGAACAGAGGAGATTATGGGATGATTTGATCGAGGTGTTTAAAATGGTGAAGGGATTGGACAAGCAAGATAGAAACAGACTGTTTCCAGTGGTTGATAAATCTAGAACAAGAGGACATGGATATAAGATTAAATGCAAGAGATTTAGCACAAAGAGCAGGAGAAATGTTTTGCACAGATGGTTGAGAGGCTTTGGAATGCACGACTCGAGTTATTGATTGAAGCAGAGACCATGTCGACCTTTAACAATAGGTTAGATAGCTGGTTGAAGGTAAGGGGAATAAAGGAATATGGGAACAGGGCAGACACATTGGATTCGGACTGCTGCTTGTGTAAAGGATAAACGCCAACATGGACTGGTTGGGCTAAACGATCTGTTTCCGTGTTGGAATTTCTATGTAAATTTCCCCCTTTTTCCCCCCCCCTGACTGTGCTGACTCTTGATGGAATATTGTTCCACAGGCACTAGCAAGCCTCCAGTACCTTGACATGTGAGTGTTTATCATATCTAAGCCGACACAATGAGTGCTGGCAGCCTATTTATCCATGAGGCATCTCAGCTGAGCCTGAAGCTGTTCTCACCTGACGTCCACACATGCACTATCCATGAGGCATAGCTGGGTAATGATCAGGACTGGGAGACCTGGCTTATTTTCCACTTCCTTAGCCAGAGGACATTGAGACTAATTGTAATGCCCTAACTCTTGCCCTGGCTGAGATCAATTAATTCAGCACAGAGCGCCGATCAAACCTGGGGCCTTCTGGTCCATATGGCTTATTACTCAATCAGGCAAGACTCCCGTTTTACTGAAAAAAAAATTCTTAATAGTGTGAGTGGGGGAGGGAGGGAGTGCACGGGAGCAGTTCCAGTAAACGTTGTTTAATGGTTGCTCTCGAGCAGTTTGTGAAGTAATAATTTGTGACCCATGGTGTAACTGTCTATGTGAGTGGCACCAAAACAGTTCCTCATGTTAGTGACTTGTGTACTTGTTACACACTCCTAGCTATGAGTAGACCGCATGACAACATAATTACAATCAGGAACATCAGTGAACAGTTCTATTTTTTTTTTTAAAGTGTCACATTTCATTTGGGAGATAATGTTTATCATCTTCAAAAGGCACAAGAACCGGTAATGCATATGTCCGAATAAATTCAGACATGAGAAAAAGTCGCTATTGTTCCCTGTTGAGTGGAAGGCTGAGTTGTTTATTTTGTAATGTTACATCTAAGTCTACCAAAGAAGGCACATATTGTATTGAGTTAAGTCTCATGTCTGAAACATGAAGGCTGCATAAATTGAGCTTTCATTTCTCAAATTATAGGGTTGTCATTCAATTCTCAAGTTGGGTGTACACCACAGAATAAGCACTCGGCTCACTGAGTGACCATAATCATGCTCAGCAAATAACATATCATCAAAAAGATCTGTATTTACTATAAATTATTAGTTTATTAGAATGCAGTGACTTGACTGGTTGGCAAGCAGTGACTCCATTGACTCTTGCGAAGTAAGAACATTTTTACTATTGGCAATTACTGTTTTCTAAAAAAGAAAACTATTTCAATTCAAAAAAAATGCTGGAAATACACAGCAGATCCATCAGCACCTGTAAAAGATAGGTTCGCATTTTTGGTGTGGATCTTTCATCAGAACAATACCTCGAGGCATAACTGTCTATTTACAGCCTTGGTGTCTAAATGTGGAAATTCTGTGTAGGAATGAGAGCTGAGGGCTCTTGTATTGTGTTTTAGTAAGAGCAGACCCTGAGCATGTAGATACAACTTTTTTCAAAATCAGGACTTTTCCACTTTTGGAATTTGTTTTTCAATAGTGCCCAATTGCATTTTGTCTGAGGTTCAGGCGGCACCTGTGCAGAGAACAGACAAGTTAATGGCCCAAAAATTAGTCTTAGTACGCGAGAGTACGCACTGTGTACTCTCGCGTATTCTGTCTCCAATTGCCGGTTTTCTGCATGCACTGCGCATGCGCTGAAAACCGGCACTTGGTGAACTCAAAAGGGGGCGGTTCCTAGGTGAACCGCGTGCGCGCTACAGGCTGCGCGCACGCAGTGCACTTAGTGCTTTGAACGCGCAGGTAAGCATGGAAGATTTTGCACATAAAGAAAGGAGGCGTAAGACCCTCTTTTAACAAGGTAAGTAGTTAATTAAGTATTATTTTAAAATTTTTTCAACAGGTTTATCTTTTTCAGAGACTTTAAAGAAAGGTAAGTTTATTTTTATAACTTTTAAAAAGATTTTAAATTTTTTCAAAAATTTAATTTTTTGTTTAAAGTGGTTAATTTATTTAACTATACTTATTTTATTAATGTGATGGCTTTTTTTAAAATTTAATTGAGGTTTAGCTGTTCTTTTGGGGGGGTATAGATTCATAGCTTTGACAGCCCTTGCTGTGAAAACTATGAATGAAAGATGGTGTGCTGCCATTGGCTCTAACTGAATCACGTGATCCCACAGCTCGCACGAATTAACTGCGTCTGTGGGATACGCACACACTGCACAGCTGCAGCCTTGAAACTAAAGTTCGTGTGAGCTCGGAAGGAAAAGGCAGGCGCGCAGTGAGATATCGCGGGGAAACCTTACCCCCGCAGGAACGCTCCGTCTTTAATTTCTGGGCTATTGTTTCGGGTGTTGACCCTTTGTCAAATCACACCTAAAACGTTGGGGGTCATTTTATTGGCTTCAATGGAAATGAAAATCAGCAGAGGTGTATCACATTGCAGCCAGTCTGATATCGCCCCGTTTACACTATCGTTAAAATGACCCCCGTTAATTCCTCCTTCTCCACAGAATACTGCCTGATGTACTAAGTATTTTGTGCATTATGCCGTTTTTGTTTCAGATTTCCAACTATTCAGATTGTTTTTGCTTTTTGTGTTTTAACTTCTGAAGATTTTTTTGTGGCATTGTCTCTCCTCTGTCTGTTCCTTCAACCATGTCATGCTAACCCTTGTTCTGTAACTCATCCAGTATCTAGATTCTGGATACGTGAGCTTCGATGGGCCAAATAGCATTCCTCATCCATGTCTAACTCGTGATCTTAGCCTCCTAGGTGATGGTTCAGGTGATTCAATCCATTGCATGGTGTAGTGCTGCTCCATATAGAGCAGGCATGTCCCAGGCTCGATTTCTAGCCTGTGCTGGTAGCTGATCTCAACTGAACTCAGCTGAACACGGAAGGGATGTTGTTAGGTAAGGTGTCAGCCTTGGCTTAGTGGTAAAAAGAAAAACTCGCATTTATATAGCACCTTTCACGACCACCGGATGTCTCAAAGCGCTTTACAGCCAATGAAGTACTATTTTGAAGTGGAGTCACTGTTGTAATGTGGGAAACGCGGCAGCCAATTTGCTCCCACAAACAGTAATGTGATAATTGCCAGATAATCTGTTTTTTTGTTGTTATGTTGGTTGAGGGATAAATATTGGCCCGGACACCGGGGATAACTCCCCTGCTCTTCTTTGAAATAGTGCGATGGGATCTTTTACGTCCACCTGAGAGAGCAGACGGGGTAGCACTGTCACCTCCGGGTCAGAGGTCATGAGTTCAGGTCCCACTCCGGAGACTTGAGCACAATATCTAGGCTGACGCTCCAGTGCAGTACTGAGGGAGTGCTGCACTGTCGGAGGTGCCGTCTTTCAGATGAGACATTAAAGCAAGGCCCCATCTGCCCTCACAGGTGGATGTAAAAGATCCCATGGCACTATTTGAAGAAGCACTTTGGGACGCCTAAGGTTGTGAAAGGCGCTATATAAATGCAAGTTCTTCCTTTCTCTTCTTTACATTTGTCCATATACCAGAAGGGAATCAAACAGACAGGATTCCTGAACTGATCACTGTTTAGTGTACCCTGTTGGAAAGTCTACATGTCTGGAAGTCAGGTGAGGACAGAATCAGACTTGGCTGTGATGACCCCACACTTGCATAGCCTTTTAAAACTAACTGCCTGGGCTCACACATGAAGAATAGCCACTAGGTGAGCTGGTAAAGGACATCTAGTGACTATGGAGCTTTCCCGAGGACAGTGATTCTTTGTCCTCCGGAAAGGAAGGCAGAAAATTAGGGAAAAGGTTGTATGCATTGATTACAGGAGCAGATTGCTTGCCTGGTCTCTTGTGGGGAACTGTTAGGTAATAAGTATCTTAGCACAAGAGAGTGCAATTACTTCAGAAAAAAAGCTAAACGTGTTTATCTACTTTATAATCATATTTTTACTGTCCGCCAACAACACATTGGCAGTGTGACACAATCTGCTATCTAAGTTCATCTGTTTCAAAATTCCTGTCGTGGTTTCTTTTTCCACACATGGAAGCCTTGTGACAAATGTTTTGTTCAACTTACTGTTAGCTGACAGATTTATAAGGCGAGTACTGATACTTTGTGGCTAAGCAAGAACATTGTCACCCACAACGGCTTGTACTGCTTTTGATTGCCCATGAATTATCAGTTCCCAGCATATAAGAACATACACAATAATCAATGTGATACTTTCCTCAGAAATGCAAACTTTCACAAACTCAATAAAAATACTTAAAATAACTTTTTTTGGTAAAGTCACCGAGTGCTGCAGTCAATTGGTGTGTGTGTGTGACTTTACATCCACAACACGGTGGCATAGTGGTTAGCACTGTTGCCTCACAGCGCCAGGGACCCGGGTTCGAATCCGGCCTCGGCTAACTGTCTGTGTGGAGTTTGCACATTCTCCCCGTGTCTGCGTGGGTTTCCTCCGGGTGCTCCGGTTTCCTCCCACAGTCCAAAAATGTGCGGGTTAGGTTGATTTGGCTATGATAAATTGACCCTTAGTGTTAGAGGGGATTAAATACGTGGGGTTACGGGGATAGGATGGGATATGTGTCGGTGCAGGCTCGATGGGCCGAAATGGCCTCTATCTGCACTGTGGGGATTCTGTGATTCTGTGAATTTGCCAGATTATGACTCCCTCATCTTGAGCTACAAAAGTTGGCTACAAAATGATGGGGAGAAAAGAGTCCACAATTTTTTAATATTTGTTATTGGAATACGTACATGGAAATATATAGAAGTTACAACACAGAAACAAGCCATTCGGCCCAACCAGTCCATGTCGGCCTTTACTCTCCACACGAGCAAATAGTTCTAATCATATTTACCCACCCTGTTCCCATATCCCTTAAAGTCCTTCATCCACTTATCCAATCTAATCTTGACATTGTTTCTGCTTCAACCATTAACCCTGGAAATGAGTTCCACAGCCCCACAACTCTTTGAAGAAGTTTCTCCTGCCCTCTGATCTAAATCGTTTACATTTAATCTTGTATCTATGGCCCCTCGTTCTTCACTACTCAACTACTGGAAGCAGTCTGCTTCTACCTACCTAGTCCCAGCCTGTCATAAGTTTAAACTCTTCTATTATATCGCCCCGTAATCTGTGTTGTTCTAATGAAAAAGATACGATTTTTCAAGTATTTGTATTTTCTCATACCAGGCAGCATTCTAGAGAACGATAGCAAAATACTGCAGATGCTGGAAATCCGAAATAACAACAGAAAATGCTGGAAAAACTCAGCAGGCCAGGCAACATCCATGGAGAGAGAAACAGAGTTAACAGAGAATCTGTGTTGTGCCCTCTCTAAAGCCTCTATATCCTTCCTATAGTGTGGAGCCCAATATTGCACACAGTACTCTAACTGTGGTAATATTAAGTTTTATATAGGCTCATCATTACCTTTTGGCTTTTATATTCTATACCTCTTGAGATAAAAGCTAGAATTGTGTTAGCTTTTTTACAGCCTTATCAACCTCCTATTATTTCATTCACAAAAATACATCTCACTTACTGACATTGAATTCCATCTTCCACTTTTAACCCATTTCCCCCATCTCATCAATATCTCTTTACAGTTTCCGTTGGTCTTCTACAAAATTAACTATACCTCCTATTTTGGCATCATCTGCAAATATTGACACCATTCCCTCTAGGCCTATATCCAAATCATTGATGTTCACCGTGAACAGAAGTGGTCTCAGAAATGAATGCTGAGGGATACCACTACGTACTTCCAAACACACTTTAAAAAAAAACTGCCCTTAACTCCTACTCTTTCTTTTCATTCTCACCTTCCAACCAACTTTTAATCCAATTTTGATATCCTCCTCCCTAATTCTATACCCCTTAATCTTCTCTAGTAAGCTCCAATGTGGTACCTTGACAAAGGCTTTCTTATCTACACAACAACCACTGCACCTCCCCATCTACCACATCTGTTACCTGCTCAAAGAAATCTATGAGGTTTGTCAAGCACCTTGTGAGCGGTGCTGGCAAAGCCACATTTATTGCCCATCCATAAATGCCCTGAGAAGGTGGTGGTGGGCCGCCTTTTTGAACTGTTGCAACCCTGGTGGTGAAGGTGCTCTCACAATGATGTTAGGCAGGGAATTCCAGGATTCTGATCCAGCAACAATGAAGGAACAGTTATATTCGTCCAAGTCAGGATTTAAAGCGGAGTGTAACTTCCCCTGTCTCCTTGTGATCAGTTGCCAGGGACAAAGCACCAGATTACTGCCTACTCTGTTAGCCCAGGAAAGGTTCATGCAAATGGAGGAACTCAAAGAAAGGGAGAAAATTAGACAGTGTCAGACTATTTACCCTTGCAGTAAGTAAACAGAGCTTGGGTTTAACATATTGTGTGCATTTTGGTCAAAAGTATCCTGTTCCTGAAGCAGGAGGAGGAGACAATTATGTTAAATATTTTTCAGTACAGACAATTGTCTTTTTTGGGGGCACTGTTTCATTTTTGTACCCTCCTTGAATTTAGTACACAGCCTCCTCTCCCACTGTGAGGTGAGTGCACAGTTCAAAACTCTGTGGCATCAAAAACCAAGAGAAGAAATCAATGAAATAAAATCAATTTCCCCCAAAATACAATGCAGCCTGATCCCCTGATCAGTTAACCATGGTTATTCATACTGTGGAAAGGTGGACCAATTAAAGGGTGAGGATATTGTATCATATCCTGCAATCAGTTGGTCTAGGACAGTTGGCAGGTGGGCAAGGCTGTCATCAAATGCAGATGTGTACAGTTTCTCACGGTAAAGTGAAATCTGATGCTCCCCTGATTAAAAATATGGGCAAAACAAGTATGAGACATACGCCAGTCCAAGAAAGGAAGCAATACGCATTTCTGACTCTTTGTTCCAAAACACATTGTCTTTGGTAAGAGGGGTCGGGAATAGAGCTCCTAACTGGTTGATGCTCACTGACCTTACACATGTGAAGCTGGGTTCATTGGAGCTGTGGGTGGTCAGGTTACCTCAACATTAAAAACCAGCTAGCCTGTTGCAGTGTTCAACCCAATGCTCCAAACTGACAGCAGAATGGTTCACACTGATCAACAACAACAAGTTCCATTTATATGGTGTCTTTAATGTAGAAAAAGCATCCCAAGAGGCAGCTACAACCCGGCCATGTTCAGTCGTGAATGGCCAATTCCAACCCCCATCCCTGGCCACTGTGTTAAGCTGAACCAGACTTTTTGCAACTTCGGCACCCTATTTGACCTTGAGCTGAGCATCCAACCCCATATCCACTCCATCACCAAGACTGCCTACTTTCACCTCTGTACATATCACCCATCTGATGTTGAAAACATCATCCATGCTTTTGTTACATCCAGACTCAACTGGTTAGTCTCCTAATCTTTCACCCTCCATAAACTTAAGTTCATCCAAAACTCTGCTGCCCGTATCCTAACACCAAGTACCATTCGCCCATCAGCCCTGTGCTCGCTGGCCTACATTGGGTCCCAGTCCACCAAGGCCTGGATTTTAAAGTACTCCTCCTTGTGTTCAGATCTCTCCGTGGCCTTTCCTCTCCCTATCTCTGTAATCCCCTCCAGCTCTACAACGCTCCGAGAACTCCGCGTTCCTCCAATTCTGGCCGCTTGTCCATCCCCCACTTCCTTCACCCCATCGTACCTAGGCTCTAAGCTCCGGAATGCCCTCCCTAAATCTCTCCGCCTCTTCACCTGTGTCTCCTCCTTTAAGATGCTCCTTGAAGCCTACCTCTTTGACCAAGCTTTTGGTCACCTCACCTAATGTCTCCTTCTTTGGCTGTGCCAATTTCTGTCTGATTATGGAATGCTCCTGTGAAGCTTCTTGGGACATGTTACTATGTTAAAAGGTGCTATATAAATGCAAGTTGTTGGTACACAATTAAGCAACTAACTGGAGGAGGAGGCTCCATCAACATCAGCATCCTGAATGATATCAGAGCCCAGTACGTGAGTGCAAAATACAAGGCTGAAGCACTTGCAATCACCTTTGACCAGAAATGCCAAGTGGCTGATGATTATTCTTGGCCTTCTCCTGAGGTCCCCACCTTCACCGATTCCAGTCTTCAGATAATTTGATTCATTCCATATGATGTCAAGAAGCAGCTGAGTGCACCAGACACACCAAAGGCTATGGACCCGAACATCCCAGCTGTAGTGCTGAAGACCTGTGCTCTAGAACTAGCCATGCTTCTAGCTGAGCTATTCCAGTATAACTACAAACTGGCATCTACCTGACAGCACAGATAATTGCCCAGGTATATCCTGTCCACAATAAGTAGGACAAATCCAACCCATCCAATTACCTTCCCCCCAATCATCAGCAAAGTGATGGGAATGAGTCGTGTACAGTGCTATCAAGCGGCACTTACTCACCAATGACTTGCTCACTGATGCTCTGTTTGAGTTCAACCAGGACCACTCGGCTCCAGACCTCATTGCAGCCTTGGTCCAAACATGGACAAAAGAGCTGAATTCCAGAAGTAAGGTGACAGTGACTGCCCTTGCATAAAGACAGCATTCAATGAAGTGTGGCAGCAAGGACCCCTAGTAAAACTGAAGTCAATGGGAATCAGGGGGGGAACTCTCCGCTGGCTGGAGTCATGCCTGGCAAAAGGAAGATGTTTGTCGTTGTTGGAGGCCAATCATCCCAGCCCAGGACATCGCTGCAGGAGTTCCTCAGGGCAGTGTCCTAGGCCCAACGATCTTCAACCGCTTCATCAATGACCTTTCCTCCATCATAATCTCAGATGTTCGCTGAAGAATTTACAGCGTTCAGATCCATTCACAATTTCTCAGATAATGAAGCAGTCCATGCCCACGTACAGCAAGACCTGGACAATATCTAGGCTTAGGCTGATCAGTGGCAAATAACATTTGTGCCACACAAGTGCCAAACAATGACCATCTCCAACAAGAGTCTAACCACCACCCCTTGACATTCCATGGCATTTCTATCGTTGAATCCCCCATCATCACGGTGGCATAGTGGTTAGCACTGGTGCTTCACAGCGCCAGGGACCCGGGTTCGAATCTGACCTCGGGTAACTGTCTGTGTGGAGTTTGCATATTCTCCCCGTGTCTGCGTGGGTTTTCTCCGGGTGCTCCGGTTTCCTCCCACCGTCCAAAAATGTGCGGGTTATGTTGATTTGGCTATGATAAATTGACCCTTAGTGTTAGGGGGGGATTAAATATGTGGGGTTATGGGGATAGGATGGGATATGTTAGGGGGAATTAAATACGTGGGGTTACGGGGATAGGGTGGGATAGGTGCAGGCTCGATGTGGGGATTCTGTGTGAGAAAGCAGCGACAGGGTACTGGATTTGGATGATCAGCCATGATCGTATTGAATGGTGGAGCAGGCTCGACGGGCCGAATGGCCTACTCCTGCTCCTAGTTTCTATGTTTCTATGTTTCTATCAACATCCTGGCGGTCATCATTGACCAGAAACTTAACTGGAACAGCCACATAAACACCGTGGCTATTAGAGCAGGTCAGAAGCTGAGTATTCTGTGGCGAATGACTTACCTCTTGACTTCTCAAAGCCTCTCCACTACCTGCAAGACACAAGTCAGGAGTGTGATGGAACACTCTCTACTTGCCTGATGGGTGCAGCTGCAACAACATTCAAGAAGCTCGAGACCATCCAGGACAAAGCAGTCCGCTTGATCGGCACCCTGTCCACTGGCTCAAACATCCGCTCCCTCCACCATCGGCATACCGTGGCTGCAGTGTGTGCTATCTACAGGATGCACTGCAGCAAGTTGCCAAGGCTTGTTCAGCTGCATCTCCCAAACCCGTGACCTCCACCACCTTGAAGGACAAGAAGAGCATGGGAACACCGTCACCTCCAAGTTACATACCATCTTGACTTGGACACATATCACCATTTCTTCATACTGCATTTTTGCTGCGTTTCATAGGGAACATTGTCCAGATGTTCAGTATTAAGAAAAATCTAATTATGAATGTACCTGTCTCAGAAAAACACCAGCTGACCTCAGTTATTTTTTTGCAAGTAATAAAAGATTTTCTTCCTGATGCCCTTGGTGATCTATGGCACGAACCCAGTTAATGAGTAACTATAACAGCCTTTCATTCTGATCTCCGTGGGTATTTTATGCAGCATAAGGGCACATTTGTTCGCCAGAGTCTGAATGAAGCCTTGTGGAGACACCAAATAATAAGGCTTGCTGGAAATCAAAATTGTCCATTGCACAATGGTGGGCCCTAAAATTGCTTAACCTTTTTTTTCTTGCGTGTAAAGGTCTGATACATAAATCAGATATTTCCAGGACATTTACAAGGCTCCTTTCAGAATATACAACTTAAGGTCATTTTCCAGCTTTGACATAGTTGAAGTTCAAAGTCTACTTCACAGAGAAGGTCTTCCAATCCCGTGCATTTTTTTTCTCCACAATTCAATAATGACGTTGAGTGATGAAATTGCACTTGCAGTTTTAACTGGTAAACGTTTTGAGGCTTAGTACTTTGTTTTATGAGCCGGGATTATGGCAATTACTAAATACAAATCTATTTTCTGAGAATGTGTTTTTTTTTAAAAAAAGTAGTGGGGTTTGGAAGAATTCGAGGAGGGTTTGGTTTATAATGCACGCGAGAAAAAAAACCTCCGAACACAATTGCTTTGTGTTTCCAGCCAGCTCCAGTCACGCAAGCTTGTGTGTACAAACTTTTAAGTAACAGACAATAAAGTGATCCAATACAGGTATTTGACAGGATCGCGTGCAGCTCAGGTACTAGACGGTCTGGCACTCGGCCAGCACTGTCATCCGCAGCATCGGGACTGGATTTCCACTCTCCCTCTCTCGAGATTTTCTAACCTCGCTTTATCAGAAATCAGGCCAGCTGCCTTTTTATTTTAGTTAAACCCTGAGCACCCTGAAACAGAAATGAAGCATCCAGCGCGCAATCCACTTATCCTATTATTTGCAACCGGCCCAATCAACAGCAGCCCCGTATAATGTAAATGAGAGTTCGGGGATTTAAGCCTGCCCTGCCAATTGTGTCATACTTTAACAGTGTTTCGTCTGCAGTCGTTGCACGCGAACTCTACCAGCCAGTTTAGTTACAATATAACATGGTTTTTAACCCGAAGTGCATCTCCATGTGGATATAATCTGCTGTTCCGCTCCATTGATCCAGTCCGTGTTTTCCGAGATGATATTTTTGCGTGCTAAACACTTTAAAGATACCGAAAAGAAATGGAAGCCCCGGGCCAAGTAGGAATTGAACGTAAGGTAGCTGAACAAGAAGTTCATTCATTCTGAGGTGATCCGCAGGAATGATACTGATTAGTGCATGTGTTATTCAAACTATTAAGGCACTGCCTGGGGCAACACGATAAAAGCCTACTTGCCAAACTTAATGTTCACAAGTAACAGGGAGCACCAGACCCTTCATTTTATAGTCCAGCATTGTAAGAAAGTGATTTTATTTTCCGAATCTATAAAAAAAAATATTCGTAGCTTTTGAAGCCAATGTCTTTCGAAATGTATGTGAAGCAATTTAGCTTCAATTAGATAAATATTTTCCATTCTACATTGACTGAAAATGAGCCAAGGTTTTATTGCTGGGTTATAATAAGTGTTTTGGCTAAAAGCTTTGTGCTTTGCTTACAGCGTCCCATATTTATTTTCCCTTAGCTTAAATCGTGCAGCTTGACTTTTTTTTTAGGTGGGGGGGGGGGCGTTCAGATCGCCTTGTTTTACACGTTATCTAATCATTTTAGTGCTGAATTGTATTCCTCTAAATATCATAGAGATTTTTAACTGAAGTCTGTATTTATAAACAAGTCCTTATCAACACGTGATGTTTTACGTTATGAGTGTTGTAGCTCGATGCTTTATTGCACTGCACTGCAAGTCCACCCAAGTAAATAAATCTTTGCCACAAACTGCTGCCGAGACTTGTCATATATGTCAATTTAACCTGAATTTACTTCAAAGCCACAATCATTGAGATTCTGCATTGATTTATTTTTTGGATTAGATTCCGATTAAATGATCTTGAAATATTCAATATTTTGAGCTGGATATTTAACAGTTGTCCTTTTTTGTTTTCCGGGAAATCAATAGCTGTGTAAAACATGACAGTATGAAGAGGCCATAAGCACCGTCAATTTGTGGTTTCAGCACAAATGTACTGCCACCACATGAATTTGCATCAACAATCAATCAGGGTTGTACAGTCCTAACCTGATTCTATTTATTGTCTAGACGTTTGCAGATCGTGTGTTATGTCGGCAGTGGTGTTGATTTGAAGTAAAAGATTGTAATTAGTATGTTCAAGATCGGCTTGTGGAACTCAGAACTTTCCTGGAAAAATGTATTCCTTCTGATGCAGAGTGGTATAGTTTAAAGGAGTCAGTGAATGTGATTTATATTTATGTGCATCATTATTTAGATTTTATTACTTTCTTTTATTTCCACTTTTTGTCCCCTTTAATGTTCCATGTTCGTATTTCTGTTTGCAAACGGGCTTTCTATGTTTCGTTTCATTCTTCCTGGAACTTTTGCTATTTTTAAACTAAACTTTTTTTCCCTCTTGTTCTTTTTCAGCTCTTTCTCGTCCCTGGCTCAGTCGGTAGCACCCTCCACTCCGAGTCAGCAAGGCTGTGGGTTCAAGTCCCACTCCAGAGACTTGAGCACAAAAATCCAGACTGACACCCCAGTGCAGTGCTGAGGGAGTATTGCACTGTTGGAGGTGCCGTCTTTCGGATTGGACATTAAACCGAGGCCCTGTCTGCTCTCTCAGGTGGACGTAAAAGCTCCTATGGCACTATTTTGAAGAAGAGCAGGGGAGTTCTCCCTGAGTCCTGGCTAATATTTATCCCTCAATCAACATCACTAAAAGCATATTATCTGGTCATTATCCCATTGCTATTTGTGGGAGCTTGCTGTGTGCAAATTGGCTGCTGCCTTTCCTACATCGCACAGAGCGGAATTAAATGGAGTGCACTTAAACAGAGTGTTTCATTTGGGAATTTGGAAAGAGTGGGAATTCGGAGAGGAGGGGGAAGGAGTTGCTGCTTTTTGCCTACACTACTTGTAGTGCTTTGTGTTACAGGTAGATATTTAATTTCATTACCCATAACTTAATCTAGGTCAAGTAAATAGTCAAGAAAGTAAACTGTAAACTAAATTACTTAAATAAAAATTAAATTAAATTAAATTTGTATAGAACAAGGTCAGATAGGGATGGCAGTGCAGGTGATGTGCCTCAACTGCAGCATGTGGGAGTCTGTGGAGAGCATTGTGATCCTGGACAGTAAGTGCCTGCATCTTGAGGAACTTCAGCTCAGAGTTGTTGAGCTGGAGTCTGAGGTGCAGACATTGCGGGGCATCAGGGAGGGGGAGAGTTACCTGGACACTTTGATCCAGGAGGCAGTCACACCCCTTAGGTTAGGTAGTGGTACAGGTCTGGTTAGTGGTCAGGGACAGGTGGGTGTGACTGCAACTCAGGCAGGTAAGGGGACCCCAGGTGCAGTGCTGGAGGAGCCTCGACATTTGTCCTTATCCAACAGGTATGAGGTTCTTGCTGCCTGTGTAGATGAGGGAAAAGCCTGCAGGATGGATGAGCAAGCTGACCATGGCACCATGGTGCAGGAGGCCATTCAAGTGGGGGGAGTGAAAGGGAATGTAGTTGTGGTAGGGGACAGTATAGTCAGGGGGATAGATACAGTTCTCTGCAGCCGCGACCAGGAGTTCTGAAGGTTGTGTTAAAGACATCTCATCGCAACTGGAGAAGAACTGAAGTGGGATGGGGAGGGTCCAGTTGTCGTGGTCCACATAGGAACCAATGACACAGGTAGAACTAGGAATGAGGTTCTGCTGAGAGAGTTTGAGGAGTTGGGGTCCAAATTAAAAAGCAGAACCTCAAAGGTAATAATCTCTGGATTGTTAACCGAGCTACGCGCCAATTGGCATAGAGATAAGCAGATTGGAAGTTTTAACGTGTGGCTCAAAGAGTGGTGTGGGAGGCAGGGGTTTTGGTTCATGGGGCACTGGCACCAATACTGGGGAAAGAGGGAGCTGTTCCGTTGGGACGGGCTCCACTTAAACCGGGCTGGAACCAGTGTCCTGGCGAATCGAATAACTAGGGCAGGATTCAGGAAAGAGTAAATTTAAAAGCAGCAAGAGAAATGTCAAGGCTCTAGAGCAGAGCAGAGTTTTGGGTAAAAATAAGCAGAGTGGGTCAGGAAGGGACAGAGAGAGTAACAAAGGTAATAGGGCATCAGTGACTAAGGTGACATAAGGGAAAAATTGAAAAAAGTCCAAGCTAAAGGCACTATATCTGAATGCGTGACGCATTTGCAACAAAATAGATTAATTAATAGCGGAGATAGAAATAAATAGGTTTGATCTAATAGCCATTATGGAGATGTGGTTGCAAAGTGGCCAAGGTTGGAAATTAAACATTCCAGGATACTTAACTTTTAGAAGAGATAGGCATAATGGAAAAGGAAGAGGGGTAGCCCTGACAATAAAGGATGGAATAAAGACAGTAGAGAGAAAGGATCTTAGCTCCGAAAATCAAGAAGTAGAATCAGTTTGGGTGGAGCTAAGAAACAGCAAGAGGCAGAAAACATTGGTGGGAGTTGTTTATAGGCCCCCAAACAGTAGTTTTAATGTAGGGCAGAGTATAAATCAGGAAATTAGAGGCGCATGTAACGAGGGTAATACAGTAATCATGGCGGACATTAATCTACATATAGACTGGGCAAACCAAATTTGCAGTAATAGTGTGGAGGACGAATTCATGGAATGTATACAAGAGAGTTTTTTAGATCAGTATGTTGAGGAACCAACTCGGGAACAGGCTATTTTAGATCTAGTATTGTGCAATGAGAAAGGGTTAATTAATAACCTTGTAGTAAAGGGGCCCTTAAGGAAGAGTGACCATAATATGATAGGATTTTATATTGAGTTTGAAAGTGATTTAGTTAAATCCGAAACTAGGGTCTTAAATCTAAACAAAGCAAACTACGTAGGTATGAGGGGCGAGTTGGCTAAGGTAGATTGGGAAACTACATAAAAAGTATGACGGTAGACAAGCAATAGCTAGCATTTAAAGAATTAATACATAATTTACAACAAATATACATTCCTTTAAGGCACAAAGGCCCCACAGGAAAAGTGGTCCAACCGTGGCTAACAAGAGAAGTTAATGATAGTATTAGATCAAATGAAGAGGCTTATAATGTTGCCAAAAAGAGCAGTAAGCCTGAGGATTGGGTGGATTTAGAATTCAGCAAAGGAGGACCAAGAAATTGATAAAGACAGGGAAAATAGAATATGAGAGTAAACTAGCGAGAGACATAAAAACAGACTGTAAAAGCTTCTATAGGTATGTAAAAAGGAAAAGATTAGCGAAAGTAAATGTGGGTCCCTTACAGGCTGAGACAAGAGAAATTATAATGGGGAATAAGGAAATGGCAGGGAAATTAAACAAATACTTTGTGTCTGTCTTCACGGAAGAAGTCGCAAAAAACCTCCCGGAAATAGTGGAGAACCAAGGTTCTAGCGAGAATGAAGAACTGAAAGAAATTAGTATTAGTAAAAAGAATTCCTGGAGAAATTAATGGGACTGAAAGCCAATAAATCACCTGGACCTGATGGCCTACATCCCAGGGTTTTGAAAGAGGTGGCTATAGAGATAGTGGATGAATTGGTTGTCATCTTCCAAAATTTCATTGATTCTCGAACAGTTCCCATGGATTGGAAGGTAGCAAATGTAACCCCACTATTTAAGAAAGGAGGGAGAGAGAAAACGGGGAACTACAGACCAGTTAGCCTGACATCAGTAGTAGGGAAAACGCTAGAGTCTATTATTAAGGACGTGGTAACAGGGCACTTAGAAAATAATAATAGGATTAGGCAGAGTCAACATAGATTTATGAAAGGGAAATCATGTTTGATGAATCTGTTGGAGTTTTTTGAGGTTGTAACTAGCAGAATAGATAAGGGGGAACCAGTGGATGTGGTGTATTTGAATTTTCAGAAGGCATTCGATAAGGTGCCACACGAGGTTATTAAACAAAATTTGGGCTCATGGGATTGGGGGTAATATACTAGCATGGATTGAGGATTGGTTAACGGACAGAAAACAGAGAGTAGGAATAAACGGGTCATTTTTGGGTTGGCAGGCTGTAACTAGTGGAGTACCGCAAGGATCAGTGCTTGGGCCTCAGCTATTCACAATCTATATCAATGATTTGGATGAGGGGACCAAATGTAATATATACAAGTTTGCTGATGATACAAAGCTAGGTGGGAATGTAAGTTGTGAGGAGGATCCAAAGAGGCTTCAAGGGGATATAGACAGGCTAAGTGAGTGGGCAAGAACATGGCATATGGAATATAATGTGGAGACATGTGAAGTTATCCACTTTGGTAGGAAAAATAGAAAAGCAGAGTATTTTTTAAATGGTGAGAGATTGGGAAATGTTGGTGTTCAGAGGGACCTGGGTGTCCTTGTACAGGAATCACTGAAAGTTAACATGCAGGTACAGCAATCAATTAAGAAAGCAAATGGTATGTTGGCCTTTATTACAAGAGGATTTGAGTATAGGAGTACAGATGTCTTACTGCAATTATATAGGGCCCCGCTGAGACCACACCTGGAGTATTGTGTATAGTTTTGGTCTCCTTATCGAAGGAAGGATATACTTGTCATAGAGGGAGTGCAACGAAGGTTCACCAGACTAATTCCTGGGATGGGGGAATTGTCCTATGAGGAGAGATTGAGTAGACTGGGCCTATATTCTCTAGAGTTTAGAAGAATGAGAGGTGATCTCATTGAAACATACACAATTCTTACAGGGCTTGACAGGGTAGATGCAGGGAGGATGTTTCCCCTGGCTGGGGAGTCTCGAACCAGGGTTCACAGTCTCAGAATAAGGGGTCGGCCATTTAGGACTGAGATGAGGAGAAATTTCTTCACTCAGGAGGGAGGTGAATCTTTGGAATTCTCTACCCCAGAGGGCTGTGGAGGCTCAGTCGTTGAGTATATTCAAGACAGAAATCGATAGATTTTTGGATATTAAGGGAATCAAGGGATATGGTGATAGTGCAGGAAAGTGGAGTCGAGATAGAAGATCAGCCATGATCTCATTGAATTACCTACTCCTGCTCCCATTCCTTTTGTTCTTATTATAACAGTGACTGCATTTCAAAAAGTACTTCATTGGCTGTAAACCGCTTTGGGACGTCCGGTGGTGGTGAAAGGCGCTGTATATAAATGCAAATCTTCCTTTTTCTCTCGTTCTCTTTTTCTACAGTGACAGATTTGCTGCAGTTTGGCAGTGTGCGGGAATCCCGGGAACGAGAACGATGCCAGTCTTTCCCAGCGTGGTCCCAATTACCTCTGCCTCCACTTCAGTGCGGTGAGGCTTGCTGACACATTCCCATCACAAGCCGGGGAACACCGGCAGCGCCTGGTCACTCTGTCTGAGCAACCCAACTTGAACCCGGAGGGGCGGGATTTTGTGGGGAGTGTGCAATCCAAAAAAAAATTGCCACGCTCAGTGCGCCTGTCCGCGCGCAGTGCCTGCCGGCTGTTGTAGTTCTTTGCTCGATTCCCCGGCGCTCGCTCGCGAAAGACAGAAAGAGAGCACTACAGCTCCCGAAATGCCACGCGGCCGGCACCGGCCCCGCTGTTTGACCAGAGCCCCGCCCCTCGTTTGTTTCCGATTGGCTGGCGATCCGCGCAGAACGCGGAGAGCCTTACGCTGAGTGGCCGCGGACGCGGAAATCCAGCAGGTTAGGTTGAGTCGTTGCTTTATAGCCCGTGAATGGCTCACTCTCAGGCACAGTAGCTGCAGACAGGGCTCCACTGTGTGCAAGGTACAGAGCTGGTGGGCAGGAATGTACTCCATCCAAAAGGACACTGCTCACTGGGGGCAGAAAGGGAGAAGGGGGAAAAAATACAACAGCTGCCGACTGCTTGCATTGCTGCTGGACATCAGGAATGAATATAGCCAGGATTACTTAGATTTGGACGTTTATGATTTTTTTTTCGAATTTAAAAAGAATTGGAGTTTCTAGAATTATTGGAGCTAAGGAATTTTCACCAGGACTGCTGGATGTGTGATTCCCTACACCTTTCAAGATGACTACATTGGATTATTTTGACTTTTTTTTGCGTTTTACTATCCCCAGCACTATTGGGAAGACATTGATACAGTATTCAGGATTATTGGAATCATTGAGTCAATGCATTTTAGCCACAAGAAATATTGGCTCTGTTGATGGAAAAATGCCTCACTCATTATTGGGAGACTTTTCTTGGATTATTGGAATTGAAGCATTTTCATTTGGGGTGTATGTGTGTTATGTTTGCATCAAGAAAATGAAAATGTCATGGTCACGATCACCAACCGTGGGGATGTGCACTGTGGCTGACTACCAGCTGGATTTATGGAGATGGCTTATTAGCAAGTTATTTTTCTGAGCAAAAAAGAAACCTGGAATATGTTACAAGCTTTTGGAATGTTCTTGTCATTTGGGTTAACTTCGCCATTGAGTGGGATGCATGGAACTCCGAGGATATATTATATCCAGATGATGTATTGAAAAGCCTGGGATGTATAGAGGATACTATGTGGATTTAATCTCAGTACGATAATGGGGATTTTACTACATTTTGGTATGGATTTAGTAAGAGGTAAGTGTGTTTCAGTACAAACATGTATTTGCAATTTAGTAAATATCGGTTAACAGTTGAAATCGATAATTGATTTTTTTTCATACCAACTAAGCTGTCGGAGCTGATCATTAAGTTGGCAATATCTTATTAAAATAACCCTTTATCTGCTGCCTTTCAAGATTAATGGATTACAAAGGGCCTTTGATGGAGCACTGCTTAATTGAAATAGTGAACACTACAGTGCGGTATTGTGACAGTATATGGCTCCATGCACATACAATATGTTACATTGTACTGTGTTTTACTGAGATTGTTCAAACTGGGTTTTAGCGGGTCCTGGCGTTAACTCTTTCCGCACCGTGCCAGATTGCTATTACTTGTGATAGAATTAGCCAGTTTCCCCTCGATTTCCCGAAATGTGAGCAGCCTGTGCACATGGGTCAGGTGGACTTGTATCGAAGTGTGTAAAAAAAAAAGGTGATGTTTTCGGATCAGGTATTAATCCTCCCCCTTTTTTATTTTGATATGTAATAGTTAAAAGGTCTTTTGCTGTGACTTGTTTTAAACGATTCGGTACTTTAACACCTTGTTGTGACATTTGCAGTGTTACATAATTCTTTGCTTTTTTATGGATCGTAATTCCTAATAAATTATTTCTGTTCAGACTAGATTTCATGCAATTAAAATTGGTTTTTGGGGGCTAAACCCAGCATTTCCTGCAAATATGAGCATGGATTTTGGAAATTGTTTTTTTTGTCTATAAATTTGATCCTTTGGACATGAGCTGGCATCACTCATTGAAGTCCTGGCCCCTCTTCCATGATCACTTGCTCAGTATAGTATTTGGGTCAGTGTAGATTTTAAATGATGCGTTTATTGTGTGGTTTTTTTATTGGACCAAACGGACTGTTTCTTCCCTCCCTCCCTCCCTCCAAAATATCGATTGCATCCGCGCTGCTTGTAATGAATGCCAAGTGTGAAATAGCGTTTTTGGCACCTTGGCTGCCGGCTCTCTGGCGGGGTGCTGCCTCCCTCCCTCCCGTGCCCTGGGATGCACCTGTCAGCCGCGCACCGTGCGCTTCAGCTTGGGCTCAGTGACTGGCAGCAGCGCTCCCCAATCGCACGCTCGATCTCCGGCATTCAAATGCGAAAGAAAAGAGCCAATCGGCCGACCGCTGGGGTGGCGCTTTTGTCTCATCACATTCGGGGTTGAAGCCAGGCAACACGCTTTAAACGCCAGTCGGGGTTGTTGTCCTCTGATTCAGCACTTTCAACTCGGGTTTGAAAAGGGCGCTGCATCCGTCTACCTGAGACCGCGCCAATTCTGCTTTGTTGCACTTTAAACTATCTAAAAATAGGCTTAATGGACACTGAAAATGTATAGTCCCCCCCTCCAATTTAAATTGTAACTGAAAATGGTAAAGGAACCCACTCAATGCAGAATCATTGAAATCAATGGTTTCCTTCTATAACTGTTTGAACTTTGAGATTTGTATTTTAGACACAAAATGTCATCCAAATTATTATAGGTGTTTTAGTTTCACAATACTGTAATATGCATAATACTTAAAGACTTTGGTACATTTGAGACCTAACTAATTCTGAAATATGATTTTGATGTACCTTGTGATCTGTAACACTTTTAGTATAATTACTAAGGGGGCAGTGATGAGTTGCATACACAACCTGTCTTTTTCCCCCCCAATGGCCCTTTTAATCCTCCTTGCTGTGTTCCACTGTGGTTCCATAATGCCTCTAGCACCTCTCTCAAGAAGCCAGTCTTCATGTCTGAGGTTAGGTTGTGTGTCAGTAGACTATTCAGTTTTTTTTTGAGGGGTGGGGGGGGCAGGTTTGATCAACACAGCCTCGCCACATCCTGTCCTCATCCAATGCCCAGACACCTGCTTTTCCAGGATCGCAAATGAGATCCCAGATGATTAGTTTTCTCCTCTTCTGGCTTGGGAACACAACAATTGAAGCTCTCTCCTTGAAATAGGTTAACTTGGCACCATGTCGGAATTGCAGGTGGAACCTTATGACCTGTGTGGTTCAGTACCACATCACATAGTGCTGGGTCTTGGGGGAGGGTTAACTTCCTCTTTCAATAAATAGAGTCCTCATTTGCACCACACCAAAGTTCATGGTGTATTTTTCCATCACTCTTAGAATTGTACTGTTATATTCTCAAATCAAATTTCTCTCACGGTACATATTTCACGCATATATGCATTACATTAACCTTCAGTAATGTGACTAGCTAAAAATGCAGATGTACAGACAACCATCAGCAAATTTAAGTTTCATCTTAAAATGTTCAAATTTGAGTGTGTCATTGTAACCTATAAAGTGACTGACAACACTACATCCTGGAATTAAGGGGGGCAGTTTTCTGCCATAGATCAACAAAACTTTGCCCCAAAAAACTGCCCTCTGCTCACATGAATGGATTGTGTTCTGAGCCTGGTGTGAAATCCTGATCACCTCCGAAGGGTAACAAATGTAGTCCTTGATATTGGCTGTTCTGTACAGATAATACATTTAGCAGACGTCGGTTCTCGTTGAGTGCTGCCAGAGAGCAACCAAAGAAAAGATTATTGCCCTCTGGGCCTCTGACATAATTTAAGTTAGATAATTGAGCCCATTAAAGTGCTCTGTTCACACGGAAGCAGGAAGCTGGGACTTTCATGTGATTTTCCACAGGTGCCCGTTTGTGAGAAATAACACGTAAACTTGAGAGAGAATGTTTTGTTTTCTTAAATACTACATTTTTAAGTTTAAATCACCCTTGAATTCTGCTGTTGAAGATTCTCCTTGGCAATAGTACAGTTTAAGTAGAAAGTAAATGTTGTGGAACACAGCATTGCTCTCCTGAGCCCAAAGATGGTCCAAACTAGAACCAATTTGAGTGAATGTAAGGCTGCCTTTTATGTGATGGTGTTGCTGCCAGAGCAAGCTTCAACACTGGCAGCAATAGTAGTTGATAACTGAAGTGGTGCTCGTGCCTCCAATGGCACAGAGACCAACCTCGACAGTACTTCTCTCACTACACTACCAGGGGAGCAGCTTTGTTAGCCGAGTGCCTGATGAGACACTGGTTTGTTCACCTGGTTTTGCGTTGCTGGTCTGTTCAGACTTCCCTGACGATGGGGGGGGGGGAAAGTCTGTGGTGAGCAATTTGAGTTATGGCTGTACAATTTTCCCCAATGCGCAATTATTATTTCCCCCGGTGTTCTCAAGATTGCTGCAGTGTAAATGGAGCGGATTCCAAAATAGCAGCATCAGCCTAGTGTGGAACCTCTTCAAGTAGAGACAGTTGAACAATATAAATGAGACATGGGTGGTCCTCCTGTTGGTGGGGTGGGTGGTGGTTGGGAATAAGTGGCAAGAATCAAGTAGCTTGCATGAACTAATATATAATATGGATACACTTTCGTGGTATGATCCAGCCTCTGCTGACCTTGGGTGTAATCACCACTATTGAAGTGTTTGCCTTGAACTCGTATTATTCAAATAAAACCGAGTTTGAAAACATTATTTGCTTTGGGCAAAATTGCAATCTAACACACACTGGGTTCAACAGGCTCACACTTACCTAAAGCTGCTGCTGTTTTGAATCTGCTGCGATCAGCAAACGGTGGCGGCCTCTTATTTACGGCAGATTATTTATTTTTTCGCATGTATACATTTATTTGCAAGAATAGTTGTGATTAATCTACTCGAGGGACGTTCAGGACAATGATGGTTGTATTTTGACACATTGAGGGTAAATAAACATTTTCTAATGTCACACTACTACAGGGTAAGCCTGTTTTTCCAGTTCTGTACATAACTCATTCATCTTGGGGCAAATCCATACAGGAGATGATAATTTCTACTTGCTTTTAAATAGTATTGATTTTTGTAGTATTTTAACACGCATTGCATTACTGCACCCAGTCCAGTCTTGGCAGTGCATCCTATTGGGCTGTAAGATGCCTCCTTTCCCATAATATTTGTGTTTAAGTTGAGGTTAAGTGAATGACGTTTTAGAGGTTAATTCATTGAAACAGTGCTGCCTTCAGCTGGTGTTGCCCGATACAGAGCATGACTTGGAAAGAACTTTTGAAGAAGTCTCCAGATCTCTGACAGGAAGTCCGAGGGAATGGGGGATTATATAAGAACTGCTTGCTAATGGAACATTTATTGCCAGACGTTGAGGTATGGAGCACCTGCACATTGCTTTAAACTCTTGCGTGCACAGAAACATTTGGATGACAACATTTTAACAGCAATTATATTCTTTAACTCTTTGAGAACGCCAGTAGAATTTCTACAGCAAAATATAAATTGAGAGTCTGAGGGACGCCTTCTGGAACTGAAACATAATTTTTATTTCTTAAGCATTGTGGGATTTGGGGCAGGGTGGCTGTGGGCAGCTCCACCTTACAAGGGCAGATTGGGACGGGCACATTGAAATGCCCTTGCAGGCACTGGAAGGCCACCCCAACTACTGCAATGACCCCATCCCCAGGATTCGGGATTGGGCCTCTGGTCTCGAGCTAGGGTAAGTTCCTTTCCACTGCACTTGTGGCGGCAGAGTGGACTCCAGGAATTTCAAGGCTGTGTCTTGCTAGGTATCAGCCATTTTTATACACGCACAAAAATGGCTGACACTTAGCAAGACGTGTATGTATAATTATTTTTTTTTTAATTGCATTTTTAACTCATCCCTTTCTATGTATCTTCTGCAGAACCTGGTTAGGTTGAGTATCATCTCCTGAGTGGTTGTGTCCCTTGGCTAATTTTATATCTGAAATTGCTCCAGGTGTTTAAAAAATTCTTACTGGGCTTGACAGGGTAGATGCGGGGAGGATGTTTCCCCTGGCTGGGGAGTCTCGAACCAGGGGTCACAGTCTCAGAATAAGGGGTCGGCCATTTAGGACTGAGAGGAGGAGAAATTTCTTCACTCAGAAGGTGGTGAATCTTTGGAGGCTCAGTCGTTGAGTATATTCAAGAGAGAGATAAATAGATTTTTGAATATTAAGGAAAATCAAGGGATATGGGGATAGTTCAGCAAAGTGGAGATGAGGTAGACGATCCGCCATGATCTTATTGAATGGTGGGGCAAGCTCAAAGGGCCGAATGGCCTACTCCTGCTCCTATTTCTTATGTTCTTTCTGTTCTTCAATGTAACAATTTGAAACTCGTGGCATGGCACCGTAGACCTGTACCTATTTTACTCAATGTTAAAACATTTATGCTGAGAATCCCTTTGTTTTCACCAAAGAAAGGCAAGAATTTATATGGCACCTCTCAGAAATTTCTCAGCACTTCAAGTACTATGAATTACTTTGAAGCGTAATTCCTGTTGCTGTCTTTTTGTTTTGCTGATGACAACAGTTAGTTACTGATTAGAGAATTGGATACTCCCCCACCCCTCTGTTACGGGCAGCACAATCCCACTGTGTATTGGCTAAGTAGCTGTGTCCCTCTACCCACCCAATTAATCACACTTCATGTATGATGGCATCTCGTGTGCTGTTCCTAAAGTGTTACTTAAAATAATGCAAATAAAGCCAACCGTTCTTCACATCAAAAAGGCATTATATCATTGCAAGAGATGAATAGAAATAGCATCTGTACAGGGTGTCCTTTATAGATGGTACAGGACCTGATAGTATATCGTTCTATTCCATGCAGCCTAGCCACGTACATCACAAGTGATTAAAATCAGTTCCTTGAGATATAAGAAGCATATACTACTGTACTGTGGTGTGTTACATTTTTCTGAGACTGTGACCCCAGGTTTTATTGCTTTGCAATTTAAATATTGCTCTGTGCGTGTGTGTGTGAAGATGGATGTATTTGTGTGGACTCAGTGAAGCTGTGTATAATAGAATTCCCATTCCTGGAGTATGAAAAAGACAGTCTACAATAGAATGCTAATCGGTCCAATCATTCTAAGAATTCTGGTACAGCAGTTCATCAGTGTAGTAACGCACGTTATTGGCGAGAGGTAGGATGAGCTTTCCACCTGTGCTTCCCTATGTGGAGAATTCGCTATCTCCATTCAGTTGGCATGAGGCCAGAATGGAAACCAGGAGCTTCTGCAGAGACAGAGAATAGGAGAGGATGTTGATTTGTACCACTCTTTGTGTGCTTCCTAGTGGCCAACTACAGAGCTGCATTGGTAGCGAGTTGTCTGCCCTCTTGATTGGCGAATGGTTTGTGCTGTGGCAGACCAGAACTCAATAGTCTGCCAAAGTTATCTGGAAGGTGTTACCAGTACAATCATAAGGGTTGATTTTTCTGAATCTGGGCTCCCAGTGGAGAGTTTTGTTTGCTGGCCGTGCATTTCAGGAAGTCCTCACAGGTGCACACTCCATGGGTTTCTTTCCCCATTGAAGTGGAAGGAAAATCATGGGAGTCGGTCCATAATTTCCTGGCGAGGCTCTGTGCTGTGATTGCACATTTGGAAAATGTGGCTCTCAATACTACACCAAAAATACTGGTAAAACTTGAGCAATTCCAGTCCACATTGAGAGGGTTCCTGTGATTCCAAACTATTCTCCTCGCCGTCTAAATGTAAATGGGCACATAAAAGGTTGAAGGAATTTTTCTTTTTCCTGCTCAAGGCAAGGGGTTAAATAATCTTTTACTTCAACATCTGTCCTGCCTGTTTGAATTGTAGATGTGTGGTTGGAAGTGAGAAGTAGTGCTCCCAGGGCGTATTCCCTGTACGAGAATAACTATACTCGTTGACTAAATTTAACAAATTGTGACTCTGCACAAATGAATACCAGAAACATGCTTAAATTAAATTTGAATGTATCATTTTTTTTAATATAGATTTGACTTGATACATTTCTATTTTTAATGATTAGAGGCCTGGAGGTAATTTTAATCCACCGCGCTCAGTGGGGGGGGGGTTGCGCAGTTAAATTCGCCTCCGAAAACTTGCTGCCCCCTTCTTGCTTGATTCCGACCAGTCACCACCTAATTGGGCACTTACCTTGAGGGGGCCGTGACGCCTGTTTGACTAAGGCTGGAGCCTAATTAATACATGCAAATTGGGGTCCTGTGATGTCGTTAAGAGCTCGATGGCATCTTAACTGCTGACTGAGTGGGGTGCGGCCACCCTGATCGGTGACACCTGGTCTGGAGGAAGAAGAGGTCCTGTGGGGTAAATGTTAAACTTTCCCTAGTAGGGCCAGGGGGAGGAGGTGTGTTACTCCAGGCCCCACAAGAAATGTCTGGCCCTACTACCCTTGGCTACATCCCCTCCCACCCTCAAGACCCTGCCGAAACCCTCTCTTAAACCCCCCCCCCCCCCCGCCTCCCCCACACAGATGACTTAATCGAGTGCTAGTGGGCGGCCTCTGGGTTGCCAGTTTGATGTAAACGAGGCCCAGGAGTTAAAATGGCCCAGGCCTCAAATTGATGATATCGGGGAAGGGGTCTGACACTCTCCCTGACCACCCGAAACCCGCTCCCAGTTTTTTGTTGTTGAAAAAGACCTCCTCTTTCCCTCCGTCCCAGAGACAAGCCAAGAGAAGATTACAGGATTCGGGGGAATGTTTCCTTTTTGTCTGTGAGCAAAAACACCAGAGAGCGACAAGTAAAGAAATACAATTTCAAGAATTTTTTTTTTTCTCTCCTCATCCCTTAGCTATTTTCAACTCCACTTGCTCGGTAAGACACATGTGACTGGGTCTTGGCAGCTCAGGATTTGATACATGTTTAAAATAGCTGCTTTGTTTCCAGCTGCTGTTTTCGATATGTATACACTTTCCTTCAGATCAAAAAGAGTTCTAAACCCAGTCATCAGGGCCAAGGGGTTACTGTGACATTTTAAGTATACAAAGCACAAAAGAGATGCATAATCTTGAATCGCTACCTCTATACTTCATTGCACATCAGTTTAGTAGAGTACAGCTAGGATTTTAAATGACTGCAAGCAGAGTAATTGGCTCACCCCAAATAAACTGTTTATATATTAAAAATAATCAATCTATGGAACCGTCTGTGTGAGATATATACATAAGAACCCTGTGCCTTTTTATCTTTTGTATCAGATTCCCCCTCTTGCAGTTGTCTGCAGGGTAAGCCTTGAAACACTCTCCTACGAGGTTGAGCAGGTAGCCGTGGCTGTGTCTGGAGGTTGTGGACAGATCCTGTTTTGGAAGAGGAGAATGGATAAAGGGCCAGTGATCACACAAAGATGCTTTTAGTCCATAGAACAGATTAACTAAGTCTAGTAGAATAGGAGCTCTGTTGTGGCATGCGGGGGTTGACAGGCAAGCAGTCATATTGCCTGCTTGGATACTGAGTGTGTATTGGAACTCGAAAGAGTTTTATATAAAAAAAAAACACATTTTTCCACACACGTCGCTTTATGAATACATTTCTGCTGCATGGAGCTGTCATAAATCTTGAGCAGAAAGAAGAAAACAGACATTGCATCTGGCATATTTATTGACTAATAATCTGCAAGCAGACTTGACGTATCATCACCTCGTGAGATATTCCTACTGCAATCCTTTTTTTTCTTGAATACTAAAAATATTTATGACTTTTTTTATATATAAAAGGAAATAGAACAGACCCATTTTGTCCCATTAGATGTTTTTTAACACTCAATTTAAATAATCATTACCTCATATGTTGGATCTTGCAACCAGACTTTCCTGTTTGAAACCTGGGCTCTCAAATCCCGTAACCTGTACAAACACAACACAAACCTACAGCACAGGTACTTGGGGCTTTGAACTGTTGCTTCTTTGTACAATGACACTGCAGAAGGGAAAATAACATTTTTGATACTCTTGTCGTTTGCCTTAATGTCATGTCAGGTAATTTTTTTTTGTGTCTAAATGCTTTCTTCTATATTAGCCAAATTCCTGACTGAAGGTGCATTTATATTAGCGAGCTGAATGGGGAGACAGTGCTGTAATGTACTGTACATGAGGTGATGCTGTCTCAAGGCGCTGAAACCCACCTCAAAGTATATTTTCAAAGGCAAAACTCTACTTGAGGCAAATATAAATGGCAGCACAGGATGCCTTTGGCTGCCATGATTTTCTGACTGTAGGAAGGCTGATTTTTCTTTCCCATGTGAAGCAGACATAGCCGCACTGTTTTTCCATGGCATTTAAAAAAAAAAAAAAACTATTTTGAAGCATTTGTAACTTGCTCAGAGTTCTCAGTTTGCAGTCTGACAGAGACCCTCTGTCAGGATGCAATGTATTCCTCCAGCTTCCCCTCTCCACTGACCCCTCATTAAAATTTCTTCCAACAAGCACTTCTTTTTTTTTTCTGTTCAAGAGAGGCAACTGTCTAATGCCAAGTGACTATCTGGATTGTTTTCATTGTCCGACACTCTGAAAATGTGAGTTTACAAAGAGTACTGGAGTGTCATGTAAACTCGGTCAGGCCCTGAAGACAAAAAATTCCTTTTTCCGCTGGAGACAAAGGCAGACTTTGTGTCTATGAGCAGGCCCTAACAAAACAGCATTTCACGCGGGATGGTGGGCACTGTAAATCACGCTGCTCTTGTCCACTGTGAGGGCTCGCTCCCGGAGCTGAGTACTTCTGGCCAGTCTCCATCCAACCACTTGGGTTATTCTAACTGCTTTCATATAACCACCAGTTTCATCAGCTTTTTTTTCTTTTCATTATTTCTCCTTTTCTCTCCCCCCCACCCCCCCCGCCCCGTTCTTTCCTGAAGGTATTTACTCCTTGCAAGGACTTTCCTGTTCTGCAGGTGCCCTCTGATACCTCACCAAGTGGGCATTATTCATGTGTGAGTCTGGTTAGTTTTGACAGGCTATTTTTGTTCATGGAGGCATCAGGGCAGAACCTGAGCCTGTGCATTTCCAGCAGGGAGTCAGGGGATAGCGATTGGGAATAGGAGCCCAGGCTGCTCTTCCTATTCTATAATCCGGGCCCTGAGGCCAATTGTCGCACTCCTCCTCTAGCTGAGATCAGCACTGACTGAAGATCGAACCTGGGACCTCTGTTACTCACTGGATAAACTCTCTGAGCCACCAAGGGATCCCAATCAGTTTTCCATGGCACCCCCCCCCCGCCACCCCATAAGGGGAAACTGGGGGAAAATTAATCCCTTTTTAGGACAACAGTCCATCAAAGTTGACCACTGTCTTATCAAAGAAAAAGAAAAATCATAATTGCTGAAAGTTAAACACATATATAATATTCTACACAACCAAGAAACATCAACTTTACTTCAAAGAAAATATATCTTCGGTGATGGCTTTTCACAAAGACCGCACACTTTGTATTACACTGGTTAGACTAACCATTTTGAAAAGTTCCTGTGTGGCTGCTGAAGATCGTTTCAAGTGATCTATGGATATAGTTACAAAACATCTTTATTCTTTTGTTGACCGAGAGAAGCGAAATCTTGCTGGGGAAAAGTGGACGTTAAATGTCATTATGTAATGAAGCTACTTTGGTGTTGAAAAATGAGCTGGACTATCTACTGCATATAAACATAGTGACAGCCTAGTCTGCGTGTAACAATGAATGAACCCTTTGCCGTCACTAGATTTTGACCTATATGAACAATGGAGCTGTAATAGTGCTGGTACCAGGCCTGTGTTGGCTGATAAGATTCCTCTAGTTCAGAAATGTGTTGTTCACAGCACAAGATGCAGAAGGCTTAACTTCAGAGTGCACAAAGTGGGTGTATTCGTTGCCATGGAGAGCAAAGGGCAGGAGAGACATCCCAGCAATCTGCTAATAACCAATTCAACCCCCCTACCCCCAGCCCCCCTCAAAACCCAAGCAAGGGCAGAGCAGCATTAGTCCTGTGCCAGTGACAATTCTGACACAAATGGAAATAACAGAACAATTTCAATAATTGCATTAGTATTGTGGCTGCAATAGAAACTCATTTCAACTTCCAGAAATCGCCAGTGCCACTGTGAAAACCTGTCCTGATCACATCCTTCATACTCTCCCTATAGTATTGTACCCAAATGTTACTTCAATTGTCGTCTGGATCTTTTGTAATAAGCCCATATCTGATGTAAAAATACCAAATAATGATGCACCAATTTCTGTGTTCAGTACCAGGGCCAGTCAGAGCAGCTGAATATCATTTCTGGTCTGAAGTGCTTGATTTATGTGTAGTCTGGTCTGCTTTGCTTTTGACCACCAACTCCTGTTCCAATATTATCAAACATTGCAGCAGTTGAAATATGGGCTGTAAAATACCAGAAACTTTATTGGATTGCAGATTTAAGAGCCCATTCATAAGTAACCATTTCCTGCATTGTGTTTTGGCTGTTGTTTTTGTTATTGATGTGGTCTCTGGTAGGGGTGCGCGTCATTACTGGAACCATTTTGGATAGCTAGTCCCTCAGCGATACTTATCCATCTGACTTGGCCAGTGCTTCAGTTCGAGGAGGCAGTTCTTTTTAACTTGGCTTTAGGTGCACTCCACAGTTTGATTTCAAAAACCGCACAATCCAATGCAGGCTCTGTGAAATCGATAATGACGGAAGTTATCTGCAAGGAACTGAGATAGAAGTGGAGGTTCTTGCAAAGTACAGGGTTAAATCAACTCCTGACTGGGTGATGTGTGATTTGACACCAAGATGTCTACTCTTTTTAACTTTTTGTTGCAGATTTCTTTTTTGTGCATAAAGAATAATCAAAGTTATTGTCTTGTACAACAGTGTGCTCTGTCAAGGTCATATCTAGTTCTAGGACCAAAGCCAGGTGAGCGCTATATTTCCAACATGGTCCATGGTGGATTGTGCAACATTCCTTTTATTAAGTTGGTAATATTGGTGAAATTTGGAGCTGAAAGACTTCGCTCTTCCATTGTGTTGGGTCATCTTGTGCCCCAACCATTCCCTCCCTGAATTGGAGAAGATAATTCTAATTTTTTCAAGTGTCCTAGAAAAAATGTAGTTGCCTGTGAATTGTAAATTTTAGTTTTCTTATGAAAATGCTGCGAACTCATGTTGGCCTGTAATACTCACCTGTTCTTTCTTTCCATTTGTCTCATTCGTATTGCTGCTGTTCTACCTTCCTCTTTTTAAATACTTTATGTTTACATTCTAGCACACTGCTATACTTACTGTACAGTAATGGGAACAAGATGCAGTAAAAGTCTTGGCCTACTCATTGGCTGACTTGAGGGATAACGTGTTTCAGTGTGAATGCTACCACAATTATTTACAAAAATCAAAAGTAAAATGAGTTTTAGTGGGTATGAAATTGACCCCTAACTTGTCTCTAATTGGCAATCTCCCTGTTTGCTGTATTAGTGGTGAATAACTTGTGTATTACATAAAGTATTGGTTTAATTCTACCTAATGCAAGATAAAGGCAACTTAAAAACATGTGGATGTTAGTTATTCCTAAAAGAAAGGGTTAAGTTTTTGAATTAAATACAATAAACAAAAAGTTAGCTTCCAGGTATTTGTGACGTTACCGTAGCAGCAGTGATTGAGTTAACGTGTGCCTCTGTATCTGCTGCTGGTTAGGTTGTGATAGGCACATAGCTTATTGCTCACATACGATGGAGCAGGGACATGATTTTATCCCAATGTAGCCACAAAGATAGGGAAATGCTGTTGTACAGGATTGCAGAGATGGTAAGAGTTGGGTATGTGTTTGTGTGTGTGTGTGTGTGAGAGAGAGCTGCAAAGGTGTTAAGTCTTGCTATCCATTCAAATTTCATAAATATACATGTGTATACTTTTTTTTCTTAATGGAGGATAGCTAATCTTCATCATCCTTCTTTAAGCCAAGTGATCAGGCAGATGGTTAATTTCTTCCACCCACCATCCAACTCTCAATGCTTGTGTTGATGGATGGATTTGTTAATAAAACTAGGAGATTCAGCTGCTCCAGCAAAGTCTCCATCTCTGAATCATACAACCCAGGAAAACTCTTAAGCTTGGTCTCAAGCCTGGGCTCCGTTAGCTATTCTCAGCCGGGCTAGTGGTACGGCTGCTACAGTTAGCTGTAGTGTTCCTGGATTAGAGAAGGGAAAGCTGCTTTGGGTTCCCGCTCCTGAAAACTAAGCAGTGACCCCCTCGCTGGAAGTGTGACCATGTAGAAGCCAGGTGAGGACCGGATTGGCTTCAACTCTGACCTCTTCAACAGTCCGCTAGCCAGTCACCACTAACTGTTGAGGCTTGCACGTGAATGATGGTCACGTGGGTGAGGTACTGGAGGGCAACCACCACCCATGGAATGTACCCCATGAGGGGGTCAATGCCAAGGTACTGGAGGGCAACCACCACCCATGGAATGTACCCCATGAGGGAGTCAGTGCCTTCAGGAGAGAAGGAGACGCAATTATAAAGAGAAAATCTTAAAAACTAAGATGTTCAGTTTCTCTCTCTCGCTCCACTCAGTGGCTTGACTAAGAAACGAACGAAACTATTGCCGACAGATCTAACAGATTTGAAACTTGAAATCAAGGATTGGCTTTATGGGAAATTATCTTTCTCCAAATGTTATAAATTCAATTGAAATGAAATCATTAGAAAATCCCTTCTCAAGTCTGCAACCAAGATCATTTATAACCTTAAATTAATTTTTTTTAAATCCAATAAAAATAAGCAGACACTGAGGCTCAGTTATCTTGCCATTATACCGGCCTGCTTCAGTGCTTTTAGAACAGGTGAAGATGTGCCACTGTTGACAGTGGACGAGGGACATTATAACTGCCAATGTCTGGCGGCCTTAATTCACAAGTGCCACAGGCCTTCATCACCAACTCTGACGGTCTCCACAGTAGTGAATGGTGAGTTTTGTTTTTAGGCTCTCGCCATCTCGAATCCATAGTGTATTTGTAAATTCTGGGTTACACAGTGCTAATGACTGACTGACCAGTGAGCACAATTCATCTGTGCGGATTTTCATGCGTGTGTGTGTGTGTGAGCTTCTCGAGGCGAAGGATGTTGGCACCAGAGATTGGAGCATTTTTTTTTTCCATTTTGGCCATCCAGTGTCAGCATCAAACATTTGAGGTCAGGCGATGCAGAGTAAACCTCCCTCTACACTGAGGCAACAGTGTGCCGCAGACAGCACCTCCTACTGCTTTTAGTTTTGACGTGCAACATTTTTAATATTTCCCACATTAGTCATTCTGTGGCCTGTCGGTGTCAATGAGTCCAAAATTTAGCGGTAGTTTTGTGCTTTGGGCCCTTGCCAAGTAGCAACCAGGGGTTGACTCTGCCTGGCCATTTTACGTTTGATTTTTACATAAATAAAAATGCAAACTTTTGAGCAGTGAGAAACGCTTGCATTTAAATACAATTTTTATTCCCTCAGTCAGCCAGTTAAATAGAACTGAGTAAGTCAAATCTTTGGTGGCATGTGTCGATTTATTTCCCCCCCATTGTTTTCTACAGTATGTACATGGATGTGCTGTAAATTATGGAGCGCTTAAACATTTTGACTTTCAACATGAACTGGTTGGATGACCTACAGTAACTCACATGTGCTGTAGAGGTGTACATTTAAACTCTGCGTCTGCTAAAAACATTTAGGTGGAATGCCACAATTACTCATTTTAAAAGTTGTATTTGTGTATAAATTGCCGGGTTCGCTTTAGGGCATGTATGAAGAGATTTTAACTGAATAACTGCTCTTTTATTGGCAGTAATTTCACCTCACTCCTGTGTGAAATAGTTCACTAACAATGCTCTGTTTCAGACCTCTTCTAACGTACAAAGCGAGCAGAATACAAGCTTTTTTTTTATATCAAAAAAGAAAAGGCCCATTTGAGCAACTTTAAAGTGTGTCAGTGCGGGGAGTTGTCATTTATTGGTGTAGCAAAACAATGTGGAGCTTGTCTGGAGAGTTATAAGCACCCATAGAGCATAAAGAGCCAGAACGAGCCTGGGTCCAATGCGCAAACAAGCACACATCTGATTAAAATATGCTGACCCTTGGGAAGTAAAAAAGCACCTTTGTTTCAAGAGTGAACTGGCGAGGTGTTTGTGCTGAGGGAGGTCCGCTGCCTCTGCTGGGCGTCTCCCGGCAAGTAACCTGCATTCTTGAGCACGGAGACAGAAATCAAGCCTAAAATTGCATGGGTTTGAAGAGGGAAAAAGTTAATGCACAGGCTGCTACGTGGAATTAAAAAAAAAAAAAATGTTTTGGCTTTGCCTATTATTATATAATCAGTGTACGTTTTCAAATCAGTAACTTGGTATGCTAAGTAGATAATTAGGTGATTGATTCCCGATGCATTAAAAAAAAAAGTGTTATTCTCGGGGTTTGAAAAGAAAGTTGGATTTGGTGCATTGTGGAGATTAGCAGCGTGCATTTCTGTCGTTGCATAGCTTCAAAAAATGTAATTTTCCAGTTACATTAAGCACCCCTGGTGGATTAGATGGTAAAGTGGATGTCCGCTGTGAAATGGAGCCATGCAAAGCGGTAAGATCCCAAGTTCTACCCTGGTCTCTGCTGGCATGGCAGTTAGGTACATGCCTTGGCCGCAGCAACCCTTAGTTAGGGAAGCGATAAATTAGCCAGGTTTCCCATTCCTCACAGCCAGTGACTCTTGCCCGACCAAGTGTTCTTGGATGAGGACCGAATTGGGCTCCGCACTTTTGCTTTCAAATAACCTGCGACAATTGCTGTCTAAGCTCCCATGTTAAGTATGGCCACTTGGGTGATGTACTGGCAGGTGACTTGTACATGTGGAACTCGCCAAGGCTTCTTCGGCAGCACCTCCCACACCCGCCACCTCTTCCACCTAGAAGGACAAGGGCAGCAGGCGCATGTGAACACCACCACCTGCAAGTTCCCCTCCAAGTCGCACACCATCCTGACTTGGAAGTATATCGCCGATCCTTCATCGTCGCTGGGTCAAAATCCTGGAACTCCCTCCCTAACAGCACTGTAGGAGTACCTTCACCACACGGACCGCAGCGGTTCAAGAAGGCGGCTCACCACCACCTTCTCAAGGGAAATTAGGGATGGGCAATAAATGCTGCCCACATCCCATAAACAAATTTAAAAAAAAACTGTAGGCCAGCACAGGTCACTGGCTTCAGAGAGTGGGAGGGAGTGCAAAAGGAGGAGAAAAAAATTGAAAGAAAAGAACTTGCATTTCTATAGCACCTTTCACCACCTCGGAAGATCCCACAGCACTTTGCAGCCAATGAGTTAGTTTCAAAGAGCAAAGGCAGATATGGCAGGCAATTTGTGCATCGTAAGGTCCAACAAACAGCATTGAGATGAATGACTAGTTGATTTGTCTTTGGCGATGTTGGTTGAGGGCGAATCTTGGTCAGTACACGGGGAGAACTCGCTGCTCTTTTTAAAGCTCCCGTGGGATCAGTTATGTGTAACTGAACAGGCAAATGGAGCGTCGGTGTAATGTCTCAACTGTAAGACATGCGACACTGCATCAAGGTGTCGGCCTGAAGGGGCAAAAAATAAAGTTCTGTCAGTTTTTTAATTTCAAAGAAAAGAAGTGTTGGTGTTTCATTGCGTTTTCAGGTGGGTATAGATCCTGGTGCACTGGATTCAGAAAATTCCACATTATTGGCTACTAGGGAAAACGCAAGTGTGTAGGCGATGCGTTTGTTGCTTCGGTAATTCTTTAAAAAAATGCAATTTTTTTGCTTGTTTTAATAGTTCAAAAAAAATAATTCTTAAGGTAACTGTGCTGAACAGCAATGTGATGCATTGGTGATTTGAAACTAGGGAGTCAGCCGTGGCTCAGTGGGTGGTACGCACGCTCTCGCTCTCCTGAGTTAGGAGGTTCTGGGTTCAAGTCCCGCTCCAGAGACTTGAGCACATAATCTAGTCTGACAATTCAGTGCAGTGCTGATGTGGAGTGCTGCATTGTTGTAGGTGCCGTCTTTCAGATGAGATGTTAAACTGAGGCCTGATACCAGGTCTTAAAGGGTTAAATTATGCGGACAGGTAGCATAGATGCGGTTTGTATTCCCTTGAGTTTAGAAGGTCGAGGGCGATCTAATCAAGGTGTTTAAAATGATAAAGGGATTTGATTAGGTAGATACAGTGAAACTTATTTCCTCTGGTGGGGGAATCCAGAACAAAGGAGCATAATCTTAAAATTTATAGCTAGGCCAGTGAGGCGTGAAATCGGGAAGCATATTTTCAGACAAAAAGGAAATCCGGAACACTTTTCCCCCAATAGGCTGTGGATGGTGAGTCAATTCAAATTTTCAAGACTGAGATCAATAGATTTTTGTTTTTTTAAGGTTATCAGGACACATGGAGAAAAGGCGGGTAAATGATGAGGTTAGCCATCATCGAATAGAATGGCGGAACAGGATTGAATGGCTTCCTCCTAATCCAATGTTTCTTCTCTGGTGGATGTAAAAGATCCCCTGGTTTGAAGAGTGGGGGAATTCTCCTGGTGTCCTGGCCAACATTTAGCCCTCCACCAACACCACTAGAACATGGTCATTAATCTTGTCGCTCTTTGTGGGAACATGCTGTTTCCAAATTGATTGCTGTGTTTGCCCGTGGCTACACTTCACTTATTGGCTGTGAAGCACTTTGGGATATCCTGAGGATGTGATAAGTGCAAGTTAATTCCTTCTTTCGTTTCACTCTCTGCTCACACAAGCTCTAGAGTCAATATAGCTCTTCTATTGGGGATCTGGGAGTACCATCTGTGCATGACAACTTTAGAATATTGGGGCTTTTGCTTCCATTGCCTTTGGAGGTTTGGGATTAATTTCAATTTATTTTTTTTTCTTGCTGGATTTGTTACCAGTGCTTACTGATCTTGGAGACTAAGTTAAACTGGTGGATGGAGTGGGCTTGATGAGCTGAATGGTTGGCCTTTTCACCAATGGGATGTATTTCATTTTTGAAATGTGTCTTTACGTCCGTTCCCACTGACTCTTGATTCACGGTAGATTCTTTCTATGTTTTTCTGACCGGAAATAGCAGTGAGAATACATTTTCAAAATGGACAAGACACCATCCACTTGCGTAATACACTTTGTTCACATCTGCTACAAATTTGATCCATTTCCAGAGACTTTCTTTTGATTGGTCTCTTTCTCCCTTCCCCCTAATCAAATTTGGATTGTTCCAGGAAACCACTATTAAATCTTTAATGAATGTGCTGAGCTACAGGGTGTTGGGGAGTCAGCGTCCACGGTTTGGTCATGACTTTTCATTCCACGAAATTGATGGTGTTTAATCTAATCGCCACCCCTTAGTGCTGTGAAGATGAAACCCTTGCATACCAGCAAATGTACATGCTACTCAAACTGCTGACTCCATCTGTTCCAACAAGAGCATAAGAACAGCTTTGTCTGTTAAGTGGATAGGACTGTTTTACATTTGGATTCACAGATGACTCAACATTCTCCCTTCTACCCTTTTAACTGGTCATGGGGCGCTCCAGTGCTGCAAGTGGATTGCTCGTAGAGGGGCCAGCGTGAGTTACAGCCGCACGTGGTGTGCTAACTGCCAGCTGTCACAGAACAGTCCACCCATTTCCTTGCTCCCAATGAAACCTGATGCGTATCTGTGAAGAGGTGGCAGGAAACCACTTCATTTTTTTTCTGATTGCTTGATGCAGGGAAGAAAATATTGCGTTGCTTTGATTTTTTTTGAACTTTAATCAGGCCTATGCAGGCCAACAAAAGAGTTAGTGTTTCTTTAAATGCCTTCTGTTAAGTAATCGGAAATTATCAGCTATAACTGCCTTCTTACTGTAATGATATGTTTGTTTTGTTCAATAGACGTTTAATACTGATACTCTTCAATAAATATATCAGTGGAGTAATCCATCACTTCAACACCTTTAATCACAATCAGAGGTTAACTTCCAGATTGTCTCTTCAAACAATTCCTTGTCTTCTACTTCACTCCATTTCGACACTCTTCAGTTCTACTGACATTTACTTCAATTGCTATTTGTTTGGGAAGGTTTCCAATGACTGTAAGTGCGTGCGGAATTTCTTCTTTTTTTTTAATCACTCTTTTTGGCTGGAAATTAAAAAAATAAATAATACGCTTCCAGTTAAGTAACGCCTCAATTTTAAAACTCTCATCCTTGTTTTCAAATCTCTCCATGGCCTCGCCCCTCCCTATCTCTAATCTCCTCCAGCCCCACAAACCTCAGATGTCTGCGCTCCTCTAATTCTGGCCTCTTGAGCATCCCCGATTTTAATCGCTCCACCATTGGCGACCGAGGCCCGTAAGCTCTGGAATTCCCTCCCTAAACCCCTCCGCCTCTCAACCTCTCTCTTTCCTCCTTTTTAAGACGCTCCTTAAAACCTACCTCTTTGACCAAGCTTTTGGTCACCTGTCCTAATATTTCCTCATGTGGCCTGATGTTCCGGCGAAGTGTCTTGGGACGTTTGACTACGTTATAAATACAAGTTTTTGTTTTTGCTTTTTGGGAAGTAACCCATCGCCCAGGCTGAAAGTGGTTCTCTTGCATTCTGCCCCATTGCGCGTTAGTGCAGCTTCTCAGCCCCATAGCCTTTCCCTGTTCATGTGGATTAGAAAGCGATCCACAGTTTTGTACAGGAAGCCAGTTAATTTAATCAGGAATTTGTGGATTTAGCTGCTGTTGATGTTGGCTTTGTTCGGATGTTGCTATTTAGTGGTAGCTGAAGCATAATGTCACTTACTTTTCAGAGCCTCTTTTCTTGCAGAACGGTTGGTCTGTCCAGAACATTTCTCAAAAGATACACTATTCAAGTTTGTGCTTACTGAGTAAAAGTGTTTTCATGAAGGGGATCATTTTTGAATTTCTCTGTGTAAGTGCGGGACTGACTGACTGACTTACTTTTAAATGCTGCATTGTGTGTGACCGCACGACTCCCTTGACGTTTGCTGCCACGAGCTCGAGGCTGGCCCCGTACTCTGACTCTGAGACGAGTGTCTTTGGTTTTCTGTTGATGGATGGGGCGGAGAGAAAGTTGACCGGAAAATGAAGAGCAAAAAAAAAATGGTAGCGTGGGTTCATTGTGTCCTTCAATCCACACCTAGACCTGGGCAATCTACTAAACCACAAGACAGCAGACCCCAGGAGGTATATGGGTGCTTGTAAATGCTTCATAGCATTCACTGCCCATGCCTTCAAAGCTGATGTGCTCGATGTATGGAAATAAATGTAGTGAAATGATGGGTCAAGGTTTCAAACTCGCAAATTCCCGAGCTGTGTGGCTCAGTCGCAGTGAGGATAAGTGCGGTATTGCTGAACCGAAATTAAAAAGCAATTTATCAAAGTTAGTTGAAGGAAATGGTACTGTTGTATATCAGTTTCTCAGTGCTACCGGGAAATATCTTACTATGTTGTTTGACCTGTTTGTTTTCTTTGAGTGGGGTGGTTCCTTCTTTTGAATCCAGTGCCCTTATTCTTTTCAAAGACACTGGTGCACTTACACAGTGTTACAGAAAAGTTTTCTGAATTTGCCTTCTCTTAATGGTGAAACATTTCTTCTATTAGAAATGGTGAATGGGAGGCAGACACCCCCCTCTTAGTAGTATGAGCAAATCTATTGATAGCAAGGGGCAGAGGAACAATCCTGGCTGTGTTGGAGTGTGTTTGCATGTTATGCTAACCCTGATGTTTGGGAAGAGTGGTTTTGGCAATGGAGCAATATTAGACAGCCAAAATGTTATATAGCACCTAGAGGCAATAAGCAGAGCTCCAAGCTCCTCGTTCAATCGTTTACTTCTTGGCATTTTTTTTTTCTTGCAGCTCCTTCCCTTTCTCAGTTCATGCAGGAGCCCCCATGAATCCTTCTGCAGGAGGCAGGGTGGGGCAACCTGTTGTACTGTTTGAAACGTCTTGCAGGTAATGGATTTAAGAAATGTTGCTGACTGTGTTGTAAAGTATAATCAACAATGATGCTTGATTGGGGCACAATTCTAGGGTAGCAAGTCACCTCGACCAAGTCATCATTATTCATGTCTGAGACTTGATTCTTTTATTAGTTGTGCCTCCTTTAAAACAACGGGGAAACGTGCCAATGTGTTTCTCTGGTGATTGGGGGAAACCCAGCGTCATTTTTCTGGATCAGTTTAAAAAGAGACAATTGAGTGAGTCTCCGCCTTCTCTGCATACTCTGTATTTAAATAACAAGGCGAGTGACCTCATCAGACAAGGTTAGACCTCATAAAGACAGTACTATCCAACTGTGGAGGTCATCACCACTCAGCTCAGTTTTATCCATGCATGTGCACTTCTGGTAGGGGTGTGTCATCCCTATACTTCCCCAACTGAGATCAGTTAACTTGCAGAGATTGGGGCTCAAACCTGGGACTTGTCCACCTCCTTACCTCGGAGATGAAAACCGCACCTCTTGAGCCACCGAGACATGTTTCTACTTGCTAAGATCAAGAGCCGTTACCCTTGAATTCAGCGTGACTGTGGCACTATTCCTGCTTGGTAAATGCTGCGTATCTCAAGGCTTTGAATTGAGCACAGACATCCAAGGTGGATGTCAACATGTGGGGGGATTGTATTCATGGGGAGGCCTAAGCCACACGGCTCACGTTTAAGGATGCATGTCTGTTTCATGCTAGGCCTGTGTTCACACGATACTGACATGTAGGCTGTACCACAATGAAAGTAACCGCTGGAGATGTGTGTTTTGGATCATGTATGTGTTCAACAAGCTGTATTCTTAAGTCTAATTAGTGCTGTTTGGAATCGAGCTCGCCATGTACATGTTTGACTACAATGGTAGAGGTTTAGTCAATTGTACATCACCACTGGAAAATTATTTTCTTAATGGTGTGCATTGTCTGCTCTTGTGTTCATTACATGAGCAATATTTTTTGTTGACTTTCAGATTTTAAAATACAATAAATCCCATCACCTGAACACCTTTAATTTTGAGCGAAACTCCATTCGAGTGGAAGCAGCAGGAATATGAAACCGCTGCTTATGTATTGGGAGATGGTGAAATCGCTAATAATCCTGTAACTGCCTATAACTTGGGAGTGATCTCATTATCAGTCATTTTTTCGAAGGAAATGTGACTAACCTGAGTCTTGGTGAGGCATTAATTAATTGACCGTAGCTACTGATGGGGAAGTTGGAGAGGGCGAGTAAAGACTCCAGGCTTGGATAATGTACTGAAGCGAACTGTGTTGGAGCTGGATTCACATCAGTGGCGATGCTGTCATTTACCCAGGCTGCTTCAGCAGTTGTTATTTCAGCTGTGAATGTTTGTTCAACTCCCTCCCACTCTTCCCATGATGTTCTTGGTGCTCGATATTTAAATAAAAATATTCCACCCAAAACGGGATAAACACCCGAAAGGTGTTCAACTTAATCTGAGTTTTTTTTTTAAACAGTTTGGCATTTTTTTTAAAGTGAGGAATCACCCTCTTTAAAGCTATGCATTGCCTATTCATAAAACAGCGGCAAGAGGCAATAGAATGTATCAAACACCAGGAAAGCACGCAGATACATTTCAAATGAGGAAATGGTAAGAATATAGATAAAAACACAATTTCAACATGAGCGTTTACAAAAATCTGCCACCATGAGAAAGGAGAACCAAAGTTGCTGCAAATATTCATTTAAATCCTTTTGATTGCCATCTTGGTTTTTCCATTAAGTTGAGCACTTGCCACTGAAAATAAGATTTGCAACGTATCAAAGACATTTTTAAAAAAGTCACAAAAATGCACAAGAACATTATTAACCCTACCGATCCAATAGTGATTTCTGGGTTTTGAATTGCCTCAGGGTTTTCTCTCGGAGGCCTATGGTTATGTGACAGGCCTGAGTCTTAAGTCCATACAGGTTCCCCAGCTGATCACTGTTGGCTGAAAGGACTTTGTGAACAGCGTGCACCTGTGCATACAAATTGTAGAAACTTTTATGGTCGACAGCAAAACCATTTATGCTGGGACTTGTTCACAAGCCCTGCCCTGTCCTCCAGTCTCTGATGTATCAATAGAACATTACCGAGAACCCAAACCTCCCAAACAAAGACTTTTTAAGGAATGTGCAAGTAACTGGAATTTGTTGTTACGTAAAATATCAACTATAAGGTAAAGCACGAGTCTTCAAATTTTTCTCTGGTTATTTTCTTGATTGAACAACCCCTGGATCGCACATTTTTACAGTTTGTTGCATGTGTGAGGATCAATCTTTTAAACTGTCAAATTTCAAAGTGGATGTATTCTAAATGCTTATCATTTTATTTATACTTGTACTCAAAAGCAATTATTTGTATAAATGGGTAGCAAGTTCTGGAAGGGCTGTACTATTATTCGAGTTTGGAGGGAGTTTCTGAATAACCGCCCTGAATTTAAAATATTTTACCAAAAGATTCTGCTTAAATACAACTAGTTGTAGAGATGTATGGTAAAGAAGGAAAGATGCAGATAAGAAAAGATTAAACTAATTTTTTAATATAGTTCTTTACCTTTGCTTGCAGTTCTGGTCACCACATTACAGGAAAGATGTGATTGCACTAGAGAGGGTACAGAGGAGATTTCCAAGGATGTTGTTGGGAGTAGAGAATCTTAGCTATGAGGAAAGACTGGATAGGCTGGGTTTATTTTCCTTGGAACAGAGGAGGCTGAGGGGAGACCTTATTGAGGTGTATAAAATTGAGGGGCCCAGATAAAGTGGATCGAAGGACCTATTTCCCTTAGCAGAGAGGTCAAAAACCAGGGGGGCACAGATTTAAAGTAATTGGTGGAAGGTTTAGAGGGGATTTGAGGGGAAATTTCTTCACCCAGAGGGTTGTGGGGGTCTGGAACTCGCTGCCTGAAAGGGTGGTAGAGGCAGAAACCCTAACCACACTTAAAAAGTACTTGGATGTGCACTTGGGATGCTGTAACCTGCAGGGCTACGGACCAAGAGCTGGGAAGTGGGATTAGGCTGGATAGCTCTTTGTTGGCCGGCGCAGACACAATGGGCTGAAATGGCCTCCTTCCGTGCTGTAACTTTCTATGATTCTATGAAAAAGTCACGCCCTGAAGAGATGGACAGTGAATAGAAAGAGCTCCATATTGGATCGTTTTATTTATTAAAGTGTGGTATGTGAGGGAGCAATTTATTTATCTGTCTACAGTGGCATGAAAAATATATTATTTATTTACTTTGCAGAAACTAATCAAGGAATACTTCATTGGAGAGATCCTTTTAGAGTTCTTTACAAGTTCTTTTATGATGAAGCATGTTGTTCTTGGTCCACAGGGAATGTGTTTGATGGGCAGATTGGCCTTCAGTTGCACAAAAAAGCCTTTTAGCAATCCGCATAATATAATTTCCAAGAAGATGCCTTGTACTTTTTATCACATAGTAAGTGTGGGTCTGGACAAAGTGAATGCTTTTGTGTTCTAATTTTCCCATTCTATTGTAATCCGTTTTTTTCCCCCCATGCCATTCGTCTCTCCTCCTTTGAAAAGTGGTGACTCTTTGCTGGTTCCATGAGCGCTGGTTGCCCCCTGATATCTTGTCCGAGTGGCCATCATTCACGTGTGAGCCTTGACCGAGACCGTTGGATCCAGGCCAAATCCTGGCCTTGCCCCGAGGACCATAAATGTGCTCTTTCAGCAGGAGTCACTGGACAATGATCGGGCCTGGAGCTTTCAGGCCACTTGTCGCAACTCTATCTCCACTGACTGAGATCATTTAACTTGGCACAGGCCAAGAACTGAACCTGGGTGCTTCTTTGTCTGTGCAACTGATTGATTCACTGGAGAGACTTGCTGAGCTGTTGACGAAACCCAGTGGCGTTGTTTTATTTTGTTCGTGTTTGACTTATTTTATAATGCTGACCGTTTTGGAGGGGCGAGGAAAACAATAGCCATAGAAATTCTGCTTTGTAAACTAATCGCATAAAAAATATGACTGCGGTTTGGATAATGTACATTCATCCGCCGAGACTGGCTGATGAGAGTTAATCAAGAACACTCAAACCATCCTCCATTTGCCCCCAGAAGAGCTAGAGTTTGAAAATAATGGAATGCTATAAAACCAGTGGGGACGTCTCTGGCGAGGGATCCCAGTTTGTGCACCAGCGCTGTCATAATCTGTGATATGGAATGTCTTCTGTATGATGCAGCGCACTGTAGTGTCCGTATACTGGTCCAGGAGTGCTTCTTTCATGTGATTATTAATTTTTGTTAAGGGGTGGAAGAAAAGTGGCTCAAAAATAGTAATTAAAGTACTTTTGTATTAATACATCCTTCCATGTAATATATATAGCGCTTAACATAAGCAACAGAGCAAATGTAATGTACAATCTTTGGCACAGTATTCTATAATCTGTATCAATTGCTGTCCCTTTCACTCGTCTCTCTAATGAGGTGTGTTAAACTGTTTTTCTCTGTCTCTTCTGCGCCCTTTTTGACAAAAACAGTCTAAATTCATAATTCAGCAGCTGTGTGTGTTTGGTGGGTGGGGGAAGGTTGACTTCGAGTCCAGATCCTGCACGTTCCGTTCACTGACCTGGAGGAACATGCTGTGTCTGACCAGTCATCTGTACCGATAAAGGCGCTTCTCATCCTGAGCCCTGCACAAAATAGACAGTGTTTGTTTACTGAAGATGAGAATATGACCTTGAATCTGCGTTCTTCTGGCCAGATGACAAAACATGTTCCCGCTTGTGTTACTGAGTGACTCTATATAAGGCTGGCTGTTCTCTCTGCCTCTGCTGAAGGAGCTGTCCCAACTCAGTCTGGTTCGAGCAGGCGCGGCCCACTGCCCTGCTCCTCTCCAGTGACCATTCTTCTTGCCTGATCCCAAACGGTGAACGTTGTCCGGCTATTCAACTGGCGAGGCATCATCGCTATCCCAATCCTATCCTCGCCCAATGTCCACACACTTTCCAGCAGGAGTCACTGAACAGCGAACGGGAACCTAGGGTGAAGTCCGTTGTCGTGCCTTGAATCGTAGCTTTGCCTGAGATCAGCCAAGGAATCGCACCTGCAACTTTCTGGTCTGTGGGCCTTTTAAAGGAGCGCTGATGTTTTATTTAAGTTTTTTTTTACAGGCTCCATTTCTAGGACAGCCTGCACTGCCACTTGCTGGCGGCTGTAGCTTTTTGCATAAGGTGTTTTTTTAAAATATCTTTAATTCCAATTTGTGCTGTCCAATTGCAACAGGTACCATGATGTTAGCAGACAAGAGGCGGGCACAACATGGTGAAGGATCTTGTGAGAGGCATTGTCTTGGTGACAGTGCGCCTTTTTTCAGATCCTGAATTAATGTATCTGCTCGGTTACCAAAACGAACTGTCTCGAAACGAGAAAGAATAAGGATCCCACCTTCCCGGCCGCTGTGGGGGTGGGTGAGGGTTACGTTCACTCGAGTTTTATCGAAGAGGGTCTGATTTATACCATCTCTCATTGAAATTATTACTTTACGGATTTTTTAAAAAAAAAACGTGCATAACCAATTATTTTTAGTAGCTTAAATCATGCAGCTTCTGTTAAACTTGGAATAATACCAGCAAAGCAACATTAAATAGGAGAGCAAAACAGCCGTCTGTGTGTGTGTGAGAAGCAGTGTAAAAGTTCTAGTAAAAGGTGGGGGGGGGGGGGGGGGAAATCAAAATATTTTTTGCTTCATAATTCCTCCCTTTGATAACAGAATACGGCATCTCCATTCCCGAGACCAATTTTTGTCTATTTGTGCTGGCGTTTCCCTGTGACTGAATTACCTGGAAGAAACCAAGCCCTGTCTGCCTTATATAAACTGCAGTGAAAGCGAGCACTGTGCACTGACCTACCTAACCTGTCTGTTTTAGCGGAGCTGACACCACAAATCATTTTTTTTTTTCTCTTCTCTCTTGCTTTCTTCCTAAGCCTTTTCTGTATCCCGTCCCCAAACAGGATCTGCAGGACAAAGGCTCCTTTGTTTCAAGGCCGTGTTTAAAGGCTCCTATCTTTCAGGCCAGGTGGCCCAATACTCTGAGCCTCAGGTCAGTGTTCCCAGTCCCACTGGGCCTCCAAAAGAAAAATGTATTTATAAAGCACTCACTGGAGGCTGCTCCAAGCTTGGGCTCCAGATTTTTTTGATGACTAACAGTAGATTTATTTTGGCACATATAGCTTTGAGTTGCAGATTCTTCCCCCCCCCCCCCCCCCCGTTTCCAATTCTTTTCACTCCCTGGCTGTCCCCTCCAGCTGGTTCGTGTCTTGTGCTGTCTTTCGGAAGAGACGTTAAGCCGTGGCCCCGTCTGCCCTCTCGGGTGGATGTAAATGATCCCACGGCACTATTGCGAAGAAGAGCAGGGGAGTTCTCCCCGGTGTCCCGGCCAATATTTATCCCTGCACCAACATCACGAAAACAGATTATCTGGTCATTATCACATTGCTGTTTGTGGGAGCTTGCTGTGCGCAGATTGGCTGCCGCGTTTCCTACAACAGTGACTACACTTCAGAAGTACTTCATTGGCTGTAAAGCACTTTGGGATGTGCTGAGGTCATGAAAGGCGCTATATAAATGCAAGATCTTTCTTTTATCAATGGAGAGAAGGCATGCTTTAAATGGCACAAGCCTCCCCTCTCTACTCGCAGAGAGAGCGAGATCCTCATTTCTTTGTAGTATTCTTAGCTAAAAGACTGCCATCCAGCAACACGTGGCAGGAAGCACTGGGACTTCAGTCCAGCACCTTCTGGTTGGACATCCATTGATTTTTATTTTGTGTGTGAGAGGTAAATATTTTTCCAGTGCACCTGAGTCCCTTTGCTGCCCATTTTCCACAAGAATATGTGACTGATGTTCTAAAGCGGATCAAAGCAAAACAGGACATGTTCCACTGAAGAAAAATGTCTTCATTCCACTCTCTACTCCCCTTTCATTTCACGAGATGCTTTTAAATAAACTGATGCCAACCAGTCACGTTCACTTCAGTTTATCTCCACCGGATTTGACACATTTCTGTTTTTGCCCATCTAAGTGCTTTAGGAGCCTCTATAAAGCAGCACAGAAATACATTTTGAAATTGTTTCCGAAAAATTATTGTTTTTGCGAGGGGGTTGGGGGGAGAGGAGGAGAGACTATTTCACATGTAATGATAAATTGAGTTCTAATTGTTCAGGCTCTGAACCTTTCCCTTTTTTTTGCTGTTCCGGTGAATCCAAAGATCATTGCGCACAGCACTGGAAAATAAACAGACAATCTACTCCAGGGTGTGCACTTTTATCAATGTTTTAGAACTCCCGAGTCTATTTTTAGCACTCGGTTACACCTTGTGATCTACTGATTGCCTGTGTACTGAAGCCAGAACAGAGCGCCACCTCATTCACGAATAATAAGACCATTTACAATTGAGAATCCAACCGTGTTAGTATTCACCACAATGTGACTGGGGTTGTGGGTCGCAGTGCTATGCACTAAACACCAAATAATTATTTTCAAGCACTTCCTGTTCCAATGCCCCATACAACTGAATGGAGCTGATTCGTGACTCCAACTTTTACAAGGGTACATGTACCTAACGGGTACAGGGAACACTCCAGCGCCACTGTCCACTCTCCTAGTCACTGGAAACCATGACCTTCAGAACATGTGCTGCACTCAGTAACGCTGTGTGCCTGGAATCGACTGCTCTCCTTCCAGAAACAAAACGCTGTTCTCGCACGCATCCAGCCGAAGAGAACTAGTTTGACCTGGGACATGTGTAGTGAGATGTATAACTTTTCTTGGTCCCGAGATTGTTTGCTTATGATTATTCCTGCTTTATCAGTAAACTATCAATTTATTTTTAAGATACTTTTGATATAATGAATAATTGACCAAGTGCTGATCTCAGTCTTTACCACTGAATGGACTGGACTTCAAATGGCCTTTTGCTGGATCCTAGCCTCCTAGTATCTCAATTTTTACAGGGCAGCTTTGTTAAAAGGATAGTCACATATACGGTGGCATAGTGGTTAGCACTGGTGCCTCACAGCGCCAGAGACCCGGGTTCGAATCTGACCTCGGGTGACTGTCTGTGTGGAGTTTGCACATTCTCCCCGTGTCTGCGTGGGTTTCCTCCGGGTGCTCCGGTTTCCTCCCACTGTCCAAAAATGTGCGGGTTAGGTTGATTTGGCTATGATAAATTGACCCTTAGTGTTAGGGGGGGATTAAATATGTGGGGTTATGGGGATAGGATGGGATATGTTAGGGGGAATTAAATACGTGGGGTTACGGGGGTCGGGTGGGATATGTGTACTGTGGGGATTAAAGCAGAGACAGGGTACTGGATTTGAATGATCAGCCATGATCATATTGAATGGTGTTGCAGGCTCGACGGGCCGAATGGCCTACTCCTGCTCCTAGATTCTATGTTTCTATGTTTCTATGTTTCTATATTCTGAGCTAAAAATGTGTGCGTTTCTTCATGTAGATGTTTGAATTTAAAATTAAATTTGGGGACTCATAAATGGCTATAGTTGTAATGCAGTTAAAAAGAAAAGCTCTTGACCCTTCAGAGTACGGTGTGCTTCCATCCCTCCTAGCTGTATCTTTCTTTAAATTGTTAACTATGTTGTGCAAATGATTTTTTTTTACTGCAATTGTTCTTTGGTTACAAAACATTTGATGTATGTTGCATTCAGAATAGACAGTGGCGATGGTAGCATACACGTGGCATGCCCTTACCTTTCTCCTTTCACTGCAGCTGTACTTGGTGCGATTTGTGCCAGTCCTGTGTTGCAGTAGGGGACAGACTGGAGTCGCTTGCACTGACCAGCTTGAGGTCCCCGAATCCAACGTAAACTCTCTTCGATCACGTACTGTATCCTTGGTGCAGCTGACTGGGCGGAGCACAGATTTGAAATTGATATTGAGTTCCGCACTCTTAAAATTCAGCTGAAGGATTGTAGCCAGTTCCAAATCCGAATCCTGCTCTCTCTGGTGCAAAGCTGTCATCCACCTTTATGGAAAAGTCATGTGGCAAACCTTGGAGTCTTCAGCATTCAATATGAAAATAATTTTATGCAAGCACCGAAGGCAGCAAAAAATTTCTGATCTTGTACAGAATGGAATTATTGTCTTCTAAACTGCAAGCAAGTGGTCTGTTACTCCTGTCTGATGAGGTTCAAGTTTGGACTGGCTATGGTTGGGTGGGGTCGTGCAGGAGTGTCCCGAGCATCTTAATCTTCAGGGGTCACATTTAAACCGTGGAGCCTTGCAACAATACATGATGTTTAAAGTCAACATTTGCATAGATTTCAAGCTACTGACGTGAACAGGTTCTAGGCGTTGTGATTTACACCGTTTGTTGACCAAGGGGGTAACGGTGCTAAGGACAGCCCTTTACAAATCTTCGGGTGCACAAAAAATATATAATTGCAGCTAGAACTGAGCTGGGTTTTGTGGGTAGGATTGCCTGGGCTCACCGTCCACAGGCCATGGCTTTGGTCACTTGTGTGGCAGTGGCGAATGTCACTCTTCACATATAATACTGTGGAGGGTGAGTCTTAAGTTGGTGTGTTTTATTCCATTCCTCTATTGAATCAGAGGCAGAAGCAGTGCCCATAGAGTCTCTGTCTGGTGCACTGGGCCAGAGTCACAATAGTAACTGATCATAAGCTCTAGGTCAATTGGAAAAGTTCAAAACTGAGATTGATGGATTTTTGTTAGCTGAGGTTATTCAGAAGAAAGCCTGTCTGGGACACAGATGTGGAATTTACTTTCAGCGAGAAGCTAATCTGTGCTTTTTGTTTAATGTGCTTTCAGTATCAGGAATAACCTGGTCTCATAGCCTGTAACATGACCAGTTTCACGTACTCGCTTACACTGGGCCTATAACGTAGATACTCCACTGGCATCTCTCCCAAGTGGAGTTTACAACTTGTGGAGACGATAAAGGCTGGGTATCTTATACCAAACAATAGTCTGTCAGTAACCAAATGTCAACAGCTCCAGATAACATGTCTAATCTGCTGACCTCTGCTCTCACTATCTATGATGTCATTTGAACCCTTTCCCCTCGCCTGCCTAGCACTGAATCCAGTGAGGTTTGATTTTTAAGTCCACACCTGAATATGACCCATGCTGCAAATCTTAAACGATTGAGAACTCGCTGTAGATTTCTGCACAAGGACAACAAATCGTGTGGGGCGGGGAACAGCTCGAGTTTTTACCGTCTCGAATATTTCCTATGTTACAGCACGGGAAATGGTTCTTGTTTTTTCTCCATTAGGCCCTTGGTGCAATTTCAGTCCAGTGAGGGGTGTGGCAGTAACTTCACACTCTGAAATGGTGCAGATCTGTCATTTGCATTATCAAATGTTTTCTTTTTTATTTCAAAAGTATAATTTGTGTGATACACGTACTACTTGAATGAATGCCAAATGTTCTGGCCACGTTTTGTTTCTGCTTTAGGCCCTGCCCAGTGTAAACTCCTTTACTGTAGAAGCCCCTGGGGAGAGGCTTGATGGTGCTCTGTCTCTTCACTGAACTTGGAAGCGGGCTGCAGAGGTGGAAGGCCTATCGTTTTATTGCACGTATAATGCATGGGTTGCTGGGTTTCGGAGACGGAGGGGCACGACTTGTACCAGCCTTATTGGTCCGCTCCAAAAGCCGTCCTAATTTGACTTGCAGACCGAATTGTAACGGCAAACTGGTTACAGTCTGTGTCTCCAACTTGTTCAAACAAACCGTTGCTCAATGTCACATTCCTTCGCCCGGAGGACAATTCTTTTCCCCTTGAAAACCTTTTGGGGAGGCTGGCATGGGCACTGTTGCCGTGGTGACTGGGACTCGAGACTTGATAGTTGGACGTCGGTGATCGCGCTGCTTTGGTAACCCTTTGTGTTTTGAAGGTATGAAGTTCACACAAGGAGCAACTTCTGCAGGCAAGCCGTGGAGCCCAATGACAGCTCCACTTGTGTCTCTTTGTCTTAGAAGCTGCGCTGTTTTACAGCCAGCGGCCAAATCACGGTAGAATAATGCAGAGAACGAGGGCGACCAGTGGGGGAAGTGGTTGGGTGAAAAGGTGGCTGCCAGATGTTGCTGGGGAGGGAGTGAAATAAAGACAAGTAAGTCTTAAGTTGGTGCGTTTTATTCCATTCCTCTATTGGATCAGAGGCAGACACAGTGCCCATAGAGTCTCTGTCTGGTGCACTGGGCCAGAGTCGCAATAGTACCTGATCATGAACGCTAGGTCAATTGGAAAAATTCAAAACTGAGATTGATAGATATTTTGTTAGCTGAGGTTATTAACGGTTATGGAACCAAGGCGGATAGATGGTATTCAGATACAGATCAGCCATGATCTAACTGAATGGTGGAACAGGCTCGAGGGGCCGAATGGCCTACTCAACAACAACAACAACAACTTTTTTAAATTTGTTCATGGGATGTGGGCATCGCTGGCAAGGCCAGCATTTATTGCCCATCCCTAACTTGTATTTATATAGCGCCTTTAACATAATAAAACGTCCCAAGGCGCTTCACAGGACTATTAGAAGACAAATTTGACACCGAGCCACATAAGGAGAAATTAGGGCAGGTGACCAAAAGCTTGGTCAAAGAGGTAGGTTTTAAAGAGCGTCTTAAAGGAGGAAAGAGAGGTAGCAAGGCGGAGAGGTTTAGGGAGGGAGTTCCAGAGCTTAGGGCCTAGGCAACAGAAGGCACGGCCACCAATGGTTGAGCGATTATAATCAGGTATGCTCAAGAGGGCAGAATTAGAGGAGCGCAGATATCTCGGGGCGGGCTGGGGGGGGGGGGGGTTTGTGGGGCTGGAGGAGATTAGAGAGATAGGGAGGGGCAAGGCCATGGAGGGATTTGAAAACCAGGATGAGAATTTTGAAATCGAGGCACTGCTTAACCGGCAGCCAATGTAGGTCAGTGAGCACAGGGGTGATGGGCGAACGGGACTTGGTGTGAGTTAGGACACGGGCAGCCGAGTTTTGGATGACCTCAAGTTTACGGAGGGTGGAATGTGGGAGGCCAGCCAGGAGTGCGTTGGAATAGTCAAGTCTGGAGGTAACAAAGGCATGGATGAGGGTTTCAGCAGAGGCAAGGGCGGAGACCGGCGATGTTACGGAGGTGGAGACAGGCAGCTGAACTCCTGTTCCTATGTTCCTCTGGCACTGTAGTTGGGCAGCTAATTACTAAGTTACTTAAGCCTAAATTTTCTGAATGTTATTAAATGGCTTACTGCTGATAAAGTAATGTGATCAGAAAATTGAGGCTTTTATGCCTTCTCTTCACAATCACCAGCAACATTTGATTTTGTTCAATAAACTCCATTATTTGAGTCTGGAATGAAGTGGGCGTGTCTGAGATACCTTATGCCAGCTCCTATGTTTCACTCGTGCGCTTTTGCCTCGCGTTGATTTTTGGCCTCCGATCTTTATAAACTTGCCAGGCCTGGAGGACTGGTGCAGGCTGATTCCTGTTTGGTGCAAGCAGGCTGCAGCCGCACTGGTCTCAATCCATCAAACAGGAACCTGCCTTTACCAGTCCTTCCGCCCTGTGACGAAGCTTCGTGGCAGAGGAGATTAGACTGGGAGCTGGGAAATGAAGAACACAGAGAAGTGAGGGGTGGCCAGTGTTTAGGGGAGGATTGTTTTGTGTACGGTGCATTTTATACAAGAGGTCTTGCAAATGTGTGTCATGAAATTCAGCCCTCTCACCATTGCAACAAATCCAGCCCCTATTCTGAAAGGTTGGATAACCCTTGAAATAAAGGATTGATTTATTTTGTATTATTTATTCACGGGATGTGGGCGTCGCTGGTAAGGTCGGCATTTATTGCCCATCCCTAGTTGCCCTGAGTAGGTGGTGGAGGGCAGCCACCTTCAACCGCTACGGTCCTGTGTGGTGACTCTTGTTCTTTGTCGTGGTTGTGATACAAATTTGCTGGGCCACTTCCGATGGGAGTTAGGAGTCGACCACTTTGGTGTGTGACTGGAGTCACTTATAGGCCAGACCGGGCAAGGACGGCAGGTTTCCTTCCCTAAAGGACATTGGTGAACCAGATGGTTTTTTTTTACCACAATCCGGCAACTTCATGGTCACTTTTTACTGGCGCCAGCTTTTTATGTCCGGAATTTATAAACCGAATTAAACTCCGCGCATTCAATATCGACCCTTGGTTTCAGTCATCAGGAAATGTGTCTGTTGGATCAGAGTCATGAACCGCGTACCCTTGCAGACTGCTACTTTAATCATGAACTGGTTTTCAACAGAGCGTGGGCTGAAAAATGAACTGCACCATCCCTTCCCACGACAGGGAGCCGTGCCACACTCTTCATCTGGCCTTGGTTAGGTTCAGTTTGAAGGGTAATGTGCGTGGGTGTGTTCAAAGCGACATCTTGCAGGCGTTCCAGGATTTTTCTGTGCTGTGACATTGTATGATGCTTGGGTTTGCTCTCAATGATTGATTGATTGAAATTCCCTGTCCAAATTGGTGCCCTTCCCTTTATAATACATTGTGAAGATGTCCATTGACTTGAACAAACCTTTCCCATTTCCTAATCTTGTGAAGGTACACTGGCAGTTTCTTATTAAATCTCTACCTATCATCAATAAAATAAATACAGCACGGCATCCACTTGCCCTTTGCAGTTTGACACGTTGGACACCCTGGGACACATCTCATTGTCTTGGCTGTGCTCTTTGATGTAGGGAAAGATGTGAATAGATTTTGTCTGTGTTTAAATTGTGAATTCTGGGAGATTCTCTCACTGCTAACTTACCTGACGAAGGAGCGAACTGCTCCAAAAGCTTGTAAAATTAAATAAATCTGTTGGACTATAACCTGGTGTTGTGCGACTTCTCACTTTCATATTTAAGAATTAAAATATTCTATTGAAAACCAGGCTTTGCAGAAAATTATTTTTCCGAGTTTTAGGGACTAGTATTTGGGTTCAGCAGGAGACCAGTGGATTGTGATTGAAAACCCAAAATGTGAGAGGGGTTGTCTCCTCTGCTAGTTGGGTTCATGCACGCACTGCGTTATACGCGCTCTCTTCAAGGAATGCACATTGGTATTTTCTATTATGTAAGAGAAATAATAACCCCAGCCCTCCCCCCCCCCCCCCCGCCCCCGCCCCTCAATACCTTGCACTGAAGTTTACTGCTTGTAATCTCCCTGTTGAATTTTCTGGTCCTTCAATGAATAAATATTCCATTCAAATTCAGGAGTGTGGGGATCGGTTCAGTATTGAGCAAACAGTGCCCTCTGCTGGCGAACCATCAGAAACACAGCTTTGATTTTAAGCTCATAACAGAAAATGCTGGAAATACTTAGCAGGTTAGGCAGAGAGAGAGAGAGAGAGAAACAGAGTCAACGTTTCAGGTCGATGACCTTTCGATTGCCAGCATTTTCTGTTTTTTTTTTTAATTTCAGATTTCCAGCATCCGCACTATTTTGCTTCTGCATTTGATTTTAAGATACTGTTTAAGTGTCCAAATGTGCTTCAAATATTGTGACCTCCAGCAAGTCTTGGTTATTAGTCCTGAACAGTAGGCGTCTGAAGAGTTTCAAGCACGCAGTGGATGTGTGAGCATCAAGGCAGAGCAGGGATAGACTCGGAACTTGGGAAATAAAGGCTAAGAAACACACTACAGATAGCTTTTATGTGTGAATTGTATAAATTACTGAGACTGGACTTTCTAGAAATCCTGTGGTGTCTATTTTGTTGAAACGTGCTTCATACTGTGAGGCCCTCAAACACTTCTACAGCCAACACACTGACCTATAAAATGAGCAACGCACCACTCCTGCTGCACGTGATTTCAACAGACACACCAGTGCAGTACTGAAGGAGTGCCGCAATGTCAGAGGTGCCATCCTTTTCGATTGAGGTAGAAAGAAATAAAGAAAGACTTGCATTTATATAGCGTCTTTCATGACCACCGGACATCTCAAAGTGCTTTGCAGCCAATGAAGTACTTTTTGAAGTGTAGTCACGGTTGTAATGTAGGAAACGCAGCAGCCAATTTGCGCACAGCAAGCTCCCACAAACAGCAATGTGATAATGACCAGATAATCTGTTTTAGTGATGTTGATTGAGGGATAAATATTGGCCAGGACACCGGGGATAACTCCCCTGCTCTTCTTCGAAATAGTGCCATGGGATCTTTTTATGTCCACCTGAGAGAGCAGACGGGGCCTCGGTTTAACGTCCCATCCGAAAGACGGCACCTCCGACAGTGCAGCACTCCCTCAGCACTGCATTGGAGTGTCAGCCTAGCTTTTTGTGCTCAAGTCTCTGGCGTGGGACTTGATCCCACGGCCTTCTGACTCAGAGGCGAGTGTGAATGTCAAACGAGACACGATGTTAAACCGAGGCCCCATCTACAGCTCCTGGGGTCAGCTGGATTTCAAAGATCCCATGGTGCAACCATAATATACAGTAGTTTCAAAAAATATACGTGTGAAAGTAACTTATTGCAAATTCATCAAATTAGAGTCATGGATTTTTTTTTGAAGAGCAGGGAATTCTCCCTCGACCCTCACTACCAAAAACAAATGAACTTGCCGTTTGTTGCATTGCTTTTTGTGACGTCTTGCTGTGTGCGTGAAACCTGTTGGACCCAGGAATGTAACTTGTTATTGTCTTGAAGCTGTATTATCATTGACTTTCAGAAGCCAAGAGTTTAAAGAAGGAAATCTGCAGGGTGAGTGTAATTCTAACTGTTACATTGTGGGTGGAGACTAAAGTCTGCAACTGTTAAAACGCGGGCACTTTCTGTGAGTTTGAGGAAAGCCAATAAACCCGTTGCATGGACTGGAAGGAGTGCTGTCTGGAGCCCAGATATTGCTTTGGCATGTTGGATAACAGAAGTGTTTGGACACTGTGTGAATTAAAACCAAGCTGTGTTTTGCTTTAAATTATCTTGGTGGATTCGATTTGATCATTTAAAAGTTAGTCCAATATTCTACCATTTACAACTTCCTTGTGTGACCTTTTTTAAGATTACTTTTTAAAAACGTGAAAGGATTCTACAGATGGTTGCAGTAAGGATTGTGTAGTGCGACACATCACATGACTGTGCCCAGTAGCACTTGTGGGAATGGGTGAAACTGTAACTTAATGCACTAATGGTAAGTGTATACAGCACTTGAACACCAGAATGGAGGTGGGATCGATGTATTCCTCCACTGCAGCATTCGTCAACAATATTTTAGCAAGAGGTCCATCTCGTTCGCCTTCTAACATCCTGGTAGTCAAATGAGGCAACGATACCAGAGATTGATTGCTGCGATTCGTCAGCATAGTTTACAACAGAGCCAGACCAGAGGGGAGGAAAACTCCCGGCAGTGGAGTGCTTTAGGAGCCACAGGTCCAATGTCACCTGTTCCCCCTCGAGCGCGCTACACCTGCCACATGTCATGTCTCCATTTACTTGTATACCGTATCCCAAAATGTTGTTTTTCCAAAAGAAATCTATCCAATTTGCAATTGAATAAATCAACACGTTCTGCTTCCACCTTTGTTTGTGATTGCTGTCTGTTTCTATGTGCAAGAATCTGGTGCCATCTGGAGGTAAACTGAAGCGTTGCTGGTGCTTCTGAAATACATGCTGCAGGGTGTAGCTGGCAAAATCAAATCTCTTGGAAAGCAGAGCCAGTCTTTTCAGTGACTAGCCTACTCCCACATAGATCTTTTCTTTAAAAAGGCAATGTGCCCTTATTAACTTTCCAGGCAAGTCCGGTTGCATGTCGAATGTTTGTAAGGGTACATATTTTGATCTGTTGCTATTACCAGGCAGAATATTCCTGTCTTCCATTTGCAGTCCTAATCTGTTCATTCACATTTCCCCAGAGGGCCATTTGAGGCTTGGAAGACCCAGCAATCTAGCCCGCAAAGCTCAGGTAACTCTGATCTATCTGTGCTCCTAGTTCTGATCTTGGTGTGTCCTATTTCAGTGTCCTGAGCTTGGAGGTTTGGAAATGGCTGTTCTCGGTAATGTTGATCGATGATTGAATCGCAGATCTCAACATCACGATCTGTTACCAACTGCAGTGTGTGTGTTATATGTAAATGAATATTTAAACTTTGTCTGTGGTTTATGAGACTGTATGCCGTGTATCCAAGTTTCCCATAAAGACTAAAAGCTTGACTGCTCCCGCTGTAGAGTTCAGCAGTATAAATGTTACACTCTGATCTCCCCAGTTAGACTTGTGATCTTGAAGTCTGAATGGGGCAGGTTCTGTTTGTGGTAGCGGATGCTTTCTGCATCCCAGATAAGTATGGAAATGTCTTTTTTGTTAAGTATTTGTACAGTTTTCAACAAAGTAAAAATTGTTCCCAAAGAAACCCGCCTATGATGGTGAAACCCAAAGTGGACAAATCTCAGCATTGACTGGATTCATGTCAGCAGGCTGTATTCACTCAGATCCTACAACACTGACTGCTTATAACCTTGTGCGATGTATACAAAGGAAGAACTTGAGTTTATAGAGCACCTTTCATAACTTCAGGGTGTCCCAAAGCGCTTTACAGCCGATGAAGTACTTTTTGAAGTGCAGTCACTGTTGTAATGTGGGAAATGCGGCAGCCAATTTGCGCACAGCAAGCTCCCACAAACAGCAATGTGATAATGACCAGATAGTCTGTTTTAGTGATATTGGTTGAGGTATAAATATTGGCCAGGACACAGGGGAGAACTCTCCTGCCCTTCTTCAATATAGTGCCGTGGGATCTTTTATGTCCACATGAGAGAGCAGACGCGGCCTCGGTTTAACGTCTCATCCGAAAGACGGCACCTCCGACAGTGCAGCGCTCCCTCCGCACTGCACCCGGAGTGTCAGCCTGGATTTTTCTGCTCAAGTCTCTGGAGTGGGACTTGAACCCACAACCTTCTGACTCAGAGGCGAGTGTGCTACCCACTGAGCCAGGGCTGATACTATTGTTTAACCTCTCATCCGAAAGACGGCATCTCGGACAGCGCAGCACTCCTTCCGTACTGCGCTGGAGGGTCAGCCAGCGCTGACACTATTAATGTTCTGAGCCCCATACCAATGAAAGTACCCAATACATTTACATTACAAATAAACTGGACATTGTTTGGAAGGGTGGGTGATTTAAGATGCATTTGAAATTATCCTAATACTTGAGGAATATCTCTCATGATTTCAAATTTAACTTCAAACCCTTGATCTGTGGAATCCATTGCTAATTGTGACCTGTGTGACTCCTGGATTTGTTCTTTGTTTTTCCAATAAATTTTTGAGCTGGGATTGTGAACATTCTGGTTATTTTACCCATTTATAAAGTTGGATAAAACCCTCGAAAATGCAGCAGGAAAGCATGGATCAGCGGCAGTGTGGCACCCTCTGCAGGTGAGATGAGAGACTGCAGTTTGGAAGAGTTTGCTTGCTCCACGACTTTTTTTTGTGCTTCATTGCAGGATTGTGGAGCCCTCTGCAGGCAAGCTGATTAACTGCAGTTTTTAAGCCCCTGGATCTTGCTTTGGTCGGTACTTTGCCTATTTTAAATTTTAAAAAAGACTTCCATTAATACAGCACATTTCACGACCACCAGATGTCCCAAAGCGCTTTACAACCAATGAAGTCATTTTTGAAATGGAGTCACTGTTGTAATGTGGGAAACGTGGCAGCCAATCTGCTCACAGCAAGCTCCCACAAACAGCAATGTGATAATGACCAGATAATGTTTTTTTTAGTGATGTTGATTGAGGGATAACTCCCCTGCTCTTCTTCGAAATAGTGCCTTGGGATCTTTTACGTCCACATGAGAGAGTAGACGGGGCCTCGGTTTAACGTCTCATCCGAAAGACAGCACCTCCGACAATGCAGCACTCCCTCAGCACTGCACTGGGGTGTCAGCCTGGATTTTTGTGCTCCAGTCTCTGGAGTGGGACTTGAACCCACCACCGTCTGACTCTGAGGCGAGGGTGCTACCCACTGAGCCAGGGCTGAACCAAAGGAGGTGACGCTGCATTGCCCCAGTTTTACTAACGGGCGACTACACAAGTGCCCCCTCAAACTGTAGAGGCATCACTAATGTCATTAAACATAAAAATCTAATTCAACTAAAATAAACTCTTAATTTAAATCCTAATTGTCGGTGTCGATAAGACACTCTATGGATGCGGCATGCCCCAAGTGTACCGGTGGACACTGCGTGCTCCCTCTCCAAGGCCCGCCCAGGCACTGACTATGCGAAAGTTGGTCTGTGCGGTGAGCTCCTGCTTTGCTGCAGATAGAATTCGATGAAGTGCCATAATCGGTATCATTTAATACAAGTGATGGAAAGGGAGTAATATTTTTATCTAGGGTGTAGCTGGAACCAGATGAATGTGTTGTTGGCCAAGAAATGGTCTACTTGGGTTACAGTCCGTCGAACAGTCACTGTGAACAAATGGCTACTTGTGACACCAGGTCTTATTCAGCCCAGTGCCTCTGAGTGACATCCAATGGGTCACATATAACACACGGTGCAGTATCCAAGATTTGAACACTCTATACATGTAATAGGGATGACTTTTTTGAGGCTAGCGGTAGTGATTTATTGAAGGAACCCTCCCCAAGCTGTGGTTCAAACCTGCTCTTTCACTTCCTTTGATCGCACACTCGGTGGTCTGGGAGATATGGCTTCGATTTTTTAAAAAAACTCCAGGTGGATTCCCCGCTCAGGCCTGAGTTAAAATTATAGTCGGATCTTAATGATGTCATCGGGTCACAACATGCATACACAAAGATGGACCACATTGGCTCCGGGCGCGTGTCCCTGCTGCCTGCTCAGGAGAGCAGGTTAAAATTGCAGGTGTTGCGATCATGGCGGCTTTCGGACAGGTAAGAGCCAGGGGCGATTTTAACTGCCCGCCCGCCAGGTTTCTGCTGAGCGAGTGGGGTTAAAATTGCCCCCGAAGTTCCACAGCACTTCGCATAAGTGCCCTTGGGTACATTTGAGTTGTTTGTTCCATCAATAAAGCCAAGTGTTAAAATGGAATCCTTGGCCCATTTCTCAGTTTTTAAAAAAAAATGTAAGGGCTTCACAATATGGGAGGGAAGTGCTCCGATTCCCAGTAATCTGAGTGAAGTGCACTGTTTGAGCATTAATGCCATTAATATGAAATACACTTCTGAAGCTACTGAAAAGCATTCAGATCCAAGCTAAGTAATTCTGCCTCTGTTTCCTGCTGGTCGAGGTGGGTTTATGTGCCAATTTCTACCAATGGGATTGTCCTCTGCAAATATTCGAGCATCATGTAGCAATTGTTGCAGTTAAACTCCACTCAGTACCACAGATATCTCGAGACCTTTCAAGGGGCGTCGCCCTGTCTCGGTCTGGGGACAACAGCCACGGGTAAAACCATTTCCGTTCCAGTACTGGGGGCGGGGGGTGCACAGGAGAAAAGTGGGAAGTTCTCATTCTGGTGACAGCTATGTTGACTCTTTTTCTCTCACTTGATGATGAAGCTGCCCGGCACTTCTGATGGGTTGGCTTCACCAGAAAAAGAGCAAAAGTCAGTGGCTCAGTAATTTATAAATTTGCCATGTTTTAACTCCTGTGATGATCTGGTTCTAATGTAAAGCGATACGGTTCGATTTCTCTGTGTAACGGAGCAGTGAATGTTTGGCACTCCCACCAGGTCCCGTTGGCCTACATTGGCTCCTGGTCTGGGGACGGCTCGATTTTTTAGAATAATTCTCATCCTTGTTTTCAAATCCCTCTACGGCCTGGCCTCTCCCCACCTCCTGTAACCTCCTCCAGCCCGACAACCCTCCCAGATCTCTGGGTTCCTCCAATTCTGGTCTCTTGCGCATCCCCGATTTTCATCGCTCCACCATTGGCGGCCGTGCCTTCAGCTGCCACAGCCCTCTGCTCTGGATTCCCTCCCTAAATCTCTCCGCCTCTCTCTCCTCCTAAGACGCTCCTTAAAACCTGCCTCTCGGACCAACATCTGCCCTAATATCTCCTTCTGTGGCTCGGTGTCAAGTTTTGTGTTGACAAGGCTCCTGGGAAGCGCCTTGGGATGTTTTACTACGTTAAAGGTGCGACAGAAATGCAAGTTGTTGATGACTGTTCAGGGAGGTGATTGAGGCTGAAATCATCAAGCATTTTAAGAGGGGATTCGGCGGACATTTAGTTTGAAAAATTAATCGAGGGATGTAGGCCGTGAAGTGTGCGTTCTGGTTTTGAATTCCCGGGCCAGCCAGCCGACTGAACTGGCCTTTTTCTGGTCCTGTATATTCCTCGTTGCAGTAACAGCTGTCCGCTCTTTTTGCCACGCTGGTAAGGAGGAACACTCCACGTGTAATACTTGCTGCTGTTCTGAATGCACGCGCTCCTCTTAAAATGCTTAGCTTTGATGTAGCATTCCTCGAATCTTGCTGCTGGGTTTCATCAAACCCTTGGCTCTGTGCTCCTATTAATGGGTTTATTTTTCTTTACAAGAAGGTTAGTCGTTCTCCAGTGGAGAAATAAAATTAATCCTCTCAAAAAGCCTCCAGATGTTCCCGATGTAGAAGAAACAATTGCGAAGAGGAGAGAAAATGATATGAATCTTTGTTTTAACAGGCGTTGTGTGTAAGTGAGAGAGCGAGAGAGAGACTGTGTGTGCACGCGCACTCCTTCCAAGACAAGGGAGTCCGAGATATTCTGCTCGCCTCTCTCCCAGCAGTGTATATTTTTAATAATCTGTGTGCTGTTTTCATGCCACTTCCCCCACGGCCTGTTTGAGACTGGAATAGGCAGAGCCAGGACTGAAGGTTGCCTTTCTGCTCACAGGACTGTGGGATGGTGCGAAGCCCAAGGAAAGGCCCAAAAAAGGTGGGACCGTAGGATGGGCACCTCGAGGGAACAATAAAAATACGTTAAAAGAGGAATTCAAAATGGCTGCCACAGGGGAGCAACCCAGTTGGCCAAGGCACCATGAGTCTCACTTGAAATTCAGCGACAGGGCACCCACTCACCAAGCCAATACACTCACTGCTCCTTTGCTGCCTGACTGTCCCTCGCTCTGTAATTACAGCCCAACGTCTCCGTGTGTGTCCTTGCAGCGCCAATTGGATGGTCAATCTAGGAATCCATGGAAATGTTCCTTTAAAAACTGAATTTGATGGAAGTCTTCACTGGTACAGATCTGGTGTAAGTACTCAACAGATTTAGTGGAAGCAGACAGTGGGAAACGGTGTTCCCACGGTAACGTAACTGGGGCAGCAGTCTGGGACTGGGACTGGGGCAGCATTTAGGGGCTCCTCCAGACTGTCCCCACCACCCCAGGCCTAAAACCTCCACCCTCCCTCAGACTGTCCACTTTAACACAAGATTTAAAAAAAAAAAATGTCATTGTGATACGGATTCAGTGGTGTAACGAGGCTCTCTGAGGTTTAACCTGCTGGGAATGCAGAGTAGCTGTTTGGTGCTGCAACTGGACTCGTGCAGCCTGAATGTGATGTCTGAGGGTAAGTAACACTGACTCGACCACAGCAGAGTGAGGGGGAATCTGGCCAAGGCCCATCTCGCTGTTGCGTCAAAGTCTGGAAGAAATTGGGAAGTGCCACTGGACGAAGGCTCCTCCAGTAACGTGCGCAGTTTATTTGGAAAAAAAAAAGGGATGGTGGCAACAAAACCCAAAAGACGACTGCAAGACTTCGCTGCCGGTTAAATAGAGACTTTGGGGGAAAAATTCAGCTGCTTGCGCCTCCCGTTAGCGCCTTAAGAGGGCGCTAATGGGGCGTAAAGCAGCTAACGCCCGGGCGCAGCGCCGCCCACGCCTCCCGCAAAATTCAGCGGGAGGTTAGCGGCGGCGCCAGCCGGTAGCGCCCTGTGGCGCTGCGCCGCCGGCGATGACGTCATCGCCGTGCGCAGCACCCCGCTCGCGCTCCAGCCGCGATCTTCAGTCGCGCCCCCTGATTTACCGCCAGACGCTATGTCCGACGGGTTCAGGGAGGCGTACGTGCGGCCGGGGCGGCGATATTTAAAGGGGAGGTGGCAGGCGGCCATTTTTGTTGCTGGCCGCCTGCCAGCACCTGCCCCCGTTGCTGTCCCCGGCCCCCGTGAAGCCCCCCCACCGTGAAGTGCCGGCTGCGCTCCAAGAGCCCGGCACTTCTCTTGAGTGCCGGGCTCTTTTGCCGGCACTCCCGATCCCTGGGGGCCCAGCTGGGCCCCGGTTCGCGCTGCGCAGGGTCCCTCCCCTTTAAGAAGGGGAGGAAGGCCTGCAATACCGCGGCGCGACGTGCCGCAGCGCCGTAGCGCCAGGATATTCCCTCGCAGCGCCCCAAGAGGGATGCGGGGTGCTTCCAGTGGCGCCCCGCTTCCCTCTTGGGGCGCAACCACTGAAGTTCCGGCGCGGGGCCGCTAATTTTTTCGGGGCGCTAAAAGTAGCGCCCCGGCGAGGTTAGCGCCCCAAATGGGGCGCGACTCAATTTTTAGCCCTTTGTTTCATCACTAAAACCTCTTTCCACTCTGCTCTGTATAGATGTTAGGGCAGCTCCTCTGTGGCTCTGACCCTTTGACTTTCAGCACATACTACAGAAACATTGAAGAGAAATGGTACATGCTAGGGACAGGCAAAATCCTGTCCAGCGATTCCCATCCCTCCCAAATTTTTCCCTGTACCCTCCTTTCAGCCGTGGCTCAGTTGGTAGCACCCTTGCCTCAGAGTCAGAAGGTTGTGGGTTCAAGTCCCACCCCAGGGAGCTGAGCACAAAATTTAGGCTGACACTCCAGTGCTGTGCTGAGGGAGTGCTGCACTGTCTGAGGTGCCGTCTTTTGAATGAGACGTTAAACTGAGGCCCCGTCTGCTCTGTCAGGTGGACGTAAAAGATCCCACGGGCACTATTTCGAAGAAGAGCAGGGGAGTTCTCCCCGGTGTCCCGGGCCAATTTTTATCCCTCAATCAACATCACTGAAACAGATTATCGGGTCATTGTCACATTGCTGTTTGTGGGAGCTTGCTGTGCGCCAATTGGTTGCCGTGTTTCCTACATTACAACAGTGACTCCACTTCAAAAAGTACTTCATTGGCTGTAAAGGGCTTTGGGACGTCCGGTGGTCGTGACGGGCGCTGGAGAAATACTAGTCTTTTTTTCTTTTTTTTTCTTCTCTTCTTTCTCTCTCTTCTCTCCTGTGGGTGGTCACTCACGGCAGGTGGCGTTCCACAAGCTCCAGAAGGTATTTGCAGGTACCTCTCCAACTGCTCAATCTTCATTTGTCAGTGGGGTCGCCTACCCTGGCGGGTTGTCCTGGAGTCTCCAGGGGGTAAAGGCTAATCTCCCGTACACTGCTGCAAGCAACCCGGCAGAAAAAAACCAGACGCATATATAAAAAAAATATATTGGACGTGGGGGGCAGTGGAGACAGGCTGGCGAGGATGAGCATATCAGGCGACCAATGGCGACAGCATGGGGGTGGTTGTAGGTGAGCGGTCACGAAATGAAATCTCCTGGGATACGTCCACCACTATTTGTGTGCCTCGATAATGAATACCTGCTCCTGCCCTCCATTTAAAAGGGCTCTTTCAATGAATGATCAGGAGTGAGAACCTGGGCTGATTGAACCCTGGGGCCTTCCTGTGTTGTGTGGCTCAGAATCACACCAGGTAATGCATGATAAACCCACTGAACTATTGGTGGAGCTAATGTTTTACTATTGAGAATGATTATCTTGAAAGGTTACACACACAGAAGCTGTACTGGTGCCTGATATGTTGGTAAAGCTTTTTAAATAGCATTCAGCACATAGGCTACCTGCGGAAGTGGAAATTCAGGCTTTATATTTCAAAAAGGCCTGAGAAAATTGCAAGGAATCTCATTTTCCAATCCCAGTCTTATCCAGGATGCAACGGAAATGGCTGGACCTCCCCAGTTACAAACACCTGGCATTTGTGTGTGGCATAAGCTGTGGGATGCCATCTATTTCTGACTTATTGTGCTCACTATAAGACACGAGTAACAAATTAGCAGACCAGCCCCCTCATTGAATGTGATTCCTATCCCGCGGGGCTTCCTCTCTATCCTCCTGTGCAGGAAACAACTGGAGCGCATTTATTGAGGATGGAAGCAATGATTGCAAGCAAGCATGGATTTAAGAAAGGAAGGTCACGCCTAACAGACTCTTTGGAATTCTTTTGAGGATGGATTTGGGTTAGTGGATGATGATGGTGGTGTGGTTGATATCTTTGAATCTTTGACTTTGAGCAAGCATTTGATAATACCTCTCGCTGGAGATTTGTGGTTAAAGTAAAGACTCCCTGGATCAAGGAGGATGTTGTCAATTGGATAATTAATTGGCTCATTGGCATACAAAAGAGCAGTTTATTAATGGTAGTAGTTATGATTTTGGGCAGCTCGGGAGCAGTGAGTTCCCCCCCCCCCCCCCCCGCCCCAGGGGCTGTCCTGGGACCCCTGCTGTTCGTAATATTTACATACAATTTTAATGAGGGCTCAAAGTCAACTTTCTTGTGTTTACGATTGACACTAAATTGTGTGGGGAAAGCAAAATGCACTGAGGAAATGGGATAAAATTCAAAGCAACTGGGCAGATGCATATCAGATGGCAGTTAAAGGGGCATTGTCATTTTATTGGACAAACTTTTCCTTAATTGCCTGCTCTATAATTGACACAATAATCGAGCTTCAGTCCAGGGACTGGACCACGTAAGCCAGGCTGACACTTCAGTGCAGTACTGACTGAATACTGCATTGCAGGTGCTGTCTTTTGAAGATGTTAAACCGAGGCGAGCGTAAAAGATCGTAAAATGGCACGATTAAAAGAAGAGCAGGGGAGCTCTTGTGCCCAGGCCAACATTTCTCCCTCGACCAACACGACCAAAACCGACTCACTGGTCATGGATCTCATTTACTGTTTGCCACCTTGCTGAGCGCAAATTGGCGACTGTGTTTCCTACATAACCGTGACAACACTTCAACAGCCATTAATGAGCTGAAAAGCCCTCTGAGACAGCCTGAGGACGTGAAAGGCGATATTTAAATGCAAGTCCTTTTCTGGCAACAATGTAATTTGCATCAAAATGCATCACCCCCCCCACCCCAGTGTGTGAGCCACTAACTCCAGGAGAGGCGGAAGAACATTTTTAAACAACAGAAGGTTCGCAAGTAGTTGTTGACCAGATTCAATTTATTGATGCAAAAAGAAAATACTGCAGATGCTGGAAATCTGAAATAAAAACAGAAAATGCTGGAGATACTCAGCAGGTCAGGCAGCATCTGTGGAGAGAGAAACAGAGTTAACGTTTCAGGTCGATGACCTTTCGTCAGAACTGGAAAAAAAGCAGGACATGGAACAAATTTTTAGGCAAGTGTAGGGGCTGGGAAAGGGGGGAGGGGATGAAAGAACAAAAGGGAAAGTCTCTGATAGGATAGAAGGCAGGAGAGGTTAAGTCTTCTATCCCATCACAGACCTTCCCTTTTGTTCTTTCATCCCCTCCCCCCTTTCCCAGCCCCCTACCCTTGCCTAAAAATCTGTTCCATTTCCTGCTTTTTTTTCCAGTTCTGACGAAAGGTCATCGACCTGAAAGGTTAACTCTGTTTCTCTCTTCACAGATGCTGCCTGACCTGCTGAGCATCTCCAGCATTTTCTGTTTTTATTTCAATTTATTGGTATTCTGTTTAGCAGTGGTTTTAAGGGAAGGTGGAATGTTAAGACGTGTGAGGTAGATCCATGAAATTCAAACGTGGTGTTATCCCTTGAAGTATTGGTGAGGCCACGTAGGGAGAATCGTGACCAGTTTTTGGTCATCTGAGAAAGGAAGCGGAGATGGTTGCACATCTCTGATCATTGAGTTGCGAGGATCAACTTTGGGAGTGAAATCCGTTGGGAACAGGAAAAGCACATTAAGCCTGTTCTTCTCCTCCCCCCCCCCCCCCCCCACACAGACCATGTACAGTTTGCTCTGTAATTGGTGGGGGTGGAAGAGAAAGAAAAGAAATGGCTTTTTTTTAAATGGACCTACTGTGGAAGTATCTATATTGGTGACCTACTAATTGATTGCAGAAGGCAACAGGAAGATGAATGCAATCTGCTAAAGGGAGTTAGTCACTAAATTGGTGTTTGTTAATCAGAGGTTTTTGTTGAAGTGCATTTGCAATTCACGTCACGCACAGACTCTCTTCTGTGGAAGCTGTTATAGGCAGCAGCACCGCAGGGAACCATTTGCAGTTCAGGAAATCGTCCATTACTGTTGAAAAGAATTTTAAGAAATTATAAGGAGATAAAATTCTTATCGATATCACGCTACGAATTCCTGATGAGGGAAATATTACTGATGAGTGGATAGTGAAATGGTTTTGACAAAACGGGCAATTGCTTGGCAGGAATGGACTGTATTTTATTTAGCTTTGGGAATTGTGTCGGATTGCTTCCAGTTTTAATCTTGTCCAGTAGATGGCAGTAACCCCCCATACATGAAGCTGAAACCCTCTAATGTGCTACTGCTGCATTCAATTAAATAGGCTGACGTACAGACTCCCTGTTGCAGTACACATGGGTTTTGTTGGAGACTTGGACTAAGTCCTGCTGATACCTAATAAGTCCAAAAAACCTTTAGCATAGAATTTCATTGCACCCTGTCTTAATCTTTTTCTTTTTAATAAACTTAACACAGTCTTGACTGACCTATGTTGGTTTGGAAATGCAATATTTCAATACTTCTGATTTAATAATTCTCTGTTGAATTACTTTTTTTTTTAATGCTGCAATATGTCATTAAAACCATAAAAAGTGCAAACAAAGCACTGGGGTTCATTGCTAGAGGAGCAGAATTCAAAAGCAGAGGAGTTGCGTTCAACTTGTATAGACCCTTGGTGAAAACACACTTGGAGTACCGCGCGCACAGCTCAGGTCTCCAGATTACAAAAATGATATCGAGGCACTGGATAGCATACAAAAAAGATTTACAAGGATGATGCCAGAACTGAGAGGGTACAGCTATCAGGAAAGACTCAACAACAACAACAACAACAACAACTTGTGTTTATATAGCGCCTTTAACGTAGTAAAACGTCCCAAGGCGCTGCACAGGAGTATTTTAAGATGACAAATTTGACACCGATCCACATAAGGATAAATTAGGGCAGGTGACCAAAAGCTTGGTCAAAGAGGTAGGTTTTAAGGAGCGTCTTAAATGAGGAAAGAGAGGCAGAGAGGTTTAGGCAGAGAACAGGCGGGGACCCTTTTCTCTAGAAAAGAGAAGACTGAGGGGGTGACCTGATGGGGTTCAATAGGGTAGACACAGAGAGGATGTTTCCACTTGTGGGGGAGTCTAAAACTAGGGGCCATAAATATGAGCTGGTCACCAATAAGGAATTCAGGCGAAGCGTCTTTAAGTGAGATTGTGGAACGCTCCACCGCGTTGAGTTATTGAGAGAAATAGCATCGATGAATTTCTAGGGAAGCTAGCTAAGTACATTGGGGGGGGGGCGGGGGGGGGAGAGAGGAATAGAAGGAAATGTTAATAGCACGAGATGAAGTAAACAGAGTCGGAGGAGAATCGTGAGCGTAAACCCCGGCCGAATGGCCTGTTCCTGTGCTGTAAATTCGATCTCCAAACAAACTATTTCGATTTTTGCCATCCCTCAGCAATAGCTGCTATTTTTCCAACAGATCTGCTTTATTTTGCATATTAATATTTGAGTTGAAGTTTCTGTGCTTTGCTATTAAATTTGCCAGGCTATGGGGAAAGAGCAGGGGTGTGGGACTAATTGGATAGCTCTTTCAAAGAGCAGGCACGATGGGCCGAATGGCCTTGTTCTGTGTTGTATGATTCTGTGGTTTATGCAATGAAAACTGATACCTTTTTTGGAGGGTTTTGCAGAGATTGTAATCTGTTGATTAAACTATTGACCTGTGATTCTCTACGCAGTACGGACTCCCTTGTACTTCGGAAGGGCTAAATCATCTGAGCGATGTGTTTTGACCAGAGGATTGAGAAATGGGCAACATTCACTGTAGCTAACGACTGGGGAAATACACTGAGTAATACACAGGAAAGGCTGACTTTATCACTTAGCTTCAATGTCCCTTTAAATCTAGTCATGTTCCTTTTTTAATCTATCGCTTTAAATTACGCTGTTTAAATATCATTGCAGAATGAAGTCCCCCGACCTCTGCCCCATCACAGTTGGAAGGTAACATAAAGTGAAGGGTTCATAGAAAAGAGCACGGAAGGTGGATCAACATTTTCTGTGCATGTTTGATACTGATGGCATTGAAATTCAAATTCCACCCTAAAATCCAACAAGAGCCAGGTTTGCAGAGCTGAAATACAGTACAGCTGTGTGTTCGATTGACAAACCTGAATTATTAGGGTGCAGCAGAGCCTGGGCCTATTGCCCTGACATTGTGTGTGTGGGTGTGACACACTGTGTGTGTGTGTGATACTGTCGCCCTGTGTGTCACACCGACGTGTCACCCTGTGTGTCACACCGACGTGTCACCCTGTGTGTCACACCGACGTGTCACCCTGTGTGTCACACCGACGTGTCACCCTGTGTGTCACACCGACGTGTCACCCTGTGTGTCACACCGACGTGTCACCCTGTGTGTCACACCGACGTGTCACCCTGTGTGTCACACCGACGTGTCACCCTGTGTGTCACACCGACGTGTCACCCTGTGTGTCACACCGACGTGTCACCCTGTGTGTCACACCGACGTGTCACCCCGTCGTGTCACCCCGTGTCACCCCGTCGTGTCACCCCGTGTCACACCGACGTGTCACCCCGTGTCACACCGACGTGTCACCCCGTGTCACACCGACGTGTCACCCCGTGTCACACCGACGTGTCACCCCGTGTCACACCGACGTGCCACCCCGTGTGTCACACCGACGTGCCACCCCGTGTGTCACACCGACGTGCCACCCCGTGTGTCACACCGACGTGCCACCCCGTGTGTCACACCGACGTGCCACCCCGTGTGTCACACCGACGTGCCACCCCGTGTGTCACACCGACGTGCCACCCCGTGTGTCACACCGACGTGCCACCCCGTGTGTCACACCGACGTGCCACCCCGTGTGTCACACCGACGTGCCACCCCGTGTGTCACACCGACGTGCCACCCCGTGTGTCACACCGACGTGCCACCCCGTGTGTCACACCGACGTGCCACCCCGTGTGTCACACCGACGTGCCACCCCGTGTGTCACACCGACGTGCCACCCCGTGTGTCACACCGACGTGCCACCCCGTGTGTCACACCGACGTGCCACCCCGTGTGTCACACCGACGTGCCACCCCGTGTGTCACACCGACGTGCCACCCCGTGTGTCACACCGACGTGCCACCCCGTGTGTCACACCGACGTGCCACCCCGTGTGTCACACCGACGTGCCACCCCGTGTGTCACACCGACGTGCCACCCCGTGTGTCACACCGACGTGCCACCCCGTGTGTCACACCGACGTGCCACCCCGTGTGTCACACCGACGTGCCACCCCGTGTGTCACACCGACGTGCCACCCCGTGTGCCACCCCGTCACTGTGTCACACTGTCACTGTGTCACACTGTCTGACACTGTCACTGTCACTGTGTGTGACACTGTCTGCGTCACTGTGTGTGACACTCACTGTCACTGACACTCACTGTGTGACACTCACTGTCACTGACACTCACTGTGTGACACTCACTGTCACTGACACTCACTGTGTGACACTCACTGTCACTGACACTCACTGTGTGACACTCACTGTCACTGACACTCACTGTGTGACACTCACTGTCACTGACACTCACTGTGTGACACTCACTGTCACTGACACTCACTGTGTGACACTCACTGTCACTGACACTCACTGTGTGACACTCACTGTCACTGACACTCACTGTGTGACACTCTGTGTGTGTGTGTCACTGTCACTGTGTCTGTGTGTCACTGTGTCAGACACTGTGTCACTGTGTGTGTGTGACACTGTGTGTGTCACTGTGTGTGTGTGACACTGTGTGTGTCACTGTGTGTGTGTGACACTGTGTCACTGTGTGTGTGACACTGTGCAGACAATGTGGTAAGGTCGTCTCTCCCTGACTCTCTTTTCTGGTCAGTCCTGGAGATGGTGCTGTTCATTTCAGACATTCTTTTCGCATTCTGGTTCACTTCCACGAAAATGAATTCTTTCCCATAAGTCCCTTTCCCAGAATCCTTCTGGGACTCCTGCAGAGGCTCTGTAGAGCTGTAATGGAATACAGCTAGATTGTAGTACTGCTGTGTGCCTCGAGGATTGTATTGCACACAAGACCTCTGTGGAAGGGCTGGGTGAGGGCATTGCATCAGTTATGAAAAGCTGGGTACTGCCAGAAGCCCTTAAGTGCACTAATGGTGCATTCACATGGAGGTGGTGGTCCGATGCTGTAATTCTATTGTAAATGCAACTGGCCTCTGGAGTTAGGGCCCAGCCCAACACTGAAGCAGAGGAGTTTCACTCCTTTTTTTTTTGTTTTGGAGTCTGTTCGGCTCTTTGCACTTGATTTACACTCCATTGGTGCAAGATTGAAACTGCTGCTCACTGACACTAAACTTGTAGTGTCAGTGCACTCTGAAGAATTGTAAAGTTAGTCTGGCCAAATTGACGGGCTGCCAGGAGGTAACTTTGCTGCTTCTCCCTCCCACCTGATAGCCTGGTTGGTCGTTTTTCGGTTTCCGATTTGTCTGAGCTGTTTATGCAGCAGTTTTTGTGCTTTAATTCCATTTTCCTCCTCCCCCCAGTCATCATTTCCCCCCCCCCCCCACCTTGCGCCCTTTCCTGTTGTCATGCCCACCCCCCACCCCCATATTGTCCTTTGTTAAATTTTGAGGTTGGAGGGTTGTTGTTTAGACAAGCCTGAGTGTGGTTGGCTCCAGTTTGTTCTCGGTGAGGAGCTCACCGTGATTTCCTGCACATCTGTACACGGCTATCAGCTGATCGGAGTGCGAGAGAGAGAGAGCTGCTCTGGTCTTCGATGTACAGTCAGAAGCAGGGTATCAGTTTTCACTCTCATTACCGTTCACCTCACCCAAACCTCTGTGCTTTCTTTTTCACCCTCTTTATCCTGCTAGCACCGAGTCTGGCTCTGTTCACTTTGTAAAGAAACTTGCGTTGCGAGCATCTCGAGTTGGTCTACAGTTCTTTTTTTGCACAGTTTAATTTGCTCTCTGATCTTTATCTTTCCTCCCTCCTGATTGGTTTTTTTTAAACTCTCTGCTTCCTCCCCATCCATTTCTTTTAATACATACTTCATTTTCATGTCACTTTTTTTTTTGCAGAAGAAAATAAAAACTAACCATGTGTTGTTTTTTTTTAAATTTTTTTAACATTTTTGCGTTTGCCAAACAAGCTTCGCACATGCTGGGTTTGGGATCCCTGCTCCTGTCTGTTGCTTGAAACCCACACTGGTTGACGGAGCTCTGCGAGTTGGTGATCTGGTGTAAATCTGTGAATTCGTCTCGTCCCAGCTGAGTTTCTCTGGCCTGCGCTGCGCAGAATTAAACTGACCTCATGATCACCTTACCAGCTGCCCATGGCCAATCACACCGCCCCGTGCTTATCTTTTCATTGATCTGCTACTTTGATGAAAAGAAAGGCCTGTTTGTCTACTTAATGCGCTTTTATTCTGGCAGACTCCTTTTCCTATAAATTTAAAGGGATATATAGGTTAAATGTTCTAAAGCTCACCTCATAATACTTGCTTTACTGTGCGGGCAGTTCTCATTTCAGCACTTACTTAACATTTCGTCATTTGTTCAATAAACTTTGCAGAAACATATTCTGGAAAACATTTTTTTTTTGTCGTTGCATATTCTGTAAGATTTGAGATTTTATGTACGTAAATTGTATATTCCTTTTTGTAGGAGTCAAGTTTTTAAAATATTGGGCCAAAAATTCATCCCGCGACGCGAGAGTACGCACTGCGTACTCTCGCGTATTCTCTCTCCAATTGCCGGTTTTCTGCATGCCCTGCGCATGCGCTGAAAACTGGCACTTGGTCTTTTGAAAAGGGGGCGGTTCCTCGGTGCATCGCGTGCGCGTTACAGGCTGCGCGCACGCTGTGCACTTCGTGCTTTGGACGCGCAGGTAAGGATGGAAGATTTTAGAAATGGAAAAAGGAGGAGTAAGACCCACTTTTAACAAGGTAAGTAGTGAATTAAGTTTTTTTGAATTTTTTTTAACAGGTATATCTTTTTTAGAGACTTTAAAGACAGGTAAGTTTATTTTTATAACTTTTTTAAAGATTTTAAAATTTTTCAAAAATTAAATTTTTTATTTAAAATGGTTAATTTATTTAACTATACTTATTTTATTAATGTGATGGGTTTTGTTTTAAATTTAATTGAGGTTTAGCTGTTATTTTGGGAGGGTGTAAGATTCATAGATTTCACAGCACGTATGTGAAACTTATGAATGGAAGATGGTGTGCTGCCATTGGCTCTATCTGAGTCACGTGATCCCACAGCTCGCACGAATTCACTACACCGGTGGGATACGCAAGCACTGCCCAGCTGATGTCTGGAACATCAAGTTCGTGCGAGCTGGATCTGAAAAAGCCAACGCGGAGTGAGAGATCGCGGGGAAGCCTTACCCCCGCGGGAACAGAGCGAGATCAATTTCTGGGCCATTGTGTCCAGTAGCTCCAAACTCCCCCTCGCTCTCTCTCTCTCTCTCTCTCATTGTAACCCTGGGAATGCTGAAAGTCCTCAGCAGTTTCATGATCAGCATTGCTACAGAAAGGGGAAATCACGAGGTGAACCATCAGTGTCTTTCCTCCATATCCCTCTAGTATAGGCCTCCTGGATCTGTCGCAAGGTTGAGCTGCCTTCAGTGGAGGAGATCTTCAACAGACTTGGCCGGTGCTTACTCTACGGTATGAATTTCTACAGAAGTGGAACAGAAGCAACCCAGCTGATGGCGGAACTTGGATGACAGATGGGCATCCGTCCTGTGGAGCTCCCACAAGCCATGCCGATCAGGAAGGCTCCAGGTGCTGTGCTAGCTGATCTGTATCTGGGCAGCAGCCAGTGTGCCACCATTGGCTTCAGTGAAGGGGAAAATTCAGCCTTGGGTTCCTGCTCTCGATTGTCATCCAGTGATGTCGGATGAGGACTGTGTCTGGCTTGGCTGTGATGGCTCTTGTGGGCGAGTAGCTTGCTGGCACTCGCTGTCTATGTTTCCATCTGAAGAATGAGCATTTGCGTAAGGCAGTGAAGAGCTTATCTGTGCCACGGAACCATAACCAAACATCGTCTGCGGGAGAAGGGAGCAAAAACTCAGAAAATGTATATTTTCTAAAAAAAAGTAGAGAAGGGGTCAAAAATGACCTTGGTATCCCAGCTCTCTTGAGGATGAATTGCCATTACTGAATGATCCAGTACCTTGCAAAAAAAAAACAATTATTTAATTTTATGGTAACTAGTAGAGGTAGAAATTCGACTTGCAAAGTGGGTGGTATCGGATTGGTCGCCTGATGTACGCCTCGCCCGATATTGAGTCTTATTGAAGTCAGTGGAACTGAATATCAGGCGGGGTGTGTAACTGACGGCCGATTCAATATCGCCCGCTTCGCGCTGCCGCCAAAGTCCAATTTCTAGCCCCCATAGTCGAGCTAGGTGCTGACATATTTTGAATCTTGGTCATTGCTCGATGCTTGTAGCATGCACTTGGCCAATCGGCGGAAGGGGAAATTGAAGGCATAATTCTGGCCCAGCAATCTGGATGATGAACTTTAATCACTTCAGAGGTCTCAAGTACTTCACTTTGGCCTGCTCGTGAGGCAATTATATTCCACCCTGTTCCTTTTTAGATGTTCACTTATTCCCAATGTAGTTTCTGCTCCACAACAAACTATTGCACAATAAAATTCAGAAGTTGGAACCCCTTCCCACAAGAATCATAGAATCATTGAATGATACAGCACAGAAGGAGGCCATTCAGCTATTACTTGCTTCTCATGTGATTTTGTTGGAAACCATCATCTGACTGATGATCTACAATTGATTGGCTGCTAAACCAGCTCAGGAGAACAACAAAAACAACTCGTACTGGCAGGTATATACCATCTTTAACTCAGCATCTCAAAGCTTTCACCTTGGGGATTAGGAGAGGTGACTGAATGAATGCACATTGAAAAAGGAGATGGCTTCTAAAGACAGGGGAGAGGTGTAGAAAGGGAGGGCCAACATGGCTGATGGCTTGCCACCGAGGAGGGGGTGGGGGAGGTGCACGGGAGGTCACCGAGGAGGGGGTGGGGGGAGGTGCACGGGAGGTCACCGAGGAGGGGGTGGGGGAGATGCCCCGGCGGTCAGAGTTGAGGGGGTGGGGGAGGTGCACAGGAGGTCAGAGTTGAGGGGGGGTGGGGGGAGATGCATGGGAGGCCAGAGTTGAGGGGGTGGGGGAGGTGTACAGGAGGTCAGAGTTGAGGGGGTGGGGGGGAGATGCATGGGAGGCCAGAGTTGAGGGGGTGGGGGAGGTGCACGGGAGGTCAGAGTTGAGGGGGTGGGGTGAGGGGGGGAGATGCATGGGAGGCCAGAGTTGAGGGGTTGAAATGTTCAGCTGGGATATGAGGCTGGAGGAATTTGCAGGGCTGGAGCAAGCCCATGGCGGGATTGGAAAAGTTGGGTTGGGATTTTGAATTCAATGCGTTGGGGACTGGTGAGTGAGTGCAAGCTGGTGATTGAGCGGGACTTGATTTGGGGGCAGGATATGAGCAGCAGACAGTTCCTTTTTGTTAACGTAACAGAATTTTGTGATTTAGTTGAAGGGAAGCACATTGTAACCATGGATCCATTTTTTAAAAAAAAATTAAGTTTGAGACGGAGAGTCTTGACCAATAATACTGTCCAGGGCCCCAAACACCCCTTCCAGGTGAAACAGCGATTTACTTGTACTTCCTGCAATTTAGTATACTGTATTCGCTGCTCACGATGTGGACTCCTCTACATTGGGGAGACCAAACGCAGATTGGGTGACCGCTTTGCGGAACACCTCCGTTCAGTCCGTAAGGGGGACCCCGAGCTCCCGGTGGCCTGTCACTTTAATTCACCGCTTCACTCCCACTCTGACCTCACCGTCCTCGGCCTAATACACTGTTCCACGGAAGCTCAGCGTAAGCTCGAGGAACAGCACCTCATCTTTCGTTTAGGCACGCTACAGCCCTCTGGACTCAATATCGAGTTCAACAATTTTAGATCATAACCTCAGCTCCAATCACATTTATATTTTATTTTATCCACCCTTTTATTTGTCCCCCCCACCTTTTTTTTCCTCCTAGAAGCTGGCAGCTGTCCTTCATTCTGCCAGTAGATTTCACACTTCATTCAGCCTTAATCTGTCACATTAACACCACCTCTAGCCTTGCATATCTCTTAATGTCTCTTAATGTCTCTTCATCTCCTCCTTTGTTCCTTTATCCCCTCCCCCTTTTCCCAGCTTTACCCTGGCCTTAAATCTATTTGATTTCCAGCTCTTCCCAGTTCTGATGAAAGGTCATCGACCTGAAACGTCAACTCTCTTTCTCTCTCCACGGATGCTGCCTGGCCTGCTGAGTTTTTCCAGCGTTTTCTGTTGTTATTTCGGATTTCCAGCATCTGCAGTATTTTGCTATCCCAATAATACTGTGATCGTTTAACTGTTGTATATCTCATTGTACTGAATGGGGATCCAAAAGTGGCACTGGTGGACAAATTAGGGAAGGATGTGATTCCTGTAAGTGAGGGGAGTTGGCGAGGATGGATATTCTCCAGCTCCTGGAAGCATTCATTTCCAGAATCTACATGACCCTCCCATGGTCTGGCTTCACAGCAGCCTAATCCGGACTGGTATTCCTGAACCTGCGCCTTTTGCCTGCTGTAAGTAGCTGCACCACGTTTTTTTTGGTCGGCTCGTTAATCCCTTTTTGTAAATCTCCATCGTTCAAAGGGCGGATTTTAAAATTCCAAACCGCTGTCGGATTTGAGCGAGTCTGAATTTGCAGCTGTGTTGTCCGTGTCATGAAAGGGTTACAGCTTGAGTTTCCTCCCCCTCCCCAATCTGAAAATACCTGTGTTCTCAACCTGCCAAATTCCAATTCGCGTTCACAGAAAGCTGGGTTTTATATTGCAGCAGCTTGTCTTTCAAGGGTCCTCATCTTCTTATTGGGATTGGCTGAATATTTATTAAGTATGTCCTGTGGTTGAAGCATGCTTAGATAAACAATGTCTCAAATCACTCGACCACAAAACAGGCCAAATGCTGTCTGTCGGATCTGTTTCATCCTTCACCTTTCCCTGAGCCGCTCTGGAATTTCACTGATTTTTTTTTTTCATTCCGCAATTTAAATTTTTCAAACTAATTAAATATTGTCCAAGTTTGATTGCTTAATGCCACCTTTGTTTGCACAGTGCAGATAAATTTTTCCCAGATCAAGGACATTTGTGGGCTGATGGAGGACACTGCAAGTCTGGGCTGCAGGGGGTGGGGCAGGAGGACATGTTGGGTGATGGTTGCCGAACCTCCCTCGACATGTTTAATACTCCGGTGAGAGAGCCTGCGAATTTCTGTACAGTACTTTCCCCTCCCCAACGTATTTTTCCGAGGTTACACATTACAGTAAATGGAAAGCTTCTCTTATTTGTTCTACAGGTACTGCTTGGTGTTTAGAAAAAAAAATTCAGTGACCATACAGTACAACTTCATGCAAAGTCATTCGCTGTCCTTGTGGTAGTCATACTTTACACAGTAGCGGTGACATGTAAATGTACCAGCCATATGGCAGGTAGTATCCTGCTAAAGTTGTTTCAAGAGCATTCAAGTGCAAAGCTCACAGCAACTGCTGTTGTGAGGGGACTAGGACATTGGCGGGGGGTGGTGGGGGGGCGGGGAATGTACTTGGTGAGGTAGATGCACTGCATGTGGCACTGACCATGTAGAACAGGAAGGTCCCAGATTTGGTGCCTGGCTTCCACTGAGTTAGCTGATCTCGTTGAGGGCTAATACAATTTGGATCGTGACCCCCCCCCCCCCCCCCCCCCCGACAGTAGCTGTCCAACGCGGCGGAAGGCTGGCCACCTGTGGAGGCAAGAAAGTGCACGCGTGTGAACATCAGAGGAGAGTAGGATCAGGCTCGGTTGCGATTTGCACCCCTGCCCCCCACCTGAACTTTGAATACCCTGCCAACACTCCCTGTCTCGGCCCACATGTGGAGAGTTGTTGTTTTGTGTGAAGCATTGGAGGGCTGCCAACACCTAGGGAACCGTTCTCCTGCCAGAGTCGGTGCCTTCAGGAGAAGAGGCAGAGTAAGAATGCACCCACACCATCAGTGACCCAATGCTCTGGTTATTCCACATGTAATTTTTTTTTTAAATGAAGTGATCCACTTTTTAAATTTTAAACACTATAGTCGATCTCTCATGATGCTGTATGTGGCAAGTTGGTGCATATGGTCTCTCTTGCCTGTCTCTGCTGTGTTTGTAATGCTATTTCTCTCTCTGTTTAGCCTCTTCTGCTTCTCTCTCTCTCCCACTTTCTCTTCCCTCACTCTTTCTCTCTCTCTCTCTCTCTCTCTCTCTCTCTCTCTCTCTCTCTCTCTCCATCCTTTTTTCCCCCTCTCTTTCTTTTTCTTTTCTCGTTTGCTTCACTGGAAGTGGTGCGAGATGTGGTGGAGAAAGGAGACACTAATATTTGGGAAGAGGTTGTGTGGAAAATGAGCTTGTGTTTATCCCCACCCCTCACTTCCATTGCACACCCTATCCTGTCGCCTTCCAACTATTTCCTCCCCTTCGTACCACCAATCTCCCACTCCCATTACTACCTGCACCCTCATCTCTTCCCTGCTGACTCCCTCTATCCTTCCCTCTGCCTTGCTATACTCTCACTTGCCTCATTTTAAGCTTTTCTTATTTTTTTATTCGTTCATGGGATGTGGGCGTCGCTGGCAAGGCCAGCATTTATTACCCATCCCTAGTAGCCCTTAAGAAGGTGGTGGTGAGCCGCCGCCTTGAACCGCTGCAGTCCGTGTGGTGAAGGTACTCCCATAGTGCTGTTAGGGAGGGAATTCCAGGATTTTGACCCAGCGACTATGAAGGATCGGCAATATACTTCTAAGTCAAGATGGTGTGTGACTTGGAGGGAAATTTGGAGGTGGTGGCGTTCCCATGCGCCTGCTGCCCTTGTCCTTCTAGGTGGAAGAGGTCGCGGGTTTGGGAGGTGCTGCCGAAGAAGCCTTGGCGAGTTGCTGCAGTGCATCTTGTAGATGGTACACACTGCAGCCACGGTACGCCGGTGGTGGAGGGAGTGAATGTTTAAGGTGGTGGATGGGGTGCTAATCAAGTGGGCTGCTTTGTCTTGGATGGTGTCGAGCTTCTTGAGTGTTGTTGGAGCTGCACTCATCCAGGCAAGTGGCGAGTATTCCATCACACTCCTGACTTGTGCCTCCTACCCTCCTGTCCTATCTTTTTTCCTCCGAGGCATTGTTTGCTTTCAAAATTCAATGCATCAGTTTCCGAAGTGTTGATTCTAAGTGGCATTATACCTGAGAAATTGAAAGCATATAGTTGGGGAACATTTTAAATTTGGACTGTGAAAAGATGATCAGGCTGCAATGACCAAGCTGTGCAGCTGCATTCTCTCTCCAGTACATTGAAAATAGTGACCGTGGCAGGTGGGCTACATTACTGGAATGAAACACGAATAAAAAAAAAAATAGAATTGCTGATATTGCAATACAACCACCATCAGTCTGCCAACTAAAATGTTTTGTGCCAGTGAGAATGAAGGATTAGAGCTCCTTGAAATGTGCTTGGATCATGAATTCTATACAATAAAGGTGCACGGGGCATGGTTTGGTACATTGGAATTCTGTGCTTGGGATCAGTTATGTGTCTGGATCTGAGTAAGCACCTCGAGGACTGACATTCCTTTTCCTGCAGCTTTCAAAATGTGCTTGTTGTCTGTTGCAAACCTGTGCAGCGTTGATCTTCTCTTAAGCTCTAATATTGGATAGTCGAGGGTTGAATAAGACAGTCGTGCAGACAAGTCCTTAAACAGATGTCTTTGTCTACTTTGTTCTGATATTAACATTCAGACCAGCCTCTGAAGATTCCTGTCCAAACAGGGTTGAGGAATTGCAGACAGGCCTCATTTTTATATATAGGCTGAGAACATGTCTGGGTGGGCAATCTGAAAGCAGTTTAAAATTCAATTTCTTAATTTTTCTTTCTATTAAAAATCCAAAATAATTTCATAGAACACCCAATGGGGACTTCTAATGACTTATGATCAGCCACTTGTGGTGGGCAATCCGACAATTGACATGACACTACTTTTAAATAGTCTTTGTTGCTTCCAGTACTGAATGTGGTGGTGGACTGTTTCCAGTAACGTTGCAAGAACTCATCATCAAATTGGTTAAGCCCGTGATTATTGAATGATGGAACTTTCTGCCTTCAAACCAAAAATCCCAGACCTGCCTAAAGTCCTTTTGTGACAGGTTTGACAAATTTAATCTTTTAATGAATTCTTTCATATAATTAATATATTTAGCCCTGAATTTTCCTGCCAATTTGCATGACATGAATTTAATTCATCCCCCTGTGGCTGCAAGAATGACAATCCAAATATTTTACTCTGTGTGCACATTGCTGGTAGACTCTCAGTCCCAGACATCCATCACTCACACCAGACCGAAATGTGAAGAATGTTTCTTTGTAAATGGTTGGAATGTATTTAAAAATAAAAAATCCTCCTTGGTAAATATTTGGGAATGATGCAGAAATGTCGTTAAGTGGGCAGGGGCAGACGTTTGCACAGTCCAACGCGAGCGTGGACCAAAGCTCGGGTTTGGCATGACTCTTTGTGGCCAAACGGGAATGGAGCCATATTAAAGCTGTGGGCTGCAATATGCCATCTCAAGTCCTCAGCCTCTCTGCTTACCCATGCATTAGCTGAACTGAAAACATCCACAAGATTTACAAGTGTTTATGTGACTGGAGGTGTTGGGAGATTTTTTGCTGACTTATCCTTTTGCCAATTCCACAGGTAAACTCTCTCTCTCTCTCTCTCTCTCTCTCTTTAATGTCTGGTTTATACAGTACTCTCTTCCCACCGCTAAATGTCACTAGTGTGTTTTGTAAACACGCCTTTTACAGCGCGAGCTTGTTAATCCTGATAATATTGCACTGGAAGGGGTGTTGGCTGAGTGTTGGTGAGGAAGCTCTGAAAGCCATTAAACTGAATTTCAGTTAGAATAAGTAGCTGGACTTGAAATTGCGCTCTCTTTTTTACACTGATTTAAAGAGTGACTCAAAGACTCTGCAGATTAATGAACCCTTGTCATTCTCTCCCTCCTTAGGCTTTGTCTGGGGTGCATCGGCCTACCTAAGTCGCTGCATTTCAAAGTAATTCACTGTCGGTGAAGTACTTTTGAGATGTTTGTAAGAGATGTGACGAAGTGCTGTATAAATGCAAATCTTTCTTAACTTGAAGAATATTGTAACCTTTGAGTACGACTGGTGTTGCAAGTTTCCTGTAGCAGAAGCTATACTAGACACTTTTATTAGAGATGACTTATTTTATGACTTGGTATTGAGGGATATGGGGCAAAGGCGGGTATATGGAGTCAGGTCACAGGTCAGCCAAGATCTCATTGAATGGCGGAACAGGCTTGAGGGGCTGAATGGCCGCCTCCTGTTCCTATGTTCCTAATTCTGGGCTAAACCACACAAACATTAGATCAAAGCTTCCCGTATCGTTTTACAGTAACTTAGTTACATGGTCAGTGACGTTCCCTGGAAACGGGCTCAATTTTGCTCTGCTGCATGATCTTAAAATCACAACAGCCTCGTGGCTGAAACCTCCTTTGTGAACTGGGCTTGGGGGATTTGGCGTGGATTTTCCTGAATTTGCTCTGCTCTCTGAATTTTGAAAGGGTTAAAGCGATTATTGGACGATACAGAGAGGTAGCACTCCACATGCTTCCTGTCTATTTGCTGAGCCCCACCCAAAATAAAGTGACAAGATTATTATATGTTCATGCAGGGTTCGAACACTCCCTGCGGGAGCCATAAGGAAACATAATAAAGCTCTTATCTCCATAGTCTGATCAAGGAGCCGTAAACCGTGCAGCTCTCCAAGCCCACTGTAGGCTGGATTTAAATTGGTTCGAGTTAAGGAGTTGCTGTACATTCGGGATTATTTATTTATTTCACCTCCTGGGACCGAGCTTTGCATCCAACACCGACCCGCTCAAATGCAAGTTGCTTGTCTCTTAACAGCTCGTAAGAGCCCAGAGTGTTTTTGGGGCAGGTCTCGACTTGATTTCCTGTGGTTCAGTCCGCAGCACTAAGCTGCCCCCACAATTGCGAATTGGCAAGAGACTATTGTGTCAGTCACCCCTTGTAAAACGGTCCCACTGAGGGTCATTATAATGCAGGTCAGCAGTTGCTTTCCTTCAACATGTAGCCCTTGTGTATGTTCATGGCTGACCTACAGGTGAGGGGGGGTTGCTGTATTGTGCCAAGTAAACTCTTGTTTCCTTTTGCATATTCCTCCCCCCCCCCCCTAGGATGCATAACTGAGGGGGTCATGTCTGGTGTGTCCTCTGGGTCTACTGGAAGCACCAGGGTTATTGGAGGCAGAATACTGTGCAGAGCTGCCTGCAGGCTTGTTTAATGCGGTTCTTGCTGCAGCTGACGGAGGTGGATAAGCAAAAGTCACTTCAGCGACATAGTGTGCAAACATCATGCTTCAGTCAGGGTATTTTTATTTTGTAATTTGTGTACGAAATAAAATAAAATGGGAGACTTTAAAGTGTTCTTTGCCACTCCTGGGCCTTTCCTAGAGTTCAAAAGTGCTCGAGCTTCCCCTTTTGTTGGCCTCCTGTCCTGTCATTTGAGAAAAAAAGATGGAGCAGATAAACCCTCAGACGGAAGTTTGGTTTCTGATATTAAAGATTTGGGAGGGTATGCCCCTCATTTAAGTGAAGCCGAATGTTTTGTATATTCTCCAGGTATACCTTTCTGAAACGTTTGTGTTCTCCGCTGACAGCTGTCCTCAAGATTAATCTGTGTAATGCTTGGGTTTGGCAGAGCTGCAAACACATTTTGGAGACCGAGAGGACCTTGCTCACTGCTTCATGTGAGCCGCTGCTTGCTGTCGTTATGACAACCAAGTTTACAGTGTTAATGGCACTGATTATGAGTTTCTCCATCCTCTCATCAGTTCCGAGACCATTTTATTGGAAGGCTCAAAGGTCCTCCCTGAGAAGGTTGACCAGACATAATAGCGAGATAAAGAGGAAATTAAATTCTATAGGTGATTATTCAGTTCTGAAAGTGCATTTGGTTTTCTGAGCTTTGCCAAGTACCATTAAGAGATTGGATTCCATTGTAAAAACTTCTGAGGGACTAACTGATAAATCACTTAATGGCCCGAGAATGCTGAAGCACTTCATTAATAAATGACTGTAATACCTGGTAGGAAGCCAGCACAGAATACAGTGTATTTTGAACATTTCAAGCTATAACTCAGTAACTTGGGGGGGGGGGGGGGGGGGGGAAATATGGTGTAATAAGCTTTCAATCTGATTTGTATTTATGGATACAGGCTACATTTTAAAGATTTATTCTAGGTTCAGTGACTGGTACACCAAGGATCCCGCACTGTCCTGTGCAAGCTTCTACGTAGCTCGCAGCATTGAATGAATTAAAGGGTTTCTGAACCACGGTTTGTCGCTCTGTTCTCTTTCTCTGTCCCAGGTATGACTCCAATCTCTGGAGCGCATGGTTATCATTTCGCCTGTGCAGTGAAACCCTTTTTAACTCATTCAGGGCCAATAATGTTGGCTGAAAAGCTCGGGGACTAAGTGCATCTCCTGTTACAATGGCATTGAATGTTTCCTTCTGTTTGCAGTGTGGTTGATGTTTAGACTGAACTTTTATCAGGAACCTGGGAGTTTCCCATTTGTGGAATCGTAGAAATTAGACATTTTAAGAGCACAAGTAGAGGAAATCCCAGATATCATAAATGTGAGAGCGCATTTCCGGAACGTCATCTGCGCATGTGATCTGAATTACATGCCTGTCATCTGTGTTTAATTCTTTTTATATATCCTGTGATTTGCATACTTTCTGAAAGCTGGTTGAAAAGAGAAATTCACAGCAGGGAATTTCTCACTTTCTCTCGACCTTCCCCAAAGGTGGTAACTTGTGGGGACCGACAGTCCTCTGCTTACTTGTTCCAAGTGGTATTTTTCATATGTCAGCTTGGATGATGTATGGCAGGAGGCTATACGATTGTGGCCGGCATCACCGTTAAAGCCAGTCCTGTTCTCTGTCAGCATTCAAGAATATGGGCTTTCCAGCAAAGGTCCGCTGGGTAACAATCCGGAGCCATGCCTGATTGTTGTTGTTGTTGCTTAATTGATGATGCAGAAGGTAATTGCAGCACCTCCATTGTCACTCTGGCTGCGATCTGGTAACTCTGCACAGGTTGGAGATGGTATCTGGGATCTTCCTGGTCCATGTGGCTCAGTGCCATAGGATGTGCACTTACCCACTGAGTCATGAAGAGAGCTGAATGAGAAAAAGTTTCATCTAATTCAATGACGATTTTGATTTTGATTTTTGAACACATATGACATTCAAAACCTCAAATCACAACAGGACAATATAGGCACGATAAAGTTGTGCTGACTGTCACAAGAAAAGCCCCGATGAGATCCGAAATTTATTTTTAACATTTATTTGTGGTGAATGACATCACTGGACAGTGAAAGTTTCCTTCATACCATGGAATAAATAGCAACAGGAACGTCTAAATATAGATGTATGTCAGCTCAGAGGAATTTTGCTCACACCTAGATTGAGGTATGCACCAACTGAGAGGTTCCAATCATGACTGTTCTCCTCTGTCTGGCAGTCTGGAGATACTAACAAATATCAGCCGTGGCTCAGTTGGTAGCACCCTTGCCTCTGAGTCAGAAGGTTGTGGGTTCAAGTCCCACTCCAGGGACTTGAGCACATAAAGCTAGGCTGACACTCCAGTGCAGTGCTGAGGGAGTGCTGCACTGTCGGAGATGCTGTCTTTCGGATGAGACGTTAAACCGAGGCCCCCGTCTGCTCTCTCAGGTGGATGTAAAAGATCCCATGGCACTATTTCGACAAAGAGCAGGGGTGTTATCCCCGGTGCCCTGGCCAATATTTATCCCTCAACCAACAGAAAAAAAACAGGTTATCTGGTCATTATCACATTGCTGTTTGTGGGAGCTTGCTTGTGTGCAAATTGGCTGCCGCGTTTCCCACATTACAACAGGTGACTCCACTTCAAAAAGTACTTCATTGACTGCAAAGAGCTTTGAGACGTCCGGTGGTCGTGAAAGGCGCTATATAAATGCAAGTCATCGTCGTCGTCTTCTAATGAAGTCGGACTTTATTAGAAGGGCGAGAGAGGCTGCTCAGCTCCCGAGCGCTGTGAATACATTTGCTGCCTGCATTGAAATTGCATCACCGTCCCTTCTACTCTAAGCCTTTTCTCTTGTTTTGTGCAGCTATATCTCGCTTTCATCTCACCGCACAGGGCCCTCGTGAAAATGAGCTTCAAGTAGCTCATCGGGTTTCTGAACTCAAAGACATCTATCAATAAAGCTCTAGGCAGGATGGTTTATTAATAATAAAAATCATCAGTAGTGTCACTGCACCTGAGAGCTGAATGGGGTAATGCTTTTGGATAGCTGTGTCTCTCAATATTTCCGTTGGGTGAATCTCCCCGCCCAATTGCTGCAAGTTAGGTTTTAAAGCTGAAGCTGTTCTCCTCCCACCCCTTGTCTAACTAACACACATACTCAGCAGGTCTCCTCTACATTGGGGAGACCAAACGCAGATTGGGTGTCCGCTTTGCGGAACACCTCCATTCAGTCCGTAAGGGTGACCCCGAGCTTCCGGTCGCTTGTCACTTTTTTAATTCTCCGCTCCACTCCCACTCTGACCTCTCTGTCCTCGGCCTCTTACACTGTTCCAATGAAGCTCAACGTAAGCTCGAGGAACAGCACCTCATCTTTCGATTAGGCACTTTACAGCCTTCTGGACTCAACATCGAGTTCAACAATTTCAGACTATAACTCCTGCCCCCATTTTTTCAGGCGGCAGCTGTTGATGATTCTGCCATCCCCATTTGCAACATTTTATCTCTCCTGAGTTCAATCCAGCACAGACTGTCCCTTCAGTTCCTTCCTCCCCACCCCCTCCTTTTCCCTACCTCTGCACCTGCTTAAAACCTGTTGCATCTCCAACTTTTACCAGTTCTGACAAAGGGTCACAGACCTGAAACATTGACTCTCTTTCTCTCTCCACGGATGCTGCCTGGCCTGCTGAGTTTTTCCAGCATTTTCTGTTGTTATTTCAGATTTCCAGCATCCGCAGTATTTTGCTGTTGTATTTTTTTTATTTATGAATACTCCGTATTCCTTTTCTAAATAAACCAATAAGGAGACACTGGCTGTGTCATCAAACAAAAGTGCCCCCTTTTTTTAGAGGGGTACAACTAATAAGGAACTAAACCATAAAAAAATTTCAGAGGCTGTTTCCCCTGGCTGGAGAGTCTAGAACTAGTCTCAGGATAAGGGGTCGGCCATTTAGGACCGAGATGAGAAATTTCTTCACTCAGAGGGTTGTGAATCTTTGGAATTCTCTGCCCCAGCGGGCTGTGGATGCTCAGTCGATGAATATATTCAAGACTGATCGATAGATTTTTGGGCACTAAGGGATCAAGGGATCGGGCGGGGAAAGTGGAGTTGATGCAGAAGTTCAGCCATGATCTTGTTGAATAGTGGAGCAGGCTCGAGGGGCCATATGGCTACTCTGCTCCTATTTCTTATGTTCCTGAAACCAAAGGAAAGTTTTGAACTTGAAAAATAATATTATTAGTGTGCACTATGCACTTGAGTCCCTACAGTGCCCACCGGTCGCAGTCTTGTCCATACCTGGGTGGCCCTGGTGAGAGAACACGTAGTGTCCGCCGGTACGCTTAAGGTCTTAATTTTTGCCTAAAAATAATCGTGTTCCTAATTTTAAGTATTCAATCTGTAGAATTCGATATTTGGGTATGACTAGGATAATAAGCCACACCTCATCAAGCCTTATAATAACGTCAAGTTTAATATAACCCACGTATTTATTAAAATTAATCCAGCTGTGTCCGTTAATGGAATTGTTGCATTGAAGACGCATGGTATGAAATGCTTAATTGGATGGTGGTGGCAGTTCAGTAATCTATGGTCATTCGACAATCTGGCATAAATTTCAAATTTGGTGGCCCTCCTAATAATCGGCCACAGATGGCCTTTTGTACATGGGTGCTCTGAGTGTTTATCGTCTCACTCTATGCAGTGGTGCCAACTGGATAGAGGCACGGATTCCCTGTTGGAAAAACGCAAAATAAAACCCAGTATCTTGAGGACTGAGGGTGAATTAAATTTAATTCTAAATCTCTAGGAAAGTAACTACTTACTGTACAAAACGCTAGTTAGGCCACAGCTGGAGTACTGTGTGCAGTTCTGGTCGCCACACTATAGGAAGGATGTGATTGCATTGGAGAGGGTGCAGAGGAGATTCACCAGGATGTTACCTGGGCTGGAGCGCTTCAGCTATGAGGAGAGACTGGACAGGCTGGGGTTGTTTTCCTTAGAGCAGAGAAGGCTGAGGGGGGACCTGATTGAGGTGTACAAAATTATGAGGAGCGTAGATAGAAAGGAACTTTTCCCCTTAGTAGAGGGGTCAATAACCAGGGGGCATAGTTTCAAGGTAAGGGGCAGGAGGCTAAGAGGGGATTTGAGGAAAAACGTTTTCACCCAGAGGGTGGTTGGAATCTGGAACTCACTGCCTGAAAGGGTGGTAGAGGCAGGAACCCTCACAACATTCAAGAAGCATTTAGATGAGCACTTGAAACGCCACAGCATACAAGACTACGGAACAAGTGCTGGAAAATGGGATTAGAATAGACAGGGCTTGATGGCCGGCGCAGACACGATGGGCCGAAGGGCCTCTTTCTGTGCTGTATAACTCTGACTCTATGAAATCAAACTCGCCTAGTCATAATACAGCTGTGTTTAGGATTAAATGTTGGTGCAGTTACAATCATTTCACCGTGTTACTGAGATCGATAGATTATGATCCCCTAATCTAATTTCATGACTTGTTTCAATAAGCATGAATGTTATCTTGTAAATAATCAATAATTGTCTTTTTCATGAAAGTATAGTTGCCTCCTTGTCCTCCTCCCCAAAGCATACTTTGAAAAGAATATAAATTAATTACTTTTTAATGTGGAGAATGGACCTTCCCTGCGATGGTTTGTTTTATTCCTAACAATCTTTTGGATGACTCCTAACTTTGTAATGAGCTGATTTTCAATGAGTTAGAAAATATGTGTTGGTGTCTTTGTGTGCACATTACCACATCAACTTGCATTGATATAGCACCTTTAACATAGTAAAATGTTCCAAGGCGCTTCACAGGAACACTTATCAGGCAAAATTTGACACCGAGCCAGATAAGGAGATATTAGGACAGATGGTCAAAAGCTTGGTGAACGAGGTAGGTTTTAAGTAGCATCTTGGAGGAGAGAGAGGTAGAGAGCTGGAGAGGCTTAGGGAGGAAATTCCAGAAGTTGGGGCCTAGACAGCTGAAGGCTCGGCCGCCAATGGTGAGGTGATGGAAACTGGGGCTGCCCAGAAGGCCAGAATTCAAGGAGTTCTCTGAGGGTTGTAGGCAACGTTCCCTTTAAGCTGCGCGACCACACAGCGCTCCAGGGATCCTGTGCAGCCGGCATGCCGGCTTTTCAATGTAAAAACAGCGCATGCACGGTATTTTTAAATGGCCCCTGAAAGGGGCCGTGTGGCCGCCAAAACAAATTAGAGAGAACATCGGTTGTAGGGTTGGAGCAGGTTACAGACATAGGGAGGGGTGAGGCCATGGAACCTAAACGATGAGAATTTTTAAATCGAGGCGTTGCTGGACTGGGAGCCAGTGTAGGTCAGCGAGCACAGGGGTGAAGGGGACTTGGTGTGAGTTCGGATACGGGCTGCAGATTCTTTCGATGAGCTGAAGTTTATGGGATTACGTAGCATTGCCTTTGTAATCACTTGTTACTATTCTGTTGTAAGGGTGACACATTTGTGCTGCAGCACAAGTGATCATGAAGGGCCTGACCTGTGGAGCCATGGAAATTTACAACATAGGAGGAGGCAATTCGGCTCATGTCGATACCACCTCCTTACTCGAGCAATCAAAACGAATCTCACTGCATTACTCTCTCCCGATAGCCTTGTATCTTCCGATTCAAATGTTTATCTCATATTTTCTCTGAAAATGGTGTCTGCCTTAACCACTGCCTACAGCAAAGTATTCCAAGCTCTAACAACTCTGCATTTCTCCTCACTCTCCTAAATTCATGACCCTTCTTCACTGGCTCCCAACCAGATGGGAACATTACATGGAGGTACAGTACTTGCCTGCTTTATGTGACCCGCCTTTTCTTCCTCCTTTTAAGTTATCATTTAAAATGTTTATAAATCGTGCTTGGATTCTGATACAATGCAGAAAATATAATAGTGAATGAGCTTTTTACTAACTAATGAAATGGAAAAGTTATAATCGGTCAACCTAAACGGGGGATTAAGAGTTTCTATGGAAACTGGATGAATACAGTCGAAAACAGCACCGCTGATTTTGATCAGGAATGCCGTGAAGGTGCATAGCATGTGTAATATTTTAATTTTCACTATTGTCAAAGGCCCTTGAAGGATTGCAACAATATCCATGATGGCCAAATAGTCCGAGGTAATCACACCGTGACATGTGATGTGATGTGATTGGCAGGCCAGCTGGTACAAGCTTCCTCAAGAGTCTGGCACTTCAAGCCATTACATAATCTTCGTACTTGTCCTTTCTAACTACGCGGCTCCACTTTGAGATTTAAAGTCGTTAAAAGATGCAGGCTCCTTCATTGAATAGGGTTGATTAATGCAAGAGGTAAACCACGCCCTGTCCCAGTTCCAAAAATGGAAGTTGCACATTCTACACTAGTTCTAATACAACGCATCAGATCTGAGAATTTAGGAAACATTCTAGATTTTGAAGCTGTATGTTATACTGTACTAATCGGATGCATTTTAAAGTCTATTTTGAAAAATTTTCTGGAGGGTGGGGCAAGAGGGATTAAAAACTTTTACAACTTGGAACTTTGGGTATTCGTGAGGTTGGAATTAGGACAGCCAGTGAACGCAGATCCCTCCAATTAAAATGTGTAAGAAAAACCTCTCTCAGTCGGCGTGCAGCCTTGCCAGAGACCATGATGGTGAGACACTGGTGCAAAATCACACCCCAGACTTGCAGGGTTTTCAAATATGATTCAATTAGCAACTCTGATCGCACCATTAATAGAACTTCTTTGGTCGGTCTGATTTATTCTTAAGCGATTACGCTTATGGAAAGACAGTAGATTCTGGTGCTGAGTATGTTGCTGTATTGTTGAGCACTTGAAAATTTTCCCTTTTTAATATTTCATTTAAAGTGGTTTTTAAAAAAAAAAGTTGTCTGGAACTTTTCTGAAATACTTTTATTACTTGCTGTTTCAGTAGCAAGGGGGGGATTAGATTGTAGGGCCTTTATGTTCAGGCGCTATGGGAATATAGTGTGACTTTCTGTACTCTATTCCTATGCAGAACAGGTAGCTGGAAAGTGAGAACTCTGATACTGGAGGCTTCAACAAGCAGACAGCCAGGCCTCCCTGACGCCTGTGAGGTAGAAAGGGATTATTTTGTTAAACTTCTGCAAACCAGGATTTGGCCCATTTTCTCCCGTCCGTTTACACAGTCTCTGCTACTGCCGTATTTTGCAAAAAAGAAATGTTTATTTCGGAAGTGTGCCAAAATCTCTGTGCCTACTGGCAACAAGCCCTCATGAAGAGAAAATAAGGGAGAATGTGAGGGCTCTAGCTGACCTGTAAGTGGCCACTAACTGTTTGGAGAGGCAAAAATAAACTTTTAATGGTGCAATTCTGAAGCCGAGAGTGTGCTTGCTCTCTAACACTAGAGTTAGCACGCACTTGTATCAAAAACTAGGCTTCCCAAACTCTCGGACTGCTTCACTCTAGAGGCATGTTGGGTCCAGACTCTGGATTTACACTGCGCAGTAAATTTTACAAGGTTCTAGTCACAAAATAGGGAGCACCACGAATCGGGCACATTGACTTCCACGCTGGATTCTCCGATCCGTGCTCCACTCGAGCGAGACTCCATGTCTAATCTAATGTCTTTCCATAGCATAATGCTTAAGAATAAATCGTACAGACCAAAGTAGTTCTATGAGCTACATATACACTTGACAACCGTCGTGTCCACACCATGTAAAGCTATTGTAGCATAAAGTCACCTAAAGCGACACATGCAGAAGGTGTTACAAGAACGATGTGTTTCAAAATCATCAGAAAGCAATAGAGTATTTACAAAACTGCATTTTTGTCCTGAAGTTTGTATCTATTTAAATCCTGGTTCTCTCTCCTTCTCTCTCTCTCCCCCTCTCCTTTCCCCACTCCTCCCTTCAGATTTTCCTTGTCTGTATGCTTCAGTACCACACAGAGTGCAGCACATTTACCCATCAAGCCATCAGGGTAACTTTGGAGTACCTTCTATGTCCATTTTAATCAGACTTTACATCAATTGTGCATGTATCTTGCAACCTAATGCCTCTGGGAGAATTTGAGTCCTGTTTACAAGGCTTGTGAATCCAGAGCTCAACACTAAGAATGCTTGTTGCAAACATAACTGGAGTAAGAGTTGTGTTGAATCCTCCTTCACTGTTTTCCCATAGCAATCCACATTGGATGTCATGTAATGTGCTGCGTTTAAGGCTCATCTTTGAACAGGCTTGAATTCCTCGCTTGGAGAAAGAATCTCAAACCTGTGCCAGGTAATGTGTGCAAAAACAAAACTGTAGGTGCTGGAAATCCGACACAAAAAAACAAACACTCTGGAAACATTCAGCAGGTCAGGAAGCAACTGCTGGTGAAAATGGACAAGTTAACATTTCAGGTGTGGACCCCGAAGGATCCCCTCTCAACTGTAACTCCTCTGTTCTCTACAGTGGTATGCTGCCTGCTGCTGAATGTTTTTTGTGTTCCAGGTAACGCGTGCGATTCAGCAGACAAGAACATTTCTGCATAATTCCAGCTGCTTTCACCCCCCCCCCCCCCCCCCAGAAGACTGTAGCCTACGGGTGTTCCAGATCGTGTTTGTAACAGTGGTGAAAAATTTGCATTGAATCGTAATCAGCCAACCTGTTCAAACAATCTGATCTTCTGCACTTTCTGAAGCCTCTCTTGCCTGCTTTGCTTTGAGGATTTGAATTATTTACAGGATTAACCCTTTGAGTTGTGGGAGCAAATTCATATATTATAGCTAACAAAAAAAGCAAGTGTCTTCTTAGATTTGCTTTACTTGTCCCTGTAAATGTTAGGCTTGAATTTCTGTATACTCTTCTAAATTACAACAGTGACTACACTCCAAAAGTACTTCATTGGCTGTAAAGCACATTGAGATGTCCGGTGGTCGTGAAAGGCGCTATAAAAATCCAAGTCTTTTTTCTTTTAACATAAAATTCCACCCCCCCCCCCCCCCTCCCCTCTCCTTTCCTGACTGCATTGGCTGGGATCTTTTCCTTAATGCTCTGGTGTGTTAAAATTCATGGCCAAAATGTCACGGGCAAGGGGGTGTGAAATTTTCCAATGTGTTCTCCTGGCATATGCCCACAAGCAGAAATTCCAGGCCAGTGACTCTTGCTGGAATACTGTTCCATGGATGTCTACTGCCCCCTGGTATCTGGGTGCGTGGAGGGGGCGGGGTGGGGGGGGGGGGGGGGAAAGGGGTGGAAATTAAGCTTGGCATGATACTGTTGTTACCTGATAGCCTGATATTTTCCAGCTGGTCCTGTTACCTCATCCAGTGGCTGGGAAAGGATCGCATCTACCAGCTTTGCTGACTTATACAAATGCAGGTTGGAGTGCTTCACATTTCATCTTGTCAGAGGCACGGGTTGACAATAAAAGATCCCATGGCATTATTTCGAAGAAGAGCAGGGGGAGTTCTCCCCGGTGTCCTGGCCAATATTCATCCCTCAATCAACATCACTAAAACAGATTATCTGGTCATTATCACATTGCTGTTTGTGGGAGCTTGCTGTGTGAAAATTAGCTGCCGGGTTTCCTACATGACAACAGTGACTACACTTCAAAAGTTCTTCATTGGCTGTAAAGCACTTTGGGACGTCCTGAGGTAGTGAAAGGTGCTATAGAAATGCAAGTCTTTTGTTTTCTTTTTCTTTTCTTTTCAAATAAATTGTAAACTTATTTTCCTTAAATCAAAATTGGGGTGTAAGGGAACTAAAAAATAATGTGCAAAAGCAAATACTGCGGATGCTGGAAATCTGAAATAAAACCAGCAAATGCTGGAAATACTCAGCAGGTTAGGCAGCATCTGTGGAGAGAGAAACAGAGTTAACGTTTCAGTTCTGACGAAAGGTCTTCGACCTGAATCATTAACTCTGTTTCTCTCTCCACAGATGCTGCCTGACCTGCTGAGTATATCCAGCATCTTCTGTTTCTATATAATAATGCACTTCACGGGTTAACATGTCATGGCTGTTGAACATGCCATGTAGCATTTCTTTGTCGGTGTTGATTGAGTTTGTAAGTATGTCTGTGGGGTACATTTATATGCAAAATAGAATAAGTGACTGATGTACAGCCCATACATTCCTGCCCTGGCCTTCCCACCAGCGAAAATATTTATCTTAATATTTACTTTCTGTTCCTTATCAACTTCAGTCGAAAGTGGGAGTGTCTATTTATTCTAACTTGTTGCTTATGCAGGTGTTAAAAGAAAAATCACTTGACTTATATCAGGACCGTGAACTCCATTGCATTTTAAGCTTAAATCTTCTGCAAGCAATTATGTATAGTCCTATGGAAGTGAGGTGCGGTTGTTAAAATTTTTCTGGCCTTGTTGCAAATTATTATCCATTCCTTAATTTCTACAGCTAAGTGTTTCAAAGGAGCAATTTATTTTTTTGCATGTGCACAAGTTGAGAAAAATATACAACGGTATATAACCCTGACCAAACTCTTTCTGGCCGGGGGGAAAAAAAACAGTATTGTGCAGCTTTAATTGTTTTAAGATAATTTTAGCAAGAGACCAAATACTATTTATATCTGGCATACCCAAATAAACTATGAAATGGGTGACAACCTGCTGGTGCTATGGTGATGACCGGCCTCCTTTCACAGCACGAGTTTTGTTTATTTTTAGGGAAGCCCATTTGTTGCTAGTCAGTCGATGAGCAGGATCAAATCTCATGATGTATTATGCTGCCCATTCACCTGCTGATTTCTCGGCTAACCTTGAAGGACTCCGGCACCTCTTGTGATCGGCCTACGGTCCTCATTCACTAAGCAGGGTTGTAATTAAAGTAATAATGGATGTGTGGGAGTAGAGTAAATTGTAATTTGACAAGGGCAGGTTGAAGATTAGACCTCTTTTGATTAAGCTGCCTCTTCAGTTGCAACCTCCAAGTTCGTTACTGCTATTTAGTTTGTAGAATACTAAATTATTTCATGAGACTGTTTTACATCCGCTCTCTTCTGAGGGCGGTGAGTCACACTGTTTGGTTTCACTGGGTTCAGATAGCCAGCTGATGGTTTGCAATCCTGGCCCCACAGGAAAATCTTTTGGCTGCTATTTTCTGAGTGGCCTCCACTGGTCCCATTTAAGGGCTGTGTCATAAATCGCAAGTAACAACTCAGGAAGTACTACTGGGTGGCCAGCTGGGGCGCCGTCCAGGGAGTATAAATACTCAGGCATGGGCCCACCTTGGGCAGAGACAATCTGGAAACAGGAAGCTAGTGACTGCTAACTAGACCTCCATGTTTTGTTACAAGTTGATTAAAGCCTTGCTTTATGTTCAAGTGCGTAGTGAGTCTTTATTACGTCAGGCTGTTTGTTCGGCTGCTCAACGCCTGGTACCAATGGGTGGAGTGTGTGCTCCAATTTAAATATTTCAATCAGGCTCCTGCCTGTTTCTAGTGGGAGCAATAGCTACCATTTCGAGCCCCATTCAAAAATTTCATCGGGCAGGCCTCGAGCGGGTCCTTTTGTTGTTCAGTTTTCAACAGCGCACCGCCCCAATTTTCAGCATGAACTGGTTGGGCGCAATGTTCCCTCTAAGCGGTCGCGCAGTCATGGGAACGGTCCCGCGCAGGGCTTCGTCATTGTAAATACCGCGCGTGCTGAAAGAAACGGGCTGCGCAGAACAAAGTGCGGCTGACCGGGAACATTGGTTGGCTGGCGATTGAAAATTGACTCCTGTACCCCATCTGACTTCCCACCCTTACACGGAGACGCCGTCTCCTCTTCTAACAACCCAGTTAATATTTACACTCTCTTTCTTCCCCCCCGCCCCCCCCCCCACCTCAATTCAACCTGGTACTTTTCTCCCCCTTCTCCAACCCAGTTCAAGTTGGCACTGTTATTTAGTCCTTTCATTCAAGCTGACACTTTCTCTGACCCCCCCACACGCAAATTTAAGGTGGCACTCTTTTTCTTTCCTCCCCCCCTCACACTCTCAGTTAATGCTGCCGCTCTGCCTCCCCCACTCCCTTTCAGTTCAATTTAGCACTTTTCTTTCACCCTTCTCAAAAGCGCGACTTCTCTCCTCTTCTGACCCTCCTACCCCTCCCCGTAGCACTGCTCTCGAGCCTCTGCTTTTCTCTTTCTCCCACCATCTCCCCCTTCATTTCCATCCATTCCCCTCCTTCCTTCTCTGCTCAGTTCAGTGACTACTGGAGTGCTGACGCCAATCAACAGATCCTGGCCACTGCGCACTCTAGGCAGAAAGTCGTCTTCTCGTGAGCATTCCCGCCCATAGCAGACAGCATATGGGAATCACGTTCCATTAGTAGCAGAACTTGAGGAATGGCACTAAGGGGAAGGAAGGCCTGGACCATGCAGATTTTTGTTAGAAAAACTGAATTGTCAGTCTGAAATGCAGACACTTGGCATCTACGGGTCAGAGTGAATTCAAGTGCCTCCACTACTGCCCCAACTGAGATTGGCTAACAGCAGGTTCAGTCCCTGAATTGCACTATCTTCTTGGTCTATGTGTGTCGATGGTGCATTTACCCACTGAATTATTGTGCAATCTTTAGTGAAACTTCTTCGTTCCAGTTTACAGATTGTGGTCTTGAAATGAAATGAGGCGAGTTAATGGCAAATTGTCGCTCATTGGAGCTATAAATATTTTGTGTTCTACCAGTTGGTTTAACACTGTTCAATTAACGGTCGCACAGTGGTTACGTTATTAGAATAGTAATTCAGAGGACTGGACTAATGATCTGGAGACGTGAGTTCAAATCCCACCATGGCAGCTGGGGAATTTAATTCGGTTAATTAAATAAACCTGGAATAAAAAAGCTAGTATCGGTAATGGTGACCTTGAAACTACCGGATTGTCATAAAAACCCATCTGGTTCACTAATGTCCTTTAGGGAACAAAATCTGCTGTCATTACCTGGTGTGGCCTATATGTGACTCCAGACCCACAGCAATGTGGTTGACTCTTAACTGCCCTCTGAAATGGCCTAGCAAGTCACTCAGTTGTAACAAACTGCTACAAAGAAGTATGACAGACTGCAGCGGTTCAAGAAGGCGGCTCACCACCATCTTCTCGAGGACAACTAGGGATGGGCAATAAACTGGCCTTGCCAGCGACGCCCACATCCATAAATAATTTTAAAAACATTTTTATTGACAAGAGGGCCGATCAGCTGGCCAGGAAAGAAGATTTTCCAGACGTTCACCTGGTCTAGATTTGAGAGGGGTTGGGAGGGAGAGTTTGAGGTGATGGGACACTCCTACCAATTTCCACCCCACCCCTCTCCAAAAATAACCTCATTAACAACAGTATGATTGTCCGTCCCGTGATTTGAAGGAGGTTTTTCTCTTAATGGTTGTGATTCATTTTTGAGAATTAAAAAAAAAAGTAGGGGTGTTGAAAATGGCTACATTTTATAATTTCACTGGAATTGCGAGCAATTTAAAACAAAAAACTAAAATCCCAGGACTCGCAATATTGGTATCACTGAAATTAATGCCAATTGGTGCTGAATTATAGGCACTTTTGTCCTGTGAATTTGGGCCTGCTGTGTCTGGGATTAAAACCACTGCACCATGCTCATTCTGCTTGGGTCTCTTAAAAGGCTTCAGAGAGATGAAACCTTCATTCCCTCGGTCTTGGCTGGATACAAGCCCAGGTTCCAGAGGTGGAAGGACAATGTTGCATGTCAATCTACAACCCAAGCCTTTTAATCAAAAATACTTTTCTGCTGAGAAATGAGGCGTTAGTCCTGCACTTGCTGCAAACAAGTTTCTGAATTGCTTAGTTTGATACAATTTCAAATCTCTCAAGTGAAATGAGAATTGCTGAACCATGCATATTTTAAAGGTTGTGTCAGATGCCATGCATGAGCCAGTACTTCGAATCCAGATTATATCCACCACAGGCTTTGAATGTTGTCTGTGGGAAAAACTGCAGACAAGTTATTTGACTTTTTTTTTCAGTATTCCATTGACACAACGTACTAACCCTGGAGGGTGAAACCAACCCCTAAATATCGTGGAGTGATAATTGTTTGGGTTTTTAAATTCTGGGTTAGGATTCAAGACATTATTGCTTTCGTCTGGAGCTCTATTGATGGCACTGGGGAGGTCTCTGGAACTGTGGGATAATGTTTGCAGGGAGATTCCTGGAAATTGCCACCGCATGTATCTGAGATCAGTTCATTCTTTCGTTCAAAGAAGTCTCGCATTGTGGCTCAAAACATTTATATTTTCGAAAACCAACTTTTTAAAACCCGTAACGTATTAAAGTATGTCAGAGACTTATCGCACCTTCAACCTTTTTACTCAAAATTCCACTGAACACACCCATCTACAGCAGGCACTTGTGGCCACTCATGTTGGGTCATCTCATCACCTGTTAACTGAACTTGACTAGAAATGTCGGTGGGGTGCAGACCCGAGACATTCTCACTCGGGCCATCAGTTGGGACAGATTAATCCCATTTGCGTAAACATATTTGAACATAACTTGAAGTTAATTTTATGGCTCCCTCAATAGCTCAGTCGGCAAATGCAACAGGAAGGTCTCGGAGGCAATTCCTGATCTGTGCTGACTTGGTTGATCAAAACTGGGCAGCGTGGCGTGCTTCAGTTGGTCTGAATACTATTGGTGACCATGGTGGAAAGTGCATGGATGCTGATAAGCACAGGACAGGGCTCAACTCTCGTGCGAAACAGTAGAATAGACTGCCAATATTCTTCATGGCTACTTGGGTACGGTACCAGAAGGATTCCCACCTTGTGCAACTGAATGCTGGCATGATATACTACCCTCAATAGAAAAGAGGAGCAAAACAAAAAGGGCGATTGGCTTGGCGGGGGTGGATGGCAATGTTAGGTGCTGAAAACAAAATGGGTCGGCCATTTAAAACTGAGATGAGGAGTTTCTTCTCTCAGAGGGTCGTAAATCTGTGGAATTCTCTGCCCCAGAGAGCTGTGGAGGCTGGGTCATTGAATATATTTAAGGTGGAGATAGACAGAATTTTGAATAATAAGGGAGTGAAGGATTATGAGGAGCGAGCAGAGAAATGGAGCTGAGCCCAAGATCAGATCAGCCATGATCTCATTAAATGGCGGAGCAGGCTCAAGGAGCCAAATGGCCTACTCCTGCTCCTATTTCTTATGTTCTTAAAATTGACACTGCATTACATGCACTAATTTGAAAGACTTCATTGGAAGTCATTGTGACTGACTGAAGTAATTCTGTTAACAGGTCAGATTCTCCCTTAAGTTATACAAATTTTCCCTGTTGCTCTTGACGTACTCGCGACACGCTAACGTTGGAGTGGCAGGGGTGTTAAAAGGTTGCTTGCCGCAGTCTTGTTTCTATTCTCCACAACTACAGTGGAAAGTGTCATCTGGGGCCTCGTCCCTGGACCAGGAGATGACACCAAAAGTAATTTAAAAAATAAATAAATATAGATTTCAAGCTGACATTCTATTTAATCCTCTTCTGCGCCCGGTGGGCACCACAGGGCGTTCATTACATAATTGGTAGATATAACAAAATACCGACTTTAGTTTAAGTCTCTATTAGTTTGATCAGACCCGGTTAGATTATTTTCGGTGGTGCCCTCTTAAAGGGGGCACTTGCGGTATTGATTCTTTGTCCGGTGACACTGGGGAACCCAAGGCCACTTTTACCAGTATAATTAAAAAGGGCATACTATTAAGATCCTTTTGATATATCAAGGTTGCTATACAGCAGATATCGCTTATTGCTCCTGACCGTATAATTAACGTTTTCTAACACAGAACATTTGTATAGATTCTGAAGAGAATTTTTTTTATGGCTTCCAGTATTTTTTTTTAAAGTTAATTTTCCCCCAAAAGAAACGTGTGGATTTTATGAAATTGGCATTATTTGAACAAGATAATGGTTCAGAACTGCCTGTGCCCGGCGTGTCTGTGTAGTGGGTTAGCAGCTGTTGTGGGTTTACGTATCCATTTGCATTCCTGTTGACTTACATGGGAAAAATACAAAACAGGTGTGTTTTTTGAGGAGAAGCAGCTAAGTGGTTATATAAAATATGAACTCGTAACGACCTGTAGGTGCGGATTAACTGCAGCTGTGTGCGGCTCCACACACATGCAGCGAACTGCCCGAGATCTCGGAGCTGCTGAAAGATATTCAATAGTTTTTTTTCCCCCTCTCTCAACTTAAGTCCGAAGGGCATCCAAATCTTCAGTTGACCAATAGTGTTTGAGGCACCGTGTAGAAAGGTTCCTCTCTCCCTTTCGTTTTGTATTCTGGATCGGTCTATAAGTTTCAAAAAAGAAATCTGGCTGATTTTGAGCTTGTTCGCTCTAGTGGTTTTGTCTTCGAGGCCGTCTCTGGCTTTTTTTCAAAGTCCCTCATCCCTCAAAACCACGAGCTGTCAATTATCACAAATCCACCCATTATCCATTTTATACCCCTCTACACTTTTCTCTAAAATACATCGGTTGTGTTCTCATTCTCCAGATTTGCCCATGAATCAATCATCTTGTGTTTTTTTTATTATTTATTCGTTCACGGGATGTGGGCGTCACTGGCAAGGCCAGCATTTATTGCCCATCCCTAATTGTCCTCGAGAAGGTGGCAGTGAGCCGCCTTATACAACTGAGTGGCCTGCTAGGCCATTTCTAGGGCAGTTAAGAGTCAACCCTATTGCTGTGGGTCTGGAGTCACACTTAGGCCAGACCGGGTATGGACGGCAGATTTCCTTCCCTAAAAGACATTAGTGAACCAGATGGGTTTTTACAACAATCTGATAGTTTCATGGTCACCATTACTGATATTAGCTTTTTATTCCAGATTTATTTAATTAACTGAATTTAAATTCCCCAGCTGCTGTGGTGGGATTTGAACTCCCGTCTCTGGACCATTAGTCCAAGCATCTTGTGTGACAAAATCACATTTAATTAGTGGACTCCTAATTTTGAAAGTTTACCTTCATTTCAAATAATCAGCTAGTTTCTGTTTTATACACTCCTCTTTCAAGTGTTTTTTTCCCCCCTCCTGTTCTGAAGACAGTGACTTGTAATATGTATTTCCATTTAACTTTGCCTAATGGCCAGTCTTCATGTGTTCGGTTCAGGTAATCAACGGGGGGTCACTTGGAGGCATTCAGAAGAGGGAACTAGAATTGATTTTCTTCCTCTTCTCTCCCCCCCCCCCCCCCCCCACACCCCCCCCCCCCCCACACCTCACCCACGCAAACAAACCTGGAGACAATGAGCCAACTGTAGTGTTTCCACCATTAGTCTCCTTGCCATTATTTCTCCTCTCATTTTAGTGTAGGGATTAATCCATACGTGCCAGCCTAGTAAACCAGCACAGGCTGACCCACAGCCCCAGAAAAACAAATGGCCTGAGTTATGATGTGAAATTTAATAAATACACTGCAAGTGCAGTGGGACCTGGGGTTGTTGTAACTTCAACTTCTTTCACTTGGAGGTAAAGAAACCCACAAATGTGTGAAAGCCTGAAAGGAAGAAGTGTTGGAGATACAAGGCTTATTTCCTCGGAGGGTCCAGGACATTCCCACCCCCTGTGGATGATACTTGGTCCCTCCTATTGTGCAACCCTCTCCTCAGTCTTCCTGGGTCGACACGTTGTGAATAAATAATAATGAAGTAACCGTCTCAGAAAAAATATTGGAAATGGCGTTCAAAGTTTAGTCAGGTTATAAAATGCTGATATTTTCTAAAATAAAAAAACAACATTTATATCGTGCCTTTTCTGATAGTAAAATGTCCCAAGGTGTGTCGCAGGACTGTTAACAAATGAAATTTGACACCGAGCCATGTGAGATAATAGGACAAGCGACCAAAAGCTTTGTCAAAGAGCTGGGTTGGAAGGAGAGTCGTTAATATTGCTTATTCAAAAATGGACAGTATTTAAAGTACATGATGCAGTGCCCTCTTTCTATAGTTCAGTCACTGTTGGCGTGTAGGCAAACACGAAAGCAAGGTTGTGCAAACATCAAAAAATGCCATGGAATCTTTTACATCCCTCTGAACAGGCAGACGGGGCCTCAGTTTTACTTCTTGTTTCAAAAGGTGACAGCCACGTGCCCTGTGCCCCTTCTGCCGCAGCTCAAGACCATGGTTCATGTGCCATGATGACTTCGGGATGTGAGAAGAATAACTGCTGACCCGTCTTCTCTGTCTCCCTCCTTTTGACCAGCCCATCATCGCCCTCCAATCCTCGAAGCTGAGACAGGGGACACCCAACAACATGCACACTGGGATCTCAGAGCTGGATGTCACCTGCTGACCTAATAGAATTTGTACATGATGTGTAACTTTCATTCAGAGCTAGCAGATTCACATTGGCTAAACAACACATTGGCCAAAGCTGTCACCCCAGGCATATCTCTACAGCTGTGCTGCAGAAGATGTCTAATCCTGGCCTCACTGTGCACTGTCCTATTGAGCACAGAAAAAGAAAGACTTGCATTTATATAGCGCCTTTCATGACCACCGAACGTCGCAAAGTGCTTTACAGCCAATAAAGTACTTTTTGACGTGTAGTCACTGTTGTAATATAGGAAACATGGCCGCCAATTTGCACACAGCAAGCTCCCACAAACAGTAATGTGATAATGACCAGATAATCTGTTTTAGTAATGTTGATTGAGGGATAAATATTGGCCAGGACACCAGGGATAACTCCCCTGCTCCTCTTCAAAATAGTGCCATAGGATCTTTTACGTCCACCTGACAGGGCAGACGGGGCCTCGGTTTAATGTCTCATCCGAAAGACGGCACCTCTGACAGTGCAGCACTCCCTCAGTACGACACTGGAGTGTCGGCCTGGATTTTTGTGCTCAAGTGTCTGGAGTCTTACTCCGAGGAGAGAGTGCTACCCACTGAGCCACGGCTGACACAGGAGTCAGAGGAAGAGGGAGCATTTACGCTTTTATTAAAGAAGACACTTGGGGCTAACCTTGCAGAGCACGGAATATTTGAAGCCCTGCCGAACTTCATCCACAAAATGCAGACAAGCGAGCACTGGGTCTGAGAGGGTGACTGTCCACGTCAAATGCGGGCAGTTTACACTCTCTAGCTCATACCTGTGAGACCTTCAGCTTGCTGTGTGATTTTTTTTTTTTCTCTTTCTCTGAGAAGGGAGATGTTTAACAAAATGACCCGCGAATGCTTTCTATCCTGACATTGTTTATCAGCTCTGGCCAAGTTGTTGCATGATTTTTTTAACGCTACATGGTTTTTCTGTCCCAGCTGCGGCACGCTCTATCCGACACGCCTCTTTCTGCTTGGATCCAATTGATTTTTATTTTTTGCTTTCTGTAAATCTTGACCAAACCTTTTGGCACCATATTTATACTTTCACCTTTGGAAAACCATTGCTCAATACAATCAAGATCTCGTTCTGTCCTCCCATCTTGCACTCTCCCTCTTGGGCTGCACACTTGTCCAACACAAGTGGGAAACGTGCATCTATGGAAGAACTGAGCCACTGTAGCTTGTGGGGAGACGTTGGTGTGGGAAGTTTGAATTCCCTGTGATTTCGAGCCACAAGTGTGGACACCATGAATCTGGGGTGTTCCCAGATGTATTATTGCCCCATCTTGTACTGGACCAGCCGACAGGCACCTTTTGCCGAGCACCCATGAGTTTGCCTCATTAATCTCCGCCTCGCACATTTCTGAAGACTGGTCAACAGATGCTTTCTCCCGTCCACTATTCATATTCAAATGTCATTTGCTAATTTCTAAGCCACTTCTTTACTGAATTTCCATTGTACGTTTTGCCACCAATTTTCACAGGGGTGGTTTTGTCATTTGCAGTGCTGGATGGTATTAATGTACAAACTATTTCTGTGCAAAGCTGCACAATATCACTGGAGGAGTGAGTTTGTGAATAAACTGTTGGATTTTTTAAAATAAATAGTAGTTTCCCTTGTACAAATTTTGTAATTATATCATTCATTGCTATAATTAAATATTAAAGAACTCTGATTTCCGGTTGGTTTCTCTAACCTTGTTCAGGAGTGCGCAACATTCAGAGGTATTGGGTGGCACCATGAGTTGGCAGGAACTGGGTGGCACCATGAGTTGGCAGGAACTGGGTGGCACGGTGAGTTGGCAGGAGCTGGGTGGCACAGAGAGTTGGCAGGGACTGGGTGACACGGTGAGTTGGCAGGAACTGGGTGACACGGTGAGTTGGCAGGGATGTGTGTTTGAATCTAGCCCAGACAACTTTGCTGACTGCAAGGTTCTTTTGTGATGTGAATTTCTCCTGGGTGTGGCCTGCAGCACAAAACTGCCCACAGAAGATCACAGGCTGTCACTATTTTGGCCCCATTACCAAGAACACCCCGTCTATTCCCCTACCCCAAGGGATACCTGGATAAGTCACACTATTGCAATCAGGCATGTTCTTTAGAGGTAGGGTAAAGGCACATCTTTAAGGCAGAGCAGAGGGAGATTTGCTCTGTATCTGTCAGTGCGATACCTTAACCAGGAGCTTTCAACACTGACACTTGGTGGCAGTGGAAGCAATGCGGAGATCCCTTGCCTTGATGATTCCAAAAAACATTGCTGCCCAATTAACGAGGGAAAATTTATTTTTAGTGCACTTAAATGGGTTTTGTTTAATATAAAGGAGATGACAGTAGTAGTAGTAGTAGTAGTAGTAGTAATAATAGAGAGTTTAACAAAGCCAGTTTTTAAGATATCTAACTCTTGTCAATCTCCATGCTTTTGTATCCAAATGCAGTTTTAGTTTGGGAGGTTCGGGTTAGGGAAGGGGGAATATCTCCTTCATTTGGAGCATTGAAAAGATTCCAGGGTAAACTGACTAATCCCGCTCTCGTCTCCCTCCATGGAGCTACACTCCAAGGGAGCATGGGTCGGAGATGGGTCTGCAATGCGGTCGAGCCAGTCCTCTGACCTGTCCTCCCTTTGAGCATGGTTTCCCACTGGGAGCGTGAGATTGGTGAACTTACCCTTGCAGGTATGAAGCAAAATAAATCTGGAAATAACTAACCTGTATGCTGCTTGCACTATATTGTGTTTGTTTCTGGGGACTTGTAAGATTAATTAACTTGTCTTTTTTTAATGTGGAGTAATTATAAAACTGTTCCTGAAGTGCAAATAAAAAGTAAGAATGACCTGTTCTTAACCCCTTCCCCAGCACATTCTGTTTGCTGAAAAGTTCTTCATATGGAACGGTGTTTCGACTTGTTCCAATTGACACTGGAGCTTGTACCTTTTTTGTTGTTTGAGAGATGTTAAGTGAAGGCAAGGTGTTTCCCACAGAGGGGGAGGGAAAGATCAGACACGGAGTCAAATAACAGGGTGGAATTGGCAGAGATCTTGGAGCAGAGTGGCTGCCAATACTTTCTGTTAGGAGAGGTGTGTGGCGTGGGAAGGACTCGAAGGAGAGGAAAATGACTTGGGTTTGTGGAGCGGAGGAATGAAAAAATGAGGGCATTACTTACACGGACTTTGTTTCACTTATCAATATTGCCTCTTCATTAGCCTCTATTTGATACCAAAGCTGCATCTACTAGAGACTCTAACCTTTTTAAAAAGAAAACATTAATTGAAAAAATAAATTATTAAAAATGTATAAAGCAATATATTGCTCTCCCAATGATTCGCTTGATAAAAGTGCACTGCCAATTGTGAAAGTCCGCCCCGGGATACCAGGAAAGTCCCATGTTTTATCCCCGGTCTATTTGCTTTCAGCTGGGGACACTAAAATTGGCCTCCATGCCCTTGACTAGAGAGGGAAAACTTCAGCCAAGGTAACCACTCCTGAATGCTATCCCGTGAGCACTGGAGGCTGGGGGAGAAATTGGCAGGAGAAGGGGGGAGGAAAAAGTATAGCTTGATCCCTGTTGAAGTGATCTGGACAAAATAAAGATCCTGCTTTGGCGGCACTTTAATGACTAAATGGTGTAGGCTTGCTGGATGTGCCTCTGCTTTGTTTTCGCTGTTTCTTGACCGGACCTTTTTGTAGAGTGTGTTTGTTCTGTGTTGACCATTTTGCCCAGAGTGACTCCAGCTCGCTCTCTCGGGTATTGACGAGAGGTCTGCAGTATCTATATAGTCTCTAACCTGGAGCAAGGATGCCAATGTGCTGATATAATTGTTGCAGTGACATTCCTTGCTGCCTGAAGCCATGCAAGAAAGACCAAAGGTTCGTTTCAGTGTTTGACAGATGTACGCTATGGTAATCCTAGTATTAAACAGGGCAAGGGCAGCAGCTGCATGGGAACACCATCACCTTCTAGTTCCCCTCCAAATCACATACCATCCCTTCATCATTCAAATCCTGGAACTCCCTACCTAACAGCATTGCGGGAGTACCTTCACCACATGGACGGCAGCGGTTCAAGAGAAGGCCTTCCAACCACCTTCTCGAGGGCAATTAGGAATGGGCAATAAAATGCCAGCGCCGCTCATATCCCGAGAATGAATTACAAAAAACAGTCCTGGACCAGAGTGGTTTAATACCAGTACTGGGGATGTTCTGAGCAAACTTCAGAAGCTTTGCTGCGGACTGAAGTTTGTGAACCCTGCACCTGAGGCATAAATTTGACTGTGTAAATAGGTATGAGTAAATAAAAATAATCCTTTTAAAGCTGTCTGGTTAAAGCCAGCCTAGTTTAAATGAATCAGGGTCATGATCACAGATTTGTGTTTTTTGTGGAAAAGTGGATGGAATGGTGGAATACAATCCCTAAAAAAAAAAAACTAGTCGAAGTTCCAAGTAATGAGAAATTTGATTCATTCGGTCACCCTAAACCACTGGGCCTAATTATAAATGGGTGGAATCGCAGAATAAACACTGGCAAAAATCCTGGAATCCCATGCAATGAGAACAACTGGACTTGGTCACTGTAAAATAGTGACCCTGCTTATGGTATTTATTGCATTGGGACTTGAGGAAGAACATCTTTCACTTACTGTTCCTTTCAGAGACAAATGTGATGAAGGCAGGTTTGTACAGATTTGAGGTAAAGAACAAAACTAACCCAGATCAATCTACACAAACTGTGCTGTGACCCGGCATCATGACAATAATCACTGTCAACTTGCAGTAACATGCCCAAGGTGCAGTCGGTAGTTTTGGACAAACTAAAATGGCAGAACTCTAGTTTCTTTTTCTTCTTAGATCTTTAAATGTGCTAAAAGGTCTTCAGAGATGGGCAAATGCTTGTAGAATCTTGTGTTGAGGTATTGGACAAAAATGGAAAAACTGGTATCGGCTTCTAAATCTAATCCTAAATACATAATTTTCCTTCCCCAAATCCCAAGCTATGTGGTGCAACATACATCTACCAACTGTAGCATTTTAAAGGTAGTTAACTGGGTTCATAATCACATCTTTGAAAAAGGTTTATGACTCAAACAATGCTGCAATGCATTCTAGGACACTGCCCTGAACCAGAAACTGTCTGCCTTTTTTTAAAATTTGTTCATGGGATGTGGGCGTCGCTGGCAAGGCCAACATTTATTGCCCATCCCTCGTTGCCCTTGAGAAGGTGGTGATGAGCTGCCTTCTTGAACCGCTGCAATCCGTGTGGTGAAGGTGCTCCCACAGTGCTGTTAGGGAGGGAGTTCCAGGATTATGACCCATCGACAATGAAGGAACGGCAATATACTTCCAAGTCAGGATGGTGTGTGTCTTGGAGGTGGTGGTGTTCCCATGCGCCTGCTGTCCTTGTCCTTCTAGGTGGAAGAGGTCGCGGGTTTGGGAGGTGCTGCCGAAGAAGCCTTGGTGAGTTGCTGCAGTGCATCTTGTAGATGGTACACACTGCAGCCACGGTACGCCGGTGGTGGAGGGAGTGAATGTTTAAGGTGGTGGATGGGGTGCCAATCAAGCGGGCTGCTTTGTCCTGGATGGTATCAAGCTTCTTGACTGTTGTTGGAGCTGCACTCATCCAGGCAAGTGGAGAGTATTCCATCACACTTCTTACTTGTGCCTTGAAGATGGTGCAAAGGCTTTGGGGAGTCAGGAGGTGAGACACTCGCTGCAGAATACCTAGCCTCTGACCCGCTCTTGTAGCCACAGTATTTATGTGGCTGGTCCAGTTAAGTTTCTGGTCAATGGTGACCCCCAGGATGTTGATAATACTGCATCCAGATGCTTACTGAATCGGACAGAAACAAAGGGAGCACAGTTGGATTGTAGTCTTCTCGTGAGGCAGTGATGTGCATTCTTGCAATCTTGTCAATTTATAAAAATAGCTTTTTTTCTTATTGGTCTACCATCCTCAGTAATTCAAAGAAACATGAAACGTTTTATCTTGGATCCAGAACCTTGATCAACCCCATATTCTGGCATTGCTAAGTTTTCCCCTCTCGCCCTCAGGAAAGTTGGCTGAGGTTGGCAGACTTGTTCCATAGAAGATGCCCAAACATAAATGCCCAGTTGAAATTCAAACGTGATCTGGTCTTGTGGCCCCACTTTTGTAGAACTTTATAAAACTATTAAGCAGAACATGTATCCTAACTAAACTGTTGAATTATCGGTTGTTCAATTAACTGTACAAAGCGGTCCACATTCTCGCGCTTTTTTTTTAAAGAAATTAGTTCCCCCCAGCAACCAACCGTGGCAAATCTGGTAAAATGACTTTGGTGTCGTCTCCTTCTGCACCAGCACCGCACGTCAGAAGCCAGAACCATTAGCACAATATAAAAGCAGCTTAAGTGTGGCTAATATCAGTTGCTTTACTGCACAGAACAAACTGAAGGGAGCAGATCTGTTGCCAGATCGCTGTAAGTACAAGCCTATTTTAAACAGATCCTCTTTGTTTCGGCTAAACAATCCCATCACATACCCTCAGTTACCACAGAGTCCAACAATCTCTCCTTCAAACAGTCTGTTGATTTTTGGCAACTGTGCAAAATAGCGATCCATCAGCACATTGGGCGCAGGTATATATCAAAGAACTGACTCTGGAAGGAACTTGTAGACAGCCTGAACTTTACAGGTAAACCTACTGACAGCCAAAGGCAAAACAGAAACCTGCCTATTTCAATAACTAAGCCTTTCATTGACCTGTTGTTATGTTATTGAATTAACATTTCGCTGCTCTCATTCTTCCCGTACGTTTTTTTGAAAAGGAATGGTTATAACAGTGATTTTCTTCCTCCTTTCTCCTCCCTGCCAACTTCTGAACTTTTCTTTTAGGTCTCCCAGTATTGCAAGTCCACATCAAATTGACTTTAGTTAGGATAATTAAGGCCGTGGTCCTTTCCTCAGCCTCGGTCAATGCTACCATTTGCCGGGCTGACTGTAGGCACATTTCCAAGGAGCAGGACTGGCCCTACCAGCTTGTTTATCCTCTTTCTCCTACTTTCCTCATAGCCCTCTCCAATAGCTGTATGCCAAGGGGGAAGCAGGTTTGAACAGTACTATCGGGAGTGGGATTTGAACTCTCGAACTTCCAGTTGGGAGTCTCGGCTCCCTGCTGCAGATGATATTTCCAGAAACAATAAATTAGAAAACCCTTGATTGGCATGCGTTCCACGTGCTCATACAATGTCACAGGAAATTAAGTTTAAATATGTGCACCAAAACAGCAAAGAGCTTTGGAAAACTAAACCTAGAGGATAATTCTTCTCGTCAGTCTCCTCACCCATTTCAAGGACAGTGAGTGATAGTTGACTTGACCATTTCTAACCAAAAAAGGCTGCAGAAATACCCCAATAAGAGAGCTTTTCTCCAAGATGTTTCCCCTAAAGAAACATTCAAATTTAATCACCTCAGCAAAATCTATTTGAAATATGAAATTCATTTTGTCTGGAGTCTGTCACTGTGCCTTTTACAGAGGTTCTGGTTAAGCTGTCCATTTAAAGGTGAATTGTATCTGGCTGGTTAAGGTAATGCGGCCTGAACAACCAAAGGCTGGTGTACTACAGTGTAGAAAGATTGACCTGACTGAGAAATTTTGCTATGTTAATTGGGTGGTCTGTGTGTGATGTTTCCCCTCAAACCCTGTGCAATTCTCAGAACCACCAGCCAAATGAGGTACTCCCAAACAACCGGAACTTAAATTGTTTGGAAAAACTCCTACTGAAGCATTTTCATGTACAGTTTGATGTGCAGTTAACCTGAAGTGGCAAGAGGATTCCATCAGTGGATGGACATCTCTAACACACAAAAGTGAAGTGTAACAGTTGGATAGAATTGAGGTGCAACTTGCTGTAAGAGTTAAACCGCATGATATTAAAGGCAAGGTGGAAACACAGATGGAGGGATGACTGAAGGATAGAAAGCAGGGAGTCGGAGTACATTTAATATTGGGCGCTTCCAAGATGTACCTCGTGGTATGGCCTTCATCTGAGCTGGAACTTCTCTTGATCCATGCAAGTAAATTAATTAGACCTGTCCAAAAAAACTAATGATTCTAAATTAAGCAGCATGGAAAACCAAAGAAGAATGCAGAAAGACAATCCACAGTTAACGGGAGTGGGCAGAGATGTGGCAAGTATTGTTTAAAGTAAATAAATGTGAGGAGAACATTTTGGGAGAAAACCAACCGAATAGAAAAACAGTCCAGTGAAATGTTCAGTGCACTAGTAATCTAGAGGTAGAGTTACATAAATCTTTAAAAGCAGAAGTGCACGTGGAAGAAACCATCAAAATGGCAAGTGGATTTTGTACATAGATCATTGGATTCAAAGCAGGAAGGTGGTGATGACTGTGTGTAAGGCAGTAGTTAAGCTACAATTGAAGTACTTTGTGCAATTTTGGGCATCCCGTTATAGAAAGGATGTTGGAGCCATGAAAAAAGTACAAGATCGACTTACTCGGAATTAGATTATATGCTTTTTGAGAAGGGATTAGCATCACTGCAGCTGAGAAGGTTAAGGGAAGATTTCATAGAAATGTTGAGAATCTTGAAAGCATTGCAAAAAGGGAAATAAAAATGATTAGTGAATCTGTAACCAGGGGGTAGAAATTTAGGATTGATACTGGAAGTATGATGGGAGAGGTTCTAGGAAATGCTGTCACAGAGAGCTGTTAGAATATGAAATGCATTACCACTAGTAGCTAGCCAAGCCAATAACAACATTTTAAGAGGGAATGAGGTAAACAATTGAAGAAAAAATATTTAAAAAGGTAAGAGGAAGGAATTGGGATCAGAATAGATAGCTCCAATGTGGAATGTGCACAGGCCTAGGTATGATGGGCCAAATTGCTTATCTCTGTACTGGAATTTTTATGATTCTATAATTTGAATGAAGTATTTGGGTTGTTCAAGAGGAAGAAATTATTCTCAGTTATTAGTGTACCATTTAGGCTTAATTTGTGAGGCTTCTTCCTATCCATTCCCCCCCCCCCACCCCCCGCCCCCCAAATTTTGAAAACTAAAAGGTTCTTCCATGCAGAGTGGGAGGAATTCTATATTTCTGGCTATCTATTCAATCTTGTTTAAGTACAAACCTCCTGAACTCTTGAGATCACACAGGCCCATCATTCTCCTGCTGTTCCAGGATGTTTGAGCAGATTGTCCTGACTGACCTCAAGATCTGCAATCATGATCTGAGCAAATCAAACCCGGATTTGAGATCTATCGGAAAGAAATTGGGATATTCTGAAAAGAGGAGAAAATGACTGAAGAAAATAGGCAGACTTCATTGTCATAATTACTGCGTGGTCTATTTTCAGAGAATGAGATATAATTTTTTTTTTTTAAACTACATTTTTAAATAGAAATGTTTAAATATATTTTAGATTAGCTCCCTGGTACTGCATCCTGTCCAAGTATTAGCATGGTATTATGATGCTGTGGAGGAGTGGGACTTGGCTCATCCCCACCGTTGTATACACAGCAAGTTTCTCATGGATGAGCACAAGGTGGAAACAAATGTCTTGAAAAGTGGACTTTTTGAACACATGTTGAAATGTTTAATACACTTGTATGAAATTGTTTCACTCGTTAGTGGGCTAAGAGATTTCATATATTCAGAGGCTAATATTCAAGAGCCCAATTTCAAGGGCAAAAGTGTCTTGACCGAGAGAGAGGATAAGTCAATGTGCGCTGTTGCCATACGCATCCAGTGATTTGTTGAACAACAGACTATATATCGAAAATGTGGAAGAGCAGAAAGAAAGGAAACTATAAGTTTCCCCCTCCCCACATATGAAAAATGAAGTATAATATTGACACCAATATGATGTTTCAGGGCAACTTAAATAACCCGAGTTGTTTAAATATTTTCTTTCATTTTTCTTGTTTTACTTTAAATGTCAAAGGAAATGACAGGTTTTGCCTTTGATTCCCTGGTACAGTAGGGACCCCGCACCTGCATCTTGCTGTAAAATACAAAATGACATTTTATTTTAATTTCTGATATCGTAGAATTTTCCTAAATCTCAATCTTGTCACATGACCTTTAAAAAGCTGTCCTTTCACTTTGTGATGCATCAGTGCTGTGGATACTACCAGACGGAAAACATGCACCGCGACATAACTGCATCCAGAAACACTTGCACTGAATTCGCTTTGTACAGGCCAGGGTGCAGCTTTCCTTTGACAGGTTGCTTCCTATGACACAGCTACCAGTGACTTTCCAAATGAAAGCAACAAACTTGAACTGCTTTTAAATGAGTCAGTAACGCGACGGTACAAATGATGCTCTGCGGATTTAAATTATAACCACGCATATAGTTCCACAAGCAGTGGTGCATTATGGAGTTATCATAATTGCAAAAACCGCAGTCGTCTTCTCCTGCTTGATTGAATAAACACTACCCAAATATAGTAGATTTTTTTACATTTTTATTGCAGCCTTCCTCTGCTGCAAATTGACCCTGAGTGAGGGCACAGGCTGCAGATGTGGTTCTCTGTTTTTACCAAATATGCTTTAAAGCTGGTCATTTTGGAAGTATGTACGAGTGGCCCAGGGTGAAAACAGTGTCCACCCCACCCCCCCCCCACCCCCCAAAGGACAGCATGGTTGTGATCAGATATTCACTGGGTAAGGACCTCTGGTTATGAATCCTTGTCCCAGTACTCCATGGTCCACCATAATTGAAGCTCCATCATGCCCTGCCTTTAAAATATAGTTCTTGTGCGAAGAGCTTGGCCTTTTTAACCTATCCTCACCATGCTTCCCTTTTCAGCCAAGAGAAGATCATCCTGGATTTTGGACTGCTGAGGCTTCTGTGAATGGGAGTCAGTCACGCAAGTCTTGCTGTGGGGCATAATTGGTCATGTCGGTTTCTCCTCCCTGACTGAAATAACATGCTCTGCAACTGACCAACAGTCCAGTTAGAGGTCCAGCCAGAAAGAAACTAAACTCTCAGTAGTGAAGGTAGACTAGTGCAATTTCCAGTAAGGGGCAGACATTAGAGCTTGTAACCCTTTGAATGTTGCTCAGGACTTGCCACAGTCTAGATGTTGGGAATGGTTTTGTTCACATTGATTAACAGCATTTTAATCCCTGCATAAAAGGAGGTTAAGATATTTCCAGGTAATTAAAAAAAAAAGTGTATAACTATCAGTTCATTAAACGTGCTTGATTTTTAATGCCCCCCCCTGGGATGCAGGACTTGAATCTGAATTTTGAGGCTGTGACAAGTTAACATTGAATGCAGCATCTGTTTGGGGACATTTTGAAGAGTTGCATTTTATCTTCAACTTGCTGTGTTTGTCCTTATCAGAACCCCCGAATGTGCTCGTGCTTTGCAATACATTCTTGGATGCAATTTGTGTTGAGCCATGCTTTATTTAGTTACAATTAGGCGGTGGCTATCTTTATACATTTTTGTGGTCTCGTAGACCCTTTCCTAAGGTGACAAATGAAAGGAATGTCCACTGATGCCAAGGTTCAGGCCGTCCAGGAGCTCAACTCGCAAAATTGGGGCTGGTGTTCGAACTTCCCAATTACTACATGCAGATTTCATTTGTACAATTGCTATGTTTTTAACTTCAGATTTTACCTTTTATGTTTGCATGTTGTGTGAAATGTCATTTCTGTGTCACTAGAAATTCTTCTTAAAACATGTTTCAACTTGCGAAAATAATCGGTGAATTGTGTACATTACAAAAACGTAGAGATGCTTTTTTTGCCTTCAAGATATGTTCAATTATAAACCTATTCCTTGTTGACGGGATTTCAAAGTACATGAAATTAATTATTTTATTTGGAAAACTCAACCCCTTCAAACTACAATTTTAATGAACCATCTTTTTAACAAAAAAATTAACATAACATAAAAAATAGGAGCTGGAGTAGGCCATTCGAGCCTGTTCCGCCATTCAATGAGATCATGGCTGATCTTCTACCTCAACTCACCTTCCTGCACTATCCCCATATCCCTCGGTTCCCTTCGTATCCAAAATTCTTTCCTGAGTATGAACAAAACCCCTCCTTAGGCACAATGCAAAATAGTGGCGTACACTGAATGCAAAGGGATCTGTATTTAATTGCAATATTTTGTTTGCAAATTGAGACAATTTTTTAAAAAAAGTTGAGATTTTTATACAAAAGGATCATCCAAATGGAAGTCGCAGTGTTTAAACTCTTCACATTTGTGCACCTTGTTCCGAGATAACCTCAGTGCAGCTGCCCTTGGTATTATAGGATTTTCAAAAACATTACCTGTTTGGCTCACTTCCCCAGTCCGATTGTTGACCGAGCAACTCCCCAATGAGAGATTGTGGTGAAGAAAGGAACATTTTCACTAAGTGTCATGCATCTGTCTTGCTTCTTCGAACAGAAATTCTGGCTCCCTGTCTAAAAATGTCCTTTTCAAGGAAGTTGGCGAACGAGAGCCCTTTCAAGTTTCTTCAGTAATTGTGTGCCCCTTTTAAACAACTGAAAGCTTGGTGGCATGCTGCCACGGTGCACCAGAGCACCACCATGTTGTACCATGGGAATGAGGAGTTACAGCTTTGAGTCCCTTGTTTTTGAGCCCAACCATGTGGCCTTCCCATGGGTGTGGGGGGGGGGGGGGGGGGGGGAGAGTGAAAGAAAACATCGAGAGCTAATCATCCTGGGCCTGTTATTGAGAAACTATTGCCTGTTGGCTTGAACACCTTTGGAGGTTAGCTGCTCAACTCTACAGCCACAGGTGATGCATGGATTTGTGGCTGCCAGGGGGATGATAGGAAAAGAAATACATAGATTTATGTACTTTGGAAGCTTTTTGTATGTACACACGGCATACTATCACACTCGTGCTGTGCCACATAGCTCTGTGGCACAGCACATGGGAGTTTTGGCATGCTCTGTATGGAGTAGCAGGGACAGGGGTTAACGCATGCAATCTCCTCCCCTGTCAAATTCCTGATCTCGGGCATGGGAGAAGAAGTAAAAGAGAGGCCAGGTGCATCTCGTAGGCGCAGAGAGCGCAAATCTGAGAGCAGGTCACCTTGGCATTTGTCAGTGGACTACTCCAGAAGAGAACTAGCTGTAGTCTGGAAGCGGTCACCTGTCTACTTTTGGCTGGGAAACGGGGTGTGAACTAAAGAGAAAGGTGGATTAAAGTGGGGGTGGGGGAGAATTAAAAACTGATAACTGTGTAGCTGCTGTTTTTGCATTTCAGTTACATGGGGCAGCTTAATTTCCTCTAACGTGTTTGCATAACATTTTGTTAACCTGTGTATTTTAAATGTATTAATAAGTACATTAAAATAGTGCATAATGGAATTTTTTATGACTGTGTTAACCGGTGTGCCACGAGAGGAAATTGCAATCCCTATATTGGAATTTGCAAATGACCAAGTTGCAGGATAAGAATTTCATTGATTGATTGAAATCGCCCTTGGGTCCCTGTGGAATGCAGCTCAATCAGCTTCGAGAGCTTTTTGATTGATTGAATTGTAAATACTTTTGAGACTTGTCCGTGGAACTTCAATATTTAGATGAGTGTGGAAACTGACCTCCGAATCTGCTGGCGGTTGACAGTTAAACCCCAGGAGTCGGTTTCTGAAGAGCGTTGCTCCCAGTGAAAAATGCAACGCTTCAATTTTTTTAAGAACAGTTCGGAAAGAATGAATTATATATATATATATATATTCTATTTGACTGTAATTGTTCAGTTGGAAAGTAAATGCAATTAAAGGAATGTTTTCTTAACAGAAGGTGTTTTGCTTTCCACAGGAATTTTTTTTCTCTTCTGACGCACACCGGCCAACAATAGCTGCAGTTTAGTTTGAATTCTATGGAACATCACCCTCATGTCAATAGATGACACCCATAGCTATGTTCGAGGTGGATTAGACGTCGTCCAAAAATAACATGTCTTAGTTGACGCGCACACCTTTAAAATAAGGTGGTGAAGGGGACAGGTAGAGAACACAAAGGCTCCATTATTTCCACAAACCACATAATTTCACGGTATGACAAAAATGGCACATACTCCTTTTGATGGTACGTGGAGGCTTGCTGCGCTCTCTCTTTCCATGAGATCAGGAATTTTTTCTCTATGCAGTACCTTGTGTAAATAAAATAAATTCCTCAAGTGAATGGTATGTGTGTACTCGGGTTCTGCGACTGTGGAGGAATTTCGTAGTGACATATCAAGGTTATACAATATATCGGTTATTATTCTGTAACCTGTGTGGGATACGAGCGCTCCATTTTTACATACGGCCTTGTTTGCTGCTTGGATGTGAGGCCTGTTGTTTGTGGCACAGCCGTTCTCTGTAAAGTCCCCTTTTTCATGTTTTGAGCAGCAAATGAAGCTTTCAGGAAAAAAAGGTTCACTTTACTCGAGAAAAGTTACGGCATAAATTGTTAAATGGGTGCTGCCCATTTCTTGCTGCTAATAGATTTCTGAATAATACTTAAATCATCTGTCCGCAGCACTCTCTAAAAAGATATTAGCGCTCTGTTTGTTTAAATGTGGAAAAACTGAGCACGGCCCTGTTGAAAAACTGTATATTTGAGAATCGATGCTTGAGGCTGTTTTTTTTGCCATACAAAGTACACTTCTGTTTCAAAGTGCAATTTGAGTGAAAGATTCTAAAATGTTGAAACTTGCAATACATATATTTTTGCATCTTGTCAAGAGGTGTTGGATTAATTGAGCAATTTCCGCGGATTTGCTTCCACTTTAATTGACAGCCAGGAGAAAGAAATGGAAATACTCTATCCTCATCCTCACCAGAGCAAATATTTATGTGAAAATGGTTGAATTGTAAGGAAATTCCTCTCCACAATTTGAAAGGTTTTACTGTGCTACTGTTCCAACTCTTTCAACCCAAACACAGCATTGAATCAGCTGTAGCCCCAAAGGATTTTTCTTATAAACAGATTTTTTTTTACTCCCAAATAACACGAATCAGTTTTCAGACTTACTCTTTACATTTTGCTTTCTCTTTTGCATAATTGTCACCTGTCTTATTTAGAATTACTTAGTTCTGCAGCACTTTAACTGACCTGTAATAGCCCGTATTAGCTTAAAAAATACTTTGATTTTTAATCTTTTATTTATGTCACTGTAGCCTGGAACTAGAATCATAGAATGGTTACAGCACAGAAGGAGGCCATTCGGCCCGTCGAGCCTGCGCTGGCTCTCTGCAAGATCACTTCAGCTCGGCCCACTCCCCCACCCTTTCCCTGTAGCCCTGCAAATTTTTTTCCTTCAGGTACTTATCCAATTCCCCTTTGAAAGCCACGATTGAGTCTGCCTCCACCACCCTCTCAGGCAGAGCATTCCAGATCCTAACCAGTCGCTGCGTAAAAAGTTTTTCCTGACGTCGTCTTTGGTTCTTCAGCCAATCACTAACTCTGTGTCCGCAGTATTTTGCTACTAAATCTGTGTCCTCTGGTTCTCGACCCTTCCGCCAATGGGAACAGTTTCTCTCTATCTACTCTGTCTAGACCCCTCGTGATTTGGAACACATCTGTTAAATCTCCTCTCAACCTTCTCTGCTCTAAGGAGAACAACCCCAGCTTCTCCAGTCCATCCATGTAACTGAAGTCCCTCATCCCTGGAACCATTCTTGTTAATCTTTTCTGCACCCTCTCTCAGGCCTTCATATCCTTCCTAAAGTGCGGTGCCCAGAATTGGACACAATACTCCATTTGAGGCCGAACCATTGTTTTATAAAGGTTCATCATAACTTCCTTGCTTCTGTACTCCATGCCTCTATTTATGAAGCCCAGGATCCCTTATGCTTTTTTAATCGCTTTCTCAACTTGCCCTGCCACCTTCAACGATTTGTGCACACATACCCCCAGGTCTCTCTGTTCATGCACCCCCTTTAGGATTGTACCCTTTAGTTTATATTGCCTCTCCTCATTCTTCCTACCAAAAATGTATCACTTTGTACTTTTCTGCGTTAAATTTCATCTGCTACATGTCCGCCCATTCCACCAGCTTGTCTATGTCCTCTTGAAGTCTATCACTCTCCTCCTCATTGTTCACTATACTTCCAAGTTTTGTGTCATTTGCAAATTTTGAAATTGTGCCCTGTACACCCAAGTCTAAGTCATTAATATATATCAAGAAAAGCACTGGTCCTTGTACCGATTCCTGGGGAACACCACTGTATACCTTCCTCCAGTCCGAAAAACAACCATTCACCACTACTCTCTGTTTCGTGTCACTTAGCCAATTTCGTATCCATGCGGCCACTGTCTCTTTTATACCATGGGCTTCAACTTTGCTGGCAAGCCCATTATAAGAACATAAGAAATAGGAGCAGGAATAGGCCACTTGGCCCCTCGAGCCTGCTCCGCCATTCAATAAGATCATGGCTGATCTGGGGCTCAAAGCCACTTCCCAGCCCACTCCCCATAACCCTTCACTCCCTTATCTTGCAAAAATTTGTCTATCTCCACTTTAAATGTATTTAATGACCCAGCCTCCACAGCTCTCTGGGGCAGAGAATTCCACAGATTTACGACCCTCTGAGAGAAGAAGTTCCTCCTCATCTCAGTTCTAAAAGGGCGACTCTTTATTCTGAGACTGTGCCCCCGAGTTCTAGATTTCCCCATGAGGGGAAACATCCTCTCTGCATCTACCCTGTCGAGCCCCCTCAGTATCTTCTATGTTTCGATAAGATCACCTCTCATTCTTCTAAATTCCAATGAGTATAGGCCCAGCCTGCTCAACCTTTCCTCATAAGTCAAACCCCTCATCTCTGGAATTAACCGAGTGAATCGTCTCTGAACTGCCTCCAATGCAAGTATATCCTTCCTTAAATATGGAGATCAAAACTGTACGCAGTACTCGAGGTGTGGTCTCACCAATACCCTGTACAGTTGTAGCAGGACTTCCCTGCTTTTATACTTCAACCCCCTTGAAATAAAGGCCAACATTCCATTTGCCTTTTTGATTACTAACTGTACCTGCATGCTAACTTTTTGTGTTTCATGCACAAGGACCCCCAGGTCCCTCTGAACTGTAGCATTTTGTAATCTCTCTCCATTTAAATAATAATTTGCTTTTTTATTTTTCCTGCCAAAGTGGATAACCTCGCACTTTCTCACATTATACTCCATCTGCCAAATGTTTGCCCACTCACCTAGCCTGTCTATATCCCTTTGCAGATTCTTTGAGTCCTCTGCACAACTTGCTTTCCCACCCATCTTTGTATCATCTGCAAACTTGGCTACATTACACTCGATCCCTTCATCCAAGTCATTAATGTAGATTGTAAATAGTTGGGGCCCCAGCACCGATCCTTGTGGCACCCCACTAGTTACCGTTTGCCAACCAAAAAATGACCCATTTATCCCGACTCTCTGCTTTCTCTTAGTAAGCCAATTCTCTATCCATGCTAATATATTAACCCCTACTCTGTGAGCTCTTATCTTATGCAGTAATCTTTCATGTGGCACCTTATCGAATGCCTTCTGGAAATCCAAATACACCACAGCCACTGGCTCACCCTTGTCCACCCTGCTTGTTACATCCTCAAAGAACTCCAGAAAATTTGTTAAACATGATTTACCTTTCCTAAAACCATGCTGACTCTGTTTGACTGCAGTATGCTTTTCTAAATGCCCTGCTACTACTTCATGAAGGACTCCAGCATTTTCCCAACGACAGATGTTAGGCTAACTGGTCTATCGTTTCCTGCTTTCTGTCTCCCTCCTTTCTTAAATAGGGGTGTTACATTAGCGGCTTTCCAATCCGCTCGGACTTCTTCAGTGCCAAAATGATGTGGCACTTTATCAAACGTCTTTTGGAATTCCATGTACACCACATCAACCGCATTGCCCTCATCAACACTGTTATCTCATCAAAAAACTCAATCAAGTTAGTTAAACATGGTTTGCCTTAAACAAATCCGTGCTGGCTTTCCTTAATTATTCCCCACTTGTCCAAGTGACTGTTAATTTTGTCCCGGATTATCGTTTCTAAAAGCTTCCCCACTACCGAGGTTAAACTGACTGGCCTGTAGTTGCTGGGTTTATCCTGACACCCTTTTTTGAACAAGGGTGTAGCATTTGCAATTCTTCAGTCCTCTGGCACCACCCCCGTATCCAAGGAGGATTGGATGGAGTTGTAAGGCACGAGATTTGCCTTATGAGTACTTGATCTTGATTGAGGCATTTAGGCTGAGCAAGTTGTTTCTCCACGGGCAGGAGATTAGTGAGCAACCCTACCTATGCCACTTTTGCACACCTCTTAATGGTCAGTTATAGAGCATCATTGGCAGAAGTCTGGGAGCAGTTCCCTCTTCAGTTGGGTAATGGTCCGTGGGATGGGGGAGCCTAATGTGGGAAACAGTGTAATGGTCCGTGGGATGGGGGAGCCGAACAAGAGGGAAATAATTGAAAAATTAGGAGGAGGAAATTTTCTTTTACTTAAATTAAAATTTCTCTGCCTATTTCCTCTTATAATTTGGGATTTTAACCCTCTAGTTATTATAGAGAAATTCTATAACCTTTAATGCTACGTTGTGCATATAACTTGAGCGCACTAAGGGACTTGAGCACATAATCTAGGATTACACTCCAGTGCTGCACTGACAGAAGTGCCGTCTTTCAGATGAGGCGTTAAACCGAGGCCCCAATGCGCTCTCAGGTAACCGTGAAAGATCCCATGGCCTGATTTGAAGGAGAGTAGGGGAGTTCTCCTGGTGTCCTGCCCAGCATTTATTCCTCAACCACCATCAGTAAAACAGATTATCTGGTTATGCATCTCACTGCCGTTTGTGGGATGTTGTGTGCAAATTGGCTGCCTTATGTTCCAACAGTAACTGCTTAAAAAGTACTTCGTGTTGAGCTTTGGGAAAGTGTATGATGCCAAAGGTGGAGAGTTCCGAGTGGGATTGGGAGGAGGAGTTGACTCGACAAACTAACGGGAGGTTGGAGTCACACATGCAAACAAAACCGAGGTGTCCAGCAAAGCAGTCAACGAATCCGCCTTTGGTCGTCTCAATGTAGAGGAGACCACATGGTAAGCAGCAAATATGTGAATAGAGTAAGTACTTGTAAATTTCTGTTTCACACCTGAGTGTTTGGGGCCCTGGACTGCGGGAAGTGGTGAGTGGATCGGTGTTGCAGCTCCTGTGATTGCACGAGAAAGTGCCACATAGCTGAAAGTTGGGGTGGGAGAAGAATGAATGGAGACAATGGTCCTTCTGGTAAGAAAGTAAAAGTGCTTGGTGGTAGGATCATGATGTAGGTGGCAGAAATGGCTATAGATGTTGGCAAATGGTTGGTGGAGTGGAAAGTGGGGAGAAGGGGATTGTCATGAGGAGGAGGAGGAGGAGGAGGTGAGAGCAAAGACATGGGGAACTGGGATGGGCACAGTCAAGGGCTCTTTTGACAATGTTTCAAGAACCCTGGTGTGGAAGGTAGTCATTAGAGCACATGTGTTGGAATGGAGAAAAGGAAGGAGTCTTTACAGAATTGGGGTGGGAGAAAGTATAAACCTCGGTGCTGGTGGGAGATGTCTGCATTGGTAGAAATGGAGGGGAGAAGAGAAATCGACAGACAGAAATGGGATGGGGAGGCGGGCACGGGGAGCAGGTGGGCGGGGGGCGCACGGGGAAGTGGTGGAAGAGGAAAGAGACAGACAAGTCCAGGAAGAAAAAGAGGAGTCCGAGATTGACCTTGCAAAGTGATGATGGGTGGGAGTTGGAAAGTTAGTTCAGGAAATTCTCAAGGTCTGAACAAGAAGCAGCCCAAGCACAGGTGGTAACGGAGGAAGAGGTCAACGAAGGGGCATGAGTGGGGCTGGAACAAGGAATGCTCCACAATACCTACAGAAAGACGGGCGTACCTGGGACTTAGGTGAGCTCACATAGTGACACCTTTGTATATGGCGGAAGTGAGTAGACTTAAGAGAAGCTATTCAAGGTTAGAACAAGTGTAGCCAGCTGGAAGAGGGAGGTATGTGGATGGGGAATTATTGTACTGCTGTTTATTAAAAAGCAGCACTGCTGAAAACTGTTCTGGTGAGCGAATGGAGGTTTCGAGAGACTGGCAAATTTACAATTTCTCGGCGGGGGGGTGCGGGGGGGGGGAGAAAGAGGAAAATCGGGCAGGGTGTATAATTGGCCGCCAATTTGCGACTGCCAGTTTTACGCTCCCAACGGAATTGAAAATCACCCCTGTGCAACAGAAGCAGGCTAAAACAAATGGTAATAAAATAGAGAATACTGGAAGAATTCAGCATCTGTGGCGAGAAAAGTGCAATGGACTTTTCTGACGTGGACTTTTTGTCAAAACTGGAAGATATTACAGAACAAAGGGAGGGGTGCACACACACACAACATAGAATGAACTGTAAAGTGCTCAAGTGGACAACAGGAGATGGATAATTGACAGAAATGAACATGAGACTAATCTGAGGCAGAATGAGAGAAATCAAGAAACAAAAGACACACACAGGACTTGTGAATAGCTGAAGGAAGTGGGGGAATGAGCCAGGTAGAAGATGAAGTACAGAAAACTGGCAAAGTGGCAAAGATACCAATGTCTCGTGGGAGGGGGGCCTTGTAGAAGAATAAAGTATGTTGATACCAAGGGTGCAGAGCACTTTGCCAGCAAGTTCTTCTGATGGAGGTATGGATGGTCCCCACCTTAAGCACCAACCCACTACCTCCTCCCTCTCTTCCCCCCACACCTTTCCAATCCCTGGAATTGCCAGCACACCCACCCCACATGACCAGAGGAAGTTGGATCTGTAGTCATGTTCTGACATTATTAAAGTTGATATGAAGGCCAGGCGGCTGCAGAACGTCGAGCAGAAAGATAAGCTGTAGTTTCTTGAGCCTGCGATAAGCTTCATTGGAACAGTAGAGAAGGTCCACACCCAAAATGTCAACTCTCTGTTCTCTCCACACGTGGTGCCTGGCGTGCTGAGTGTTTCCAACATTTCCTGTTTTTTGTTTTATTGCTTTGTGTTTAATTCAATCAGTGTATCATTGCTGGGTGTGTTCTGGTTTTCTCTGGTAAATGAGATCAGTGAGAACAGCCTTTTGACTAGTTTTCAATGAGATTGCGGTCAGCCTATTGAGAAATGATTTGCATTTGATTAGAGGAATACGAATAGGTGATTTATAGTTACTGATTTTAGCTCTGCCTTCTCATGGGGACCATGGTGGCAGCGCAGTTCTTGATGATGGTATAGAGGGACTCGTCCCACACAGGAGGTTGTGCTTAGTTTTTCATGTGTTGAGCATGATGTAGTGGCGAATTAGTGCTGAAACTTAGTAATCTTCTGTAAATAGAAGTTAGACGTGTTCATAACTTAAAGCGTTTCAGTGTTCTTTGTTTGTTTGCTGTTTACTTTAGACTAATGGCTTTGAATCTTATACTTTAGACACGTGCTTTTCTAAAGCTGAACCAGGTTTGGGTTGTGATTTGGATCAAGATTGTACATATTTGTGTATTATTTCCCACAGATAACACAAAAGTGCCCCATAGCCTGCTGAGAGCCAGACAAATGGGAGGGGGGGGAATTTTAACATCGGTGAGTGGGTGGGGGGCGGGGTTAAATGGGGAAAAATTGGAAGCGTATTGGGAATCTGGCTCCAACCCGCCGACTTCTGGGTTTTACCCGAGGCAGGACAAAGTGAGCGGGTGGTGGGGGGGGGGCGGGCAGCCAACCCGCTCCCAGGAGGCAGGTTGGCACTTTAAATATGATAATGAGGCTGGAAGTTAAATTTCCACAGCATGCAGGGAAACCCAGACTTCCAGGTTTCCCGCGCGCTACTGAACCGCCCCACCCCCCCACTCCCGGCGGGTCTGCGGGTAAAAATTCCAGATGTGGTTGTGATTTTTTTTAAAAACTCCCACTTTTGTCATTTTCCACAGGATTTTTGCCAGATGGTTGAGAAAGGGCCATTATTTTCAGTGAATTGACAACTGGGTTAAAAGTAGTACAAACAAGAATTTCATGGGAATAAGCTCAGCAGTACACTTTTTTATATTTTAAAAAACTGAAGAATTGAAACTCTGACCTTGTTTTCGAGTGACTGTGTCACAGATTGTCTTGTCTTGACTTTTAAAACTAAAGTCAAGAGGGGTTAATATTTAGTACAGTGGTATAGGGATGGGGCTTGCTTTTTTCTTCACCCTGGGCCTTGACTCTTGAATCAGCTGTTCCTTCCTGATCAATACCCATCTTTGGGTAAATGTTCGGAGTGCATCTCAAAGGCTCTCTGGTACAATGGCATGCCAGCTAAAATTGCTTCAATCGGATGCAAGCATGACAATGAAAAGCAATCAGAAAGTAACCTGTGCTCCTTGACCTCGGGCCTCAAACATGGCCAGAGAGGTCGTGTACTCTACTTATAAGTGCAATGGGAAGAATTGTTTCTTGAGCCAGTAGTGCATTTTATTGCTCTCACCACCTTTTGGACTATTCAATAGCTCTGCTTCACAGGGTCTATGGGGTAACAACTGGGTCGTGCCCCCGCAGCCGATTTTCCCAGGTCGCACCCCGAGAGGGAGGAGGGGCGCTACTGGAAGCGTCCCGCGTCCCTCTTGGGGCGCTGCGAGCCAATATCGCGGTGCTACTGCAGGCCTTCCTCCCCTTATTAAAGGGGCGGGGCCTGGCACAGCGCGTCCTGGCACCCAGCTGGGCCACCAGGGATCGGGAGTGCCGGCAAAAGAGCAGCCGGCACCCCGCGGGGTGGGGGGGGCTTCACGGGGGCAGGTACTGGCAGGTGGCCAGCAACAAAAATGGCTGCCCGCCACCTCCCCTTTAACGAGCGCTGCCCCGGCCGCAGGTAGGCCCCCTGACCCCGGCGGACATAGCGTCCGGCAGTAAGTCGGGGGGCGCCACCCAATATTACTGCCGGGGCGGGGCACTGCGCCGCGCGGTGCTAACGGTTAGCGCTGCCGCTAACCTCCCGCTGAATTTCATGGGAGGCGTTAGCGGCGCTGCGCCCAGGCGCTAGTTGATTTGCGCCCCCCGTTAGCGCCCTCTTAGGGCGCTAACGGGAGCCGCAAATCTACTGAATTTAGCCCCCTTAATGTTTACATTGTGACATGAAGCTGATATTGCTGACACATAAAAAATATACAGCAAAATGCTCTTAAGTAGCAAGTGTTTTACTCTTCCTGGGGGGAGAGTTGCTTCAATTGCTAAATGTAATATCATCATAAACATGTATCTTTACAATGTCACTACATGCATGACCAGCGCAATAACCACTCTTCATGTATTGTCTACATGCCAACAGGGAGTATTTAGAGAGCCTTGAATCTAATTTCAGGAGGAGAGAATTTGAACAAATGAGGTTACTCCTATGGTAATTTTGAGTTTCAGTATTTGATGTTGCATAACGGTGCTGCACGTTGAACACTGTTTACATTAAGGTTTCCGTTTTAAGATATGTACTGACTGTTCCCATGTGTACAACAGCAAAGCCAATGAATGATTAGTTTAAAGGGCATTGTTTTATTCAGAGGGACGATGATCAAGTTGTTGACCATTAATGATTGTTGACCAAGATGGTCTGTGCTGTTCATAACTGTCCAATAACATAATATAAAATGGTAATACAAAAGCAAAATACTGCGGAGGCTGGAAATTGGAAATAGAAACAGAAAATGCTGGAATTAACGTTTCAGGTCGATGACCTTTCATCTGACGAAATGTCATCGACCTGAAATGTTTTAACTCTGTTTCTTTCTCCACAGATGCTGCCGGACCTGCTCAATATTTCCAGTATTTTGTGGAGGTTTTTTAAATATGAAAAAGTGTCCACTTTGGAAACACTATTGCAGGTTATTGAAAAGAGCAACTTGGCATCACAGGGCACAGCCATCTTAAATAGTATACTGCAGGTTACCAGTTACCATGGGCATTTTGGGACTGTATGGCCTTCTCCCTGCCCGCACGATTTTTAGAAGGCCAGAAGCTTTGTAATTGTTCAGTGATTTTTATTAAGCTTTGACTGATGTAAATTAGATTTTTAATCTCATTTAAAACAGGCTGGGCAGGTATGATGGAAAACGAGCTCTTTCTGTTCCTGGTAAGCCTGGAGCTGACTTTTTGAAAAGTGTGAGCGTGAGGCAGGCAGTGGATGTGAAGTCAATTCGCAAGCAAATAATGTGCATTTCCCCCAAGATGTGCGCCAGGATTTTACAACTGCAACACAACAGTTTAAAAGTGAATTGTCTTTCGCTGTTAACCTGACATTACCTAATGCCTACTTCTCTGTTCTTCATTGTGATGCTTCAGACACCAATGAAAATCCAAACCATATTATTCTGATGGTGCTGCAGAATTGTAACTGGTGTGTGCTGTGTTTGAGAATAATTTTAACCCTCAGTCCAACGGTACCTTTGGAGCAGAAAAATGTATGTCTTGGCTTCGAAGAACATACCGATATTCTTTTAAATGATAGTTGCTTCCCAGAATTTACCCACACCTACAGTGTAAGTGAGCTATAGTAACCTTTCACACTTGTGATAAGATTGGGCCCTCATCATCCTCATCAATGCGGCCACAGTACAATAAATACTCTCCTTGTGCTTTTAAAATTTTATTGCCTACAATATACTTACATTTTTTATGACATCATTGTTGACAAAAATAATACAGCTCTGATGATGGGCCTCTGCCTGCGTCACGAAGGACAGACAGAGAAAGACATGGAGAAAATGTGAAAACTGCAAAGATCATTTCATACCCACTTCTGTTAAAATGGTTTCAATGATATTTGTTTCACCTACTGAGATTCCCATGTTCGAGTATTTCAAACTTGGAAAGAGCAACGTATCATTTTGACGTGCATCTCACGTCTTGGACATGCGCAATCTACATTTCCGTTTCAAAGCCAAGGCATTCATAAAACTCTCCCTCAAAGGCTCATGGAGGCCTAATTTGTGTGTGGCTGCCTCAAATAAGATTTGTGACTACAGACTGTTGCTCCTAAATCCTCCCCATAATCTAGTGTAGGAAAATGTAATACCTTGTTGACAATTAATGAGGCACAGGAAACCATTTACTTGTGGATGAAGGGTATGCAGGTGCTGACATGACCGTGCGAGCCCAGCAGATGTGCTTTAAGTCGTGGAGCAGCTGTTTCACAAATTCACTGATTCATATCTGCCAGGATGATGCACTGAACTTCAAGACATCCACACCTCTTGGAAGCAGCTCAAACCTCTGACAGACGCTCAATCAGATATTCTGACGGATACGCTCAGTGTTAACCCATCCAGAGTCCAGCACGACAAAAGGGGCAATGGGAGCAGGGGCTTTGTTCAAGGGTGGGCTACTGCTGTTATGGCAATTGACTGACGTTAAACAGGACAAATTAAGCCTTTGAGGATATCAAGACAACGTCTGAACAACCTCCAAGAATAATACAAGATTAGGATGCTTCATTTTTTTTCTTCCATGCTGCGCTGTAAATCGATTTTTAACATGTTCTATATTTTATGGTTGCGTTGTCCAACAAAAATCCACCACAGGCCTGTAATGCATCTTCCACCTCTGTAACATTGCCTGCCTCAGCCCATCTGCTGCTGAAACTCTCATCCTTGCCTTTGTCGCCTCCAGACTCGACTGTTCCAATGCTCTCTGCTAGCTAGCCTCCCATCTCCGTAAACTTCAGCTCATTCAAAACTCTGCTGCCCCTATTAGCTGTAGCTCAGTGGGTAGCACTCTTGCCTCTGGGTCAGAAGGTTGTGGGTTCAAGTCCCACTCCAGAGACTTGAGCACATAAATCTAGGCTGACACTCCAGTGCAGCACCGAGGGAGCGCTGCACTGTCGGAGTGCCGTCTTTCGGATGTGACGTTAAACTGAGGCCCCATCTACTCTCTTTGGTGGACGTAAAAGATCCCATGGCACTATTTCGAAGAAGAGCAGGGGAGTTATCCCCGGTGTCTTGGCCAATATTTATCCCTCAATCCACATAACAAAAACAGATTATCTGGTCATTATCACATTGCTGTTTGTGGGAGCTTGCTGTGCGCAAATTGGCTGCCGTGTTTCCCACAGTACAACGGTGATTACACGGCAAAAATAATTCATTGGCTGTAAAGCACTTTGAGACGTCCGGTGGTCACGAAAGGCGCTATACAAATGCAAGTCTTTCTTCTTTCTTTCTATCCTATTCTGCATCAAGTCCCGCTCACCCCTCCCTCTCTCCTATAACCTCCTCCAGTAAGCCAATCTCCTCCTTCCCCCCGCCCCCAGTCCCGACCTCTCTGTTCCTCTGACCTCTTGTGCATCCCTCCCTCCCTCCCTCCCTCTCTTTGTCCCATCGCTGACAGTCATGCCTTCGGCCATCTAGACCCACACTCATGAAGGCACTCGCATTCTCACTCTGTCACGCACACAAAAAAAAATCTCTCATATTTCTGTAAGGCAATGTCCTATTCTGACGAGAAGCTGTAGCCACCGCCGCACGGAAGTTTACTTGCAGCATTGGGGGAAGGGACAGTAGGCATGTCTTTGTTTTACAACAGCCTAGTCAAATAATGAAAGAAAATAAATGTTTTTTTTCCAGAAATTGGATGAACAAAAAAGTCTTGGGGTGGGGGGGGTTGGTGTTTAAAGGTGAAAAAGAGACTTTGGGATGCTGGGAAGGAATGCATAATCATCACAACCACTTCTAACAGCCCAATCTGTTACTGTAGCAACCGTGGCAGCTTATGAGAACAAAGATGGTTGTTGATTCACATTTCTGCTTTGATGTGCATTAAAAATGTTACATTTATATAAAATAATTTAGTGTTCTGAAACTTTTGCAGTGTAAATCTGAATGCATTTGCATTATTCCCCATCCCCATTGTGACCACCATCTTTGATCATGCGAACTGCCTGCTCTATTTGCAAATAGAATTCTAGACAAGTAAGCTTAAAATGTCTTGGGTATCTATGTATAGTATGCAAATGTAAAGTACAATGAGATTTTTACCCCAGAGTGTCTCCAAAATAAATTCAGATAAAGCTGTGTGCAAACACTTCTGAACTAATGCCTGTTGGTAACACATATTGAATTGCAAACCCTTCCTTTTTGCAAAATGCAGAATTGGTTTGCTGAAATGAATAACGTGCAGAAATGAGGGATCAAAGCCGAGGCAATGACGGTGAAATCTTTGGCTGATCTTCCTCTCCCAACACTGTCCAGGAGCAATTGGCGTGGAGTGCGCTGGAAGCGTGCTGTGCCAGGACCTTGAGGTCAGCGTCCGAAATTGGCCTCGAGCCTAGTTAAAATAGAGGAAACAGCACTTGGGCCACAGTAGGGGACCTGTCTGGGTTGCAGCCACGAAGGCAGGAGGGCGCCGGGGCATTTTGTCGGCTTTAAAGGCACTAACACCATTAAAGGATCATGCACAGTTGAAGCCCCAAGAGAAAGCCGGAAGGATTTCATTCTTTAGTTGATAACGAGGCAGGATTTTCTTTTCCGAGCAACCTTCTGATGAAGAATGGTGAATTAAATGTATGTATGTGCTGCTTGTAAATGACATATCAGTGGTCACCTGTGAAATAGGTTTGTGCTACTGTGCCATGGCTGGGGTGGCAGCAGCACCAGGCGCCCCTGCAGTCTGCCTTGGTGGAAGCTGGTAAGAGGGCAGCACCATAGTGCCAAGTACAGGAAACTCTTTGGTATCCGGCACCGACGGGACCGGCGTGGTGCCGGTTGATCGAAAGTTCCGGATAACGGAGAGTTATATCTACCGAGGCTATTTTTAACATAAAAAAATCAAGAAATGTGCAGTATACAGTATTTGGTTACTCACCTACAGAATGTTGTGTTAAATGGATGGTGGAAGATGCTTGATTAAGTACAGTACTGCCAGTTGAGGGTAATCCATAACTCTTTAATTACTTAACAGTAAGTGAGACTCCCGGCAGCGCGGGAGAATCAGACTCCTGTTACTGCAGTGTTCGGACTTCCGACAGCGCCAGGAGGCCGAGTAGTGGCACTTTGGAGAACTACCCCCACTGACTAACTCGGCGTTCGCGGGAGACTCGGACTCGGACTCGGCAACATTGCCGGTTATTTGAGAGGCGTTTTCGGAGTACTCGGCGTTCGCGGGAGACTCGGACTCGGCAACATTGCCGGTTATTTGAGAGGAGTTTTCGGAGTATGATTTTTGCCGGTTAAGAGAGAATTCCGGATATTTAGGTGCCGGTTAAACAAGAGTTTCCTGTAATAGGTGGAGGACCAGGGAAAACGAGTGTTGGTATGAAGAATAATTGTACGGGAATAGGATGAAGGTGAGACTTATTTCATTCTATCCCAGGTAGCATGTGGCAGGTCACGGCGAGGAGGGGGATTCCTACTGTGGTAGGGAAGCAGTTGTTAGTGGCTCAGGAGAAGCTGAGGCGAATAACTTCACCTGTAAAGAGGGTTTGTGCTTATCTCCTCTCATCTGCTCCCAAATACTACAAATGGGGATGTGGCACAGTACTGAATACGACCTCCATCACTAAATGTGAAAGACGAGCAGCATTCTGGCACAGGTCCTGAATCAGCAAAACCATCTCTCTTTTTTTAAATTCAAAAAGCCAAGAATAAAGACCTTTCTTGACTATACCAGCCTGTCGCTGCACATCAAACTGACAGTTCTGGAATCAAATGTTTCTGCGCGCTGTTTACCCCGAACTGTAGCTGGTATTGTGAAAGACAATCGGAGTGCAGAGGTCTGTGATACTCACTTGCATGAAATTTCCATTGCTGTGTCTTCTTCAGGCACAGTCAGGTGCAGACACCAGAAACACCATAGAGGATCAAATGAAGAATTTCGGAGGAATTTCTTGACACAGAGAGTGGTGAGAATACGGAACTTGCTGCCACATGGGAGTGATCGAAGCGGCATTAACATATTTAAGGGGAGGCTTGATGCATAACGAGGAAGATGGGATTATAGGGATTGTGGTAGGGTGGGAAGAGATAATTAGAGGCTTGTTTAGCAGTATAAACACTGGCATAGACCGGTTGGGCCAAAGTTCCTGTTTCTGTGCTGTAGATTCTATGTTGGATGTTCATGTCTAGTGCTATTCAGAAGCTGAATCAGAGCACAGAATTAGCATCCATTGTCCTCTGATTACACTCATTTTTTGGGTATCATTTGGAAAATTAGCCCTTTTTTTTTAATATACACCTCTTACGATCTTTTCCCTGGACTCAGTGGTCGCTCCATTATACTTGACAAAGTAAGGGAAACTCTTGACAGCTACTTTGCTAGTCTTTTGAGTTTGTCCCAGTGACGTTTTGAATTGATGCTCCTACTTTTCTGTAAATGCTGTTAAAATCGTCATCGGATCTGTGCTGACTTTTAGGAGCCCCCCCCATCAGGCTAGAAGTTGGGAAATACTTGCAACTAATGAGTCAAACCAAGCAAAATTCCAGTATGCGTTGCTATTATTTTGTACTTGTTAGCGAGTGACTGCAGTTACTATGGAGCGTCACTGTGTAGGTGTATAAGGTTTATGTGTGGAGTGGGAGAACAGAGATAAATGATTACAAAAGAGGCTCTGGAAAGTTGGCCTGCTTGAAGTGGTAGCCCACTCTTAACCTTTTTGGCAGTCGGTGGAAAGTAGTCTGCCAATGGCAAACAAATTAGAAAACCATTTCACAACATCTGTTGAAGGAGTACATTCCCCCCCCCCCCCCCCCCCCCCACCCCCCCCACCCCCCACAAGAATGTATTTGGCAAACCTTTTTTCTGGGCTGCAATCTACTGACGCACAGCGCATCAAATGCCGTTGCATTAGCTTGTGTGTTGTCATCATTCTCAAAAATGCTGGTGTTCTTGCCAGCTGTAGCCTTTTGTACGGTGTGACATCCGCGACCTCTGAAAGTTTCTGCAGGAAGAGCACTTATCTGTACAAGTGCCCAACCATAAGTAATTGATATTGACTCTCTGTATCTGTGCCACTTGTTGGAATTCCATGCCCCTATTGATCGGTAGCATGCTAGACCTCCAGCCAGGGTTCTTAAATAGGTTGAGGGTATGATGAGTTTTAAAATGTTTTTTTATTCTCCTTGGTAAAGATTAACGTCAAATATATACAGAAACAAACATTTTTTTTTCTACAGAAGAAACACTTAAGCGTATTTTGAAAAGCTCTGGCACTACTCATAGGGTTAATTGTAAAAATGTGCTTGTTTCTTGGTTTTCTTCTTGATATTGTCTAAATAAAAGAACTTTGTGCCACTTTCCTTTCCACAAATGGCCTTTCCTCCTGCCACACCTGATTACGCAGTGGAATGGACAGCAGTCTAGGAACCAGAGCCTTCTGTTTATTTTATCCTGTTCGGGGAGAATGCACAACAGCCTGTTCTCCGCAAGGTAGGGATGAATCAGTGAAAAGGAAATCCTTATAACAAAAGTCTTCTCCCTCTCCCCCCCCCCCCCCCCCCCCCCCCCCCCCCAAAGATACTCCCAAGTCCCTCGAGGCTTAATTTTCAATACTCCAGGAACTTGTACGAACTGCAAAATTAATTTTAGCACTTTTGAAAATTCAAGTCGTTGTTCTAACCAAAGTTTAAAAAAAATAAAAAAAATGTTTTTGGAAAACTTTCCAATCTCAGCAAGGGACTGCACTCCCTCCAGGCAATGGCAGCTCGAATGCTTCGATTTTATTACATTCTGGCTCCAAGACAATGGCTGATATGGGGGCATGCTCGGTCCTGACACACTTTAATGTATTAAAATTGGATGCAGGTGTTTTTACCCAACCATCACCTGTACGTTGCTATGGAGATAATCCACACTGAAACAAAAATAAAGAGCAAACCGGTTTGACAGAAAGTGAAGCTGGTTTGGAGGGAGGGGTGTGAGGAGAAGTGGAGTGGGGGGGGGGGGTGGAAGTACAAAAGCAGCCAGGTAATGAAAAGAATTCTGAAGCTATTGATTTAGAAGAGTCCAGAGAGTTTGTCTGTATATAAAGGCATTCTTTAAATTAGTATTTTCATAAGACAGAAAGATAAACACACCCACAAGAGCATTCCTGTGGACGTCGATGGGCTTTGAATCCTGTAGATTGACTGACCGATTTACAGTTGTGCCTATAGATAGGTTCCCATGTTAGGTGGTCCTGTTTTGGGGTCTGGAGAATTGTCACCAAAGTCTGAACAGGGGCCTTCTGCAAAATTGTCACTGGTTGTCAAGCCCCAGTAAGTGCACACCTTTCCAATAATGAATTTACATTTACTGCAGCAGAGGTGTCTTTTTAGATCCTTCCTCATTTGTTCAACCTGGAACATAAGAACATAAGACTTAGGAGTCGGTCATTCGGCCCCTCGAGCCTGCTCCGCCATTCAATAAGAT